>BSBM01001376.1:1057500-1401128 GCA_027924585.1 Larix kaempferi | reverse complement strand
CTGATGCCAAAGTGTAGATGATCCTGGATCCTCTACATCAGCTAGAAAATGACAACCTCTAGCTGCCAAAAAAGTCCTCAATTCCACAAGAAGGACATGTCCACCCCTACATCCAACCCAAGGGTCCAGTCCAATACGAATGAGTCGCCCATTTCCTATCCTCCACACTAATCCAGTACCGAATAAAGGAAAATGCTGCACCATCGCTTTCCAGACCACAGAGCAATTTTCCCTCGACTTATTACCCAGCCTTATCCATTCGAGAAGAGTTAGAGGGGCAATACATTTATGATATACCACCCTAGTCCAGAGACTATGTGTATGGATAAGTCTCCACGACACCTTGGCCCCCAAGGCTTTTGCAAACAGATAAATATTCTTTAACCCCCATCCTCCCAGTGCTTTAGGTACTGCTATTTTTTCCCATCTGACCCACACCAAAGCACGATTATTAGACTTACCCTTCCAAAGAAAGGCAAAACACAAACTTCGTATCTACTCCAAGACTCCTTTGGAATCCAGGCTAGAGACATCCAATAAACCGGAATTGCTTCCAAAACTGATTTAACCAGAACCAGCCTTCCTGCCCGAGAGAGCCATCTATGACTCCATCCATGAAGGCGCTGTTCTAATTTTGCTAATAACCAGTGCCAATCAGCCTTCATATAAGCATTTGGTTTCAAGTGAAATCCAAGGTACTTTAAACCATCATCAATATCCAAAGTCCTGTAAGGTAGTCTAATATCCATTTGAAGAATCTCCTGCTCGGTTAAATGTGAGCATGTGATAGTAGATTTGTCAATATTCACTAACATACCCGCTGCAACTTGCACTAAATTGAGACCTTCCACCACCTTATCAATATCCTGTCTCGTGCCATCACAAAATATCAGAATGTCATCAACAAAAAGGAGATGTGTAATAAACAATACCTGTGAAATGGGTATGCCGCGAAATGAACCATCATCTTTTGCATTCAGAATAAAACGGCTGAGGCCTTCAGCAACAAGGAGAAACAACAGCGGAGAGAGGGGGCATCCCTGTCATAGACCCCTTCCATCATTGAAGAATGGACTAGTAGAACCATTGATCAGTACAGCAAAGCTCACCGTAGTGATGCAGGCCATGATCCATCTTATAAATTCATAGCAGAAACCCAGGTGAGTTAGAATCATTCGTATATAGAGCCAACTAACCCTATCAAATGCTTTAGAGAGATCAATCTTTATCACGGCACCCTTCTGCTTCTGCACTTTCAGAGTATGTAATCCTTCCTGGGCCACTCCAATGGCCTCATGAATTTGGCGACCTTCCAAGAAACCAAATTGATCACCAGAAATATGCTTAGACAATATATTCTTGAGTCTCCTCGCCATAACCTTAGAGATGATCTTATAGATACAATTGCAGAGAGAGATAGGTCTGAATTCATCAAAGCAGTCAGGCTTGTCCGATTTTGGAATAAGAGCAATAAAGGTCGAGTTGAAGGGACCATGTACAAACCCAGCCTTTCGCGATTCTTCCACCACATTCAGTAATTCCTCCCCGAAGAAGTCATAGAATCCTAAGAAGAATTCTATAGGCCAGCCATCAGGCCCTGGGCTTTTATCTTTCTGAAAGGAATGCATTACTAGCGAGAGCTCAATCGGCAACACCTCTTCCATCAACAATCTATTTTCTTCCTCCCCCACAAAACGAGGGAAAAGCTGAGCCACCCAAATAACCTCAGCAATAGAGGCCCCAGGTTGAGCAGTGAATAAGTCTCCAAAAGTGTCTAACACCCATCTCCGCCAATCCATCAAAGCTGGATACTTGATCCCCTTCAGCAGAAGTTAGTTCCCAAATAGAGTTTGTGAATTTTCTCCCCTTAGCATAGGCTTGAAATTTTTTTGTGTTTCTCATCACCGCACTGTAGCCAAATCGCCCTACTTTTCATTCTCCACATCTCTTCTTTCTCACCCAAAAGCACATTCCTGCGTCGTTCCCATTCCATAAGCTCTCCTTTTTGCTGATCATCCAGATAACCCATTCCCTAACAATGATGGAGCCTATCAATGTTCAACTCAGCATCCCGCAGATTCTGATCATCATTCCCCCTTTTTTCCTGATCCCATAGAATAGTTGCTTCTTTAATTCTCTTAAGATTTAGTTGAAAGTGCGCACCTGCATGCTCCAGAGAATCATGTGGTCTATGAACCCACAGATCTTGAACCAATTTAAGAAAATCCTCCTCCTTCAGCCAGCTCGGATTGAATTTGAAAGGACTAGGGGGTTTATTGCTTCTACCTCTTAAATCCAGGAATATGGGGCAATGGTCGGATACCCCACCAATCCCTACCCACTGCCTGACAACATCAACACCCAGAGCCAGCACATCGGCCACCAGAAACTGATCCAGTCTTTTAGCCACCCTTTGATCCCCTGCTCTCTGATTCCTCCATGTTGGAGATAACTTGGGTGGTAGTATGTCGAGAAGATCCTTCCTAGCGAAGGCTTGAATGAAAAAATTTGCTAATGTATCCGGAGCAGCCCGAGGCCCCCACACTTCAGACGACCCCAGAGTAAGGTTAAAATCCCCCACCCAGAATCACATGCCTTCCATCAAAAAGATCCATGCTAAACAAGGAGTCCCAGAATCCAACCCTATTTAAATAGGGCCCCATAGATGTTGAGAACCGTGATCATCCTACCGATCTCAGCATCCCAAACCTCCAAACCGATACCAGAAGAGAGATACCCCAAGAACTATCAAGTCGAAAACTCTTCACCTTCCACCCTGAGGCCAACCCTCCAGAACGCCCCCGAGCATCTACTCCAACAAACTTCCAACCTGGAAGCAAAGATTCTAAGGCTCGAACAACCTCTGCACTACCACCCAAAGTTTCTTGCAACAATAAAATATCCGGTTGATTCAAGTCCACCAACCTCTGAAGCAACGATTTTTTGATGGGACTCACCAACCCACGACAGTTGAAGGACATAATTTTCATAAGATACCCCCTTCCAGGGCTTTTTCTGCTCTAAGTGCCCACTCAATAGAAGATTGTGTACCCATCACTAAATCAACTTTAGCCCGGTCTTGTGCTTTAGAAAAAAGGGATTTCCTTCCCCGACCTTTCCCCCCAACACTATAAGCCAATTCAGGAAGGCCCTTCCCCCCCGATACATCTACAGATATCTCCCTATTTCTAAGAGCATATCAGATACGTCGACCCTCGGAACAGGTAGAGTGATCGGTGGATACAATGGATGGTGTAAAAACATTCTCCAAATTAGGCAACAGATAAGGAGCTACAGGACATGGGATGACAGAACAGGGTGGAGGAGTAGACCCAAGACTATCCCCCCCCAAATCATAAAGAACCAACAAATAAAGAAACTGCATGAGAAAAGGAATGAGACATACTCGAGGGATTCACAGATGAACCCCGTCGAATAATGGACAGCTCCTGTATCTTTCTGGATGTGGCCCGTGTCATAGGAGTCGTGGTACACATAGTAGCCCCCACTGCAACCGGATCCGCACACCCAAAAACCTCCATCCCTTTGTTCACAGAAGGTGGCAAATATGCCGCTGATCCAATCATCCCGTTGTTGTCGGTAGGTACCTCAGTATCTAAAAACTCCCCTATGTCTCCAGCAGGCCCACTACCAGCAACCCCCACCGCCTGTGTGTTCACCATCAACATAGGATCAACGCATTCATCGGCTTCAACATCAACCAGTGGCTTGTTAACCCGAAACGGTAAAGGGCAACTGACAACCAGATGTCCATGATCGTGGCAACGGTGGCACCTAAACGACACACCCACATAATCCAGCAATTGTACGAAGTCCCCATCCTTGGATTTAACTTTAATCTCTGCAGAGAGGCCCAGCCGAAGGTCAATTTTAACCAAGATTTTAGCCACCGTGTAGATGCCAGTCTCATTATGGGAGGAATCAGAGCACACATATTCGCCAAGAAAATTCCCAATCTTAGCGAACCGAGTTTCATTCCACAAATGCATGGGGAACCCAGGAAGCTTCACCCACAGTGGTTCTCTATCAATTTTCTCCGTCTTAGAGTCGAAGAAGGGGGACCAGCTTTTCAGAACAATAGGGGACTCCCAACATCGACCATTGTCGATTTAAAACTGCATCGACCTCCCCTTTGTTCATGAGAATGAAAGAAAACCAGCCTTTTGTCAGAACCCAGATTTCAGGAGCAGTTGACACTAAGTCCTTCCACTGCTCAGCCGCCCAACGCTGAAGGAAACCGCGGCCAAAGCGTTTTCCCCTAGCATGTCCAACCACAGCCGTTAGAGAGAAATCCTCCGCCTCTTCCATCGTGATATCCAACCCCCAGCACAAGCTTGTCCTTTCTTATCCGTTCTTTAACCTTCTTAGCAGTGATTCTTATGAGAGTCGGCCTTCTCAGAAACCCTAGTACGAGGAACAAGCAGAGATTCGACCTCAGGCAAAATATCGCCACCGCTAGGGCCAGCCGCGACAGGACCACGGGGAGATGTAGCCCTGAGTAGGTCCGGCCCTCCACTACCCTGTCCAAATGCAAATCCGCGGGTATCCACCGAATCTACCAGATTACCTACCGAAAAAGAAGCCAAGTCACCTTCCTGCTCCGGCCGCCGAATACCACGCCTAGGTAAAGGATCGAAACCCTCTACACGCAAATCTTCCGTATATGAGGGGAAGTTGGCGTTATAACCCTTGTTGTGGTTGTAGATTCCGACCCAAAATGCCAGCTAAGTTAGGGCCCGTCTGCATCCATGCCTTCATAAGACCGAAAGAACGCGAGTTCTGCCTCTAAGCCCTCCAGTCCCAGCGAAATAACTGGCGATGAAACCCTGGCAGTAGTAGGTATCTCAGAAATATGCCCTTCCAATCCCAGCGCACCCACGTGCCCAGATAGGACCTCTGGCCCCCCGTCTGTCAATTGGGGTCTTGACAATACCCCTGACCCCTTCTTCTCCACAATGACAGCTCCATCAACAAAAATATCTCTATCACATACCCCATCAGAGTGGTAATCCACATCCTCCGCCATGCCGTTCCAGTCGTTCTCTCAAATCAGCCAAATCATCAACCCCACGCACCAAACAAGCAGCCACTTCACCGACAGGACAAAAACCCCAGAATAAAAAACCCAAAACCAGAATGGGACCAGCCCCCAGTCCCACACTTCCAAGAGTTCAGCAATCACCACGCACACCGCATATATCCCCACCCATCCCCGAAAAGCCCGACACACATCTACGGCTAGGGTTCAAAATCATTCACCTGCAAACCCTATCATTTCCACCACACGGCTCCAAGAATCAAATCAATAGGCAGCTGAACAGTCCGGATCACCAGGGTACAGAAACTCACGACTACCTCCAAAACTCAAAAGCCCTCGTACCCCATGCCGCCATCGCCATTTCATAGAATTCGCATCGAGCTCCAAGAAAACCCCCCATTATTATATATATTGTTATTTATGATAGTAATATATATATGTAGTAATTGTATTATATATGTAGTAATATATATGTTCATAGTATATGAGTATGTATATATATTATATTATGCTATATATATTGATAATATAGTATAGTTATTGTATGTATTATGTATGTGATATATATACATATATGATAATATAATTTTAATATATATATTAGGATAATATTAAATATATATGTATATGTTATTAGTATGCATATATATAAAGTTATATATATAATATTAATATGTATTATTAATAGTTAGGTTATATAAATATATAATATATTATTTATTGATGTAATATATGTATATATATATAATATATAGATTATATGATTAGTGTATATATATATATAGAAATAATATGTAATGTATATATATAGGTATATATTAATCATTTATATATATATATATATGTATGTAGTATGGAAGTGTTAATATAATTAGTAGTATTTTATAAATATTAGTTTATTATTTCAATTATAAATTGATTGTATAAATATATATGCATATATATATGTATATATATATTATTAATATATATTAGTAATTAAATTATATATATAGTATAGTTGTATGAAGAAATATATTATATGATTATATGTATATAATATATTAATAGATTATATGGTATCAGAGCATATATATAATATAATCATATTCTGCCATACTATTTAAAAACTTAGTACTGAGTACTTATTGTAGGCCTTAATCAACATAATCATGCATAAATGTTCTAAAGTCACATGCTAAAAAATGTATGTAAACTTTTTTAAATTTTTCATTAATAATAACAACATTATCCTTTATGTTTTAAAGTCACATGAAAAGCAATATATTCAAACTTCTTTGACTTTGTCATTAACGATAACACATTTCTCATTGATAACATTTTAAATGAGATACCAAGTTGAAGTGGAAGAAGTTGAAACATAAAACAATGTAGAACCTTAACAACTATACGAACCTTAACAGAAAACAAAGTAGAGCCTTAACAACTATATGGACCCTAACATAAAACAATGTATACAATGTACAGCCTTAACAACTATATGAAACTTAACAACTATATGGACCCTAACATAAAACAATGTATAACCTTAACAATTATATGAACCTTTTTCTTTGAATTCATTGGAAATTATTAAAAAGTTGTTATGACATATAAATTTGTAGATTTGATGTCCTTGAGATGCCACGCTGAAATCAAATTTGATCATAAAGATTGAGAAAAAGATTAAAGAATAGACTTGTGAGCTTACCAACACTTACACAAGTCTTGAATCTCAACACATTGGAAACTAAAGTATCATACAGCCTTGGTTGAAAATAATATGACTATTGTTATTATGTTATTATGATGTATAAGCTTATAAGTTATTGTTGTTTTATCTACTTAGAGATTGTGTTTTGAGGAGGCCTTGCTAAGTTTTGCATGGAGAGGTCTCATTGACACTATAAGGAGAAATGTTACTCTTAAACTATTTGATCATGCCTATCTAAGCATCTTAGAAAAAGATTAAAATTGTAGTCAAAGTTGATCGATCAACCGAGGTAGTTGTAGTAGTAAATACTACCTCCCCTTTGTAATAGAGTATAAATATGCAGAAGTCTATCAAAATAAAATAAGAGATTCAAGGCTATAATAAAGACTACCTATTTTTTGTCTCTATGGTTTCACAATAAACTTAGTTTAGAGATGTTGTAACCTTTCCCTTGATATACAGAGTATAGTTTGGATTTGCTTCCACTAAGAACAACTTTGTTTGGATGTGTAGCAAATACATTCTCCCTAGTAGTATTCTCTCTAATATAGTAGTATTCTCTCTAATATAGGGTTTAATATATACTGTTACACTATATTAATCAACCCAAGAATGATTCCATTATGTCAGAGGCCCATAGTGGAGTTTTTGGGGGTCATTTTTTCCACTTTTATAAAGATCCATCACGTGGGCTATTACTAGCACATGATAGTGTTAGTAGGGTACATCCATTAAGGATATTATTAAATATGCTTTTTTAGTCCTTATGTAAGCTATTGGGAAGCGATGTCCCATGCTATTTTTTTTTACAACAAGAGGAGGGCATTGAATTAAAGGAAATATAGACACTATTTTATGACTATTTCAACCTTTTATTCTTAGTGCTTATGAAGACAAAATAAAATAAAAAGAAAAGGATTGAAGATCTTCCTTGATAAATTGAAGCTGGAAAGGAAGAAGAAACCGAAGATGTTGAGTATGAGAGGATTCATCTGAAGGAAAAAACGTGCTTTAGAAATAGTAGAAGATATTGTAAAAGATAAGTAAGATTACAAGGAAGAAAAACGAGAAACAAACCTTGAAGAGTAGTGAGAAGATAATCGAGATAAAAATGAAACTACTTGTAAACATTATGTAGATAATAATGTACCCTGTTCACTACTTTCTAATAAAAAATCGCTGCAACGTAAACATTATATCTATCAATTGTCATATTGGTTTGAGATAATAGTAGCAAACAACTACATGGAAAAACTTTGGTTTTCTAATGTCAATGGAGGCATGTGGAATTCGTTGGAACAAGAAATTTAACAACAGTGTACTTAGATTTTTCACATAAAATTTAACAACAATATATTATTCCAAGTGTATACATTTTCAATAACTGTAGGATGAAATCTGGTTCCATTGAGATAGTGGGTGAAACAACTTATGTTCACAAGGCAAAGCAACCAAGGTGGAGATGAGCGTAGCAACCTATATCAAATTTGAAAGAAACTGGTATGAAAAATGAATTCAACCCAACCATACTTATGCTATGCTTGTGAGGTGCTCATACCTTTCCCAACTGGATCCTACATCTTTATATACTTGGCTTGACCCTAAACTTAGTATGGATAGGGTTAAAGCTCATTGATGACTATATTAAATGAAGTCCCTCTAACTCACCCTATGCTACTGCTTATGATCTTCATGTTCAATAGTTTTAGGTGGAAGTTAGGGAATCCTATTGTAGTTTAAGGTAAAATGGGTTGTTGTTTATCCCCAACAAGGCTCATTAATTGTGAGTTCGAAAGGGAATTGAAAATACATGTCAAAAGATTTATAACCCTACAAAATTGAACGTGGATGGACTTGTGCAATTGGATGGCTTGTGCGCTTGGGTCACCTACCGGTTTGCTCCATCATTTCTGTCACAACTCTTCCTCACCATGTGAAATTTCTAAACTTCATATAAAAAACAAAAACTTAGACGAGTTTACATAAAGAATCATACCACTCAAACAAAAGTTTTTAAAATCTTAGTTGAAACTTTTACCCAAAAGTTAGGATAATAAAATAGCCCAACCTCTTGGCCAAGAAAATTTTAAATTCTCAAGCGAGAAAATTTTTAACCTCATGTAAACCTAAGCAAACAATCGCTTAAGAAAATTTTAATTTCTCAACCACCCTCGAATCACAAGATAAAAATGTGATGATTCTTTCCTGTATTTAAAGCAACTAGAGAACCATTTTTTTCAAGAAAGATGTGGGTTTTGTGGAGTGTTGTCGAATGGGATTGGAGGTAATAAGAACATCATAGTCAATATATGTTTGCTTCGAATATTCATCACAATAAATTGAGTATTAAATTGTGAGTCGGTGGTGAGACAAATAGATGTAAGACATACGGACATTCAACTACTTTTAAAGAGCTCGTCATCTCATCCAATGAGAATTTTTCATTGTAAAGAGAAAGCAATAAGTGTAATGTATATATTTACATGGAAGACAAATTAATATTGATTGAACCCATTTCCCTAATGTAACTAAAAGGCATTGTATTTTAATACCGAAACACAAATACCTTGATTTTAAATTGATTCAAAATAAGATTTTGAAACCATTGAGATTTGAGATTTCATAGGAATTATGTAATAGCCTTAAGGTAGTCAAAGAAATATAATATAAACAAATATATAAGATAAATAAAAATATAATTTGAACATAATACTCATTAAACCTGTGAATGTATTTTCTTTGTGAGCTCCCAAAAAGATTAGATCAACTAATTAAAAACATATTAAAAAATTTTAAATCAATTAAATAATATAGAATGGTTCTGTTAAATCATGTTGTTTAAAAGTTTTTATTATTTTTAATGGAAAAGTTTATTTTCTTAGCTTTATTATAAATTTTTAAAATTCCTAGTTACAATTTTCAAAGTCTGAAATTTTGGGTGCCAGGGAGGTTTTTGACAGTGTTAAATCCATTTCTACCATCAAAATCGCCATTAAAACACAATTAAATTTAGATTTTGCAAAATAAAAAAAGTCAGATTTAAATAAAAAGCCCTATAAATACTTAATTTTTTTAATTTGGTACTTACTAAATTTGAAACTAATAACCTCACACAAAAAGTGTCTTAATAATACACTCATTCACCATTTATTCTAGACTTCTTGAATAAAAGATAAATACTTATCACTAACATAAATATAATATATTAAAAAACTTACAACTTTTAAAAATTAAAATAATCTTTAAGTTAAAATAACTATTATTTTTACTCTCTACACAAAAGCTCATGAAGATGTAAATTGTTTAATGCAGAGGGCTCATTTAGTAAGAGGGTTTTTATAAAATTGTGTAAATTATAATTATACTTATTTAGTTTTTAACTCATCCAAAAATATTTTAATATTTTAAAATATTATTCAAAAATTAAAATAAATAAATTATGCAGTAAGAAAAATAAATTATGATTTTAACTAATTCTAAGGTTTTAATATCAAAATCTATTATTACTCAAAGTTTTTTATTTTTTATTATTTTAAATATTTTATTAAAAAATATAAAAAAATAATTTAAAAATAATTTAAAAATAATAAAAATAATTACTATAAACATATTTTATCTCGTTCATTGTTATCCTATCAATTTGAGGCATTGATTTATTCTCATCTTTTTACAATATCAATAACTTTCACAACTATGATAATGGAATTCATAATATTTTATGTATATTTTTATTAAAAAATAATACAACTTTTTTTAACTTCCAATATATTTTAAGATAATAAAAAAATTATCACATCAAAACCACCACTTGATCTCCTTTAATTTAGTAAAGATCATGTATTTTGTTTTAATTCCTCAACAACATATCCATTATAAATTAGATTAATTTACCTTCTTAAATAAATGCCCTTTTCAAAATGGAATAAAATCACAGAAAAAGATCATACCTTAACATAACTTTATACAATTTATAAATATAAAAATTACAAACACCAATAGAGCTCCTGAAGATGAGCCCAACCAGCAGCTTCAAACGTTAAGAAAATCCTTTCACAGATACTTTGTTTTGAAAATTAAAAATAAACATAGAGTTTAATATGTATCCCATGTGATACATATTTCATTTTAACATATTTTAACATAATACAGCTTTAAAACTTTTCTTTACACCCTTTACAATTTGTAGAAATTTGTTTCATCAGCTTGCAAATTAATGGCTGATCGTAATTGAAAGCCACATCCTTTATTATATTGCCTTGAAATAAAATTACAACAGAGACTTAAATTTTAAACCAGTCTACCATAGAATTCAAGTTTCAAAGAGCAATTCAAATCCATGTTCTGCGTTTATACAGGGGGTGAAATGTTCTGCGTTCATGGATGTGAATTCAAATCCATGTTCTTTCACAGAGGGTGTTTTAGCAGTAGAGGCACAGCGCACACAATTGCCTGGGCCTCTACTGCTAAAACACCGAACCGAAGAACCGGCAACCGCTCACGAATCCTCTGCGCAGACACGGAAGAGGTCACGGGCTCGAACCGTGCAGGGATTGTTTCAACAACCCAAGAGATCTCGGTTTCCCGAAACTCTCCGAAGCCCAAGAGCCGAAGGAGGTAATAGACGGCACTTGTAATAGACGGAAGCTTCGGGACGATGATACCTGGATACCCAAATGGAAATCCCATGGCGGAAGTAAAAGGCCCTTCTCCCTTCTCAACAACAGAAATAAATTTGCATGTATTTGGGTTACGGTTGGTTAAGGATGGAATATCAAAGTATGAACATAATTATATTAATTATATAGGGATTCAATAAGAATATCATGTTACAACAAGAATTAAATTTAGGTGGAGAGGGTAACCATCATTCATCTCAACCACTTAAAGAGTTGAAATATTTTGAATAAAAAAATTAATTGAAAGCTAAAAAGTATTGTTAAATTTTTTTAAAAATGTATGAAGATAAAAAAACTTATTATAATTTATTTATCAATTTATAATAATAAAAACAATTATTATATTATGAATGTGACTTGATTCATCATCCTTAATAAATAGCGTAACACCTAAAATAATTTATTAATATTCCAAAAGGAGGCATACTTTCATACTTGAAGAAATTTATGGGTTTCTGGTTATTAATATGTTTTCTTAATTTCACGAGGTAATCCATTTTGATGATCACTATCTCTAGTTGGGTCGGGAAAGGATCTAGCCTTCGCGTTTATCTGTTTTATTAATTTATAAAATAAAATTATAAAAATATATAAGTTATTTTTATTTTATTTTATATTTAAAATAATTATATTTATTTTAATTCATTAACTTATATGTAAATTGTCTACTTATATATAAATAAGTTTTATTTTATTTTATATTTAAAATAATTATATTTATTTTAATTCATTAATTTACATGTGTTAAGTGTACCAAATAAATAAGTGTATTATTAAAGTATTCCTTATTCAAAACTTAACTTCAAATTTCAAATAAGTGTGTATTATTAAAGTATTCTTTATTCAAAACTTAATTATCTCGATACAAGCTTTACATAAAAAAATATTATATTTATGAGTAAAAGAAATAAATTAAAAATAAAAACAAATTAATTTTAAGATTAGAAAATCATTATAAATTTCACTTTTTTTGTTTTTTTAGTAAAAAAACCATATTATTGGTATTCATATTAGTGAATCAAATAGTACAAACATGTAAGTTTGTAATAGATTTATGATCAGTTATATGTTGATACCCTATTTCCTCAAAAATATATATACCCGTCCCCATACAAATAGAACCCGAAAACAATTCATCACAAATACAAAAAGCTACACCAACAAAACTCCCTTATGTTCATTCTCAAAAATGTTGATTATTGTATGTCGCACATCTTATCTTCTCCGCATTTACTTGTGTAAATGTTGTTTACATTTTCACGTTGTTTACATTTTCACGGTGGTAAGAGTTGTGTTTTAACGTAACTTCGTCATAAGTTTCATTTTATGTTTTAGATATTTCAATCTAAGCTTGTTTAATAGTGGGTTTGTGGAAGGTCAAAGTATTTAGCAAAGTTAAGAGCTTAGCATAAGTGCAAAGTCAATTTAGTGGGAAGTAAAATTGTGCAAAGTAAATTTAGTGCGAAGTAAAATTATGCAAAGTAAAGCTCTGCCAAGTTTACTCTGCAAGGTTAAAAAGTTGGGGTTTTCGTCAAAGTTCAAAAGCAAAGAAACTTTCATATTTACTGCGTAGTTAATTTTTGAATTTACTGCGCAGTGTGCTTTTCCCTTGATCTGGTATGAGAGCTTGGTTTAAGGAGAAAATAATTTCTATTTACAAAAAAGGGAAAAGCAATTAAAGTTAAGTATGGCTTCCACTTCCGGTAATTTGCAAACTCCAATATTTTCAGGTAAAAATTATGAATATTGGTCTCTAACTATGAAAGCTTTATTCAGAGGTCGATGTATGGGAAATAGTTCAAAATGGCTATGCAGAACCAGTAGATCTCACAACATAAAACAATCTCACACAAGCTAAGAAGGATTTCTTGAGAGAAACAGAGGAAGAAAGATGGAAATGCATTATTCTACATACATCAAGAAACACATGAATCCATACTCCCAAGAGTAGTAGCAACAACGTCAGTCTAAGGAAGTGTGGGACACACTGGAAACTTCCGATCAAGGCTTGAACAAGTTAAGGACTGCCAAACTATAAATCCTTAGAAGAGATTTTGAATCTCTGTCAATGAAAGAAATAGAGTCAGTAGAATCATTTTATACTCGAGTTATTGGTCTGCTTAATCAAATAAAGACTCATGGAGAAAGTCTAAGTGACCAAAGAGTTGTTGAAAAAATTCTTAGAATTCTTCCAAAGAAATTTGAATCTTTAGTTGTGACCCTGGAAGAAAACAAAGATCTATCTCAATTTACTATTGATGAGTTGCAAGCCTCACTCCTCAATCATGAACATAGAATCAGCAGATCAGATACATCATTAGAAGGTGCATTTGCAGCACAGTCATCCATAAGTCATGGAAGAGGCAGGGGAAGATCAAACTCTAGAGGCAGAGGAAGAAGTTCTTTCAGAGGAGGACACAGCAGTAGCCCTGCACATGTCGTTGGAAGAGGTCAAAATTAGATCCCAGTCAGCCAACTGGAAAGAGGTATGATAAATAAAAAAATTCAATGTCATTACTATAAGATGTTTGGACACTTCGCATATGAATGTAGGAAGAAAGCAGTATGACCAAGGAAAGGAAGGTCAAACACAGTCAAGCAACACCAACACTCCGACCAGCTCTATGTTTTTAGCATGTGCATCTCCACTTGAATGCAATGTTGTCCAAGAAAGTCCAAGTGACATATGGTATTTAGACTCAGGCTGTAGCAATCATATGACTGGTAATTTAAACCTATTCTCTAGTCTAGACAAATCAGTTCAAACTGATGTCACACTTAGAAATAATATTCAAGTTACTATTTTGGGTAAGGGTATCATTGGTATTCTAACCAAACAAGGGGGAGCAAAAAAATATGTCTAGTGTTTATTATGTTTTAAGGTTTGAAGCATAATTTGATGAGCATTGGACAGATGTTAGAAAAAGGTTACAGAGTCTATATGACAGGCAAGCATTGTCTGATTAAGGACATATACCGAAGCAATAGTTTAATAGCGAAAGTGCAGATGGAAAGCAATCGCTTGTTTCCATTGAGGATAAGACCAAGCATAAAAGGAAAAAAACAACTCAAGTTGTTCATGGAATTCATAATGAAAATTCAGGAGCTGATTCAAGCCAGAAAGTAAAGAAGCAGACATACACTACGACAAAAAGGAAAAGGGTCCAGCGATAGAGAAATACAAGCAGCGTTCCAAACAGAAATAAAGGATGAATCCTGGTTGTGGCACTTCAGATTTGGAGATTTGAATTGTTGTGGGATGAAGATACTGCATATGAAGGACACGGTGAAAGGACATTGATTGCAAAAACATAGAGAATTTGCGAAGGCTGTATTTTTGGCAAACAAAACAGAGAGACTTTTCTAGTCGGAAAGTCATACAGAGCTCGCACACCACTTGAAATTGTGCACTCTGATATTTGTGGACCAATGCAAACACCGTCCATAGAAGGCTGCACTTATCTTCTCACACTTATTGATGATTTCACAAGAAAAACCTGGGCATGTTTTGTAAGACACAAATCTGATGCGTTTGGTTATTTTCAGCAGTTCAAAGCACTTGCTGAGAAGCAAAGAGGTATGTCAAAAGTATGCGGTGTGGGTACTCGTTGGATGTGGAATTAAATTCCACATCCAACGAGTGCTCCCGCTCAAAATTTGAGTAAAAAAACAGGGAGATATGTTGAAAATACAATAAAAAAGTAGTTTTTTTATGACAAATATCTCAAGTCAACCATTATGGTTGACTCATTTTATTGAAATTCTATTGGTTCTTGAATTCTAGCTCATCAAGAAATTATGGTTGGCTCGTTTTCTTATATGATGGCTCGCTTTCTTATAAGGCCCATTTTAGACCTCAAATTTCCTCTAATGATCAAAGAGCAAGGTAATAAGCTAATTGTCTGCCTGTATGTAGATGGTTTAATATTTACTAGTGATTTTGGCATAGAGAAATTTAGATCAGTCATGGAAAGTGAATTTGAAATGACTAATTTGGGGCTTATGAAGTATTTTCTGGGCATTGAATTCCAACAGACTAAAATTGGCATATTTATATCTCAGTTGAAGTATGCAAGTGATGTCTTGAAAATATTTAAGATGTTAAACTGCAAGATAGCTCCAACACTAGTGATAATAGGTTTGAAATTGAGCAAGGATGATGATGGATCCAATGTAAATCCTACGTTGTTTAAAAGGTTTGTTGGTAGCCTTATGTATCTTACAACGACAAGGCCATATATTATGTATGGAGTCAGTTTAATCTCAAGATTCATGGAGTCACCAAAAGAATCTCATTGGAAAGCAGGTAAAAGAATTCTGAGGTATGTAAGTGGAACAAAAGACTTTGGTATTTTGTATTCAACCTCAGAAAATTTCAAACTCATTGGATACAATGACAGCGAAAATGGAGGCAACATAGATGACATAAAAAGCATGTCTGGAAATATATTTCATTTAGGAACAGGTGTTGTATCATGGGATTCAAAGAAACAACCCATTGTAACTCTTTTTTCAGAAGAAGCATAGTATGTCGCAGCTACAAGCGCTGCATATCAAGCCGTTTGGATGCGGAGAATGTTAAGTGATCTGTCGCAAAAAAAAAAAGAACTCACAGTCATTTACTTCGACAACAATTCAGCTATCGCACTGTCAAATAATCACGTGTTCCAGAAGAGAACGAAGCACATCGACACAAGATATCATTTTATCAGAGAATTTATAAATAACAAAGAAATCTGTTTAGAATTTTGCAAGTCTGAAGATAAGGTAGCAGACATATTTACAAAACCATTGGCGAGGGACACATTCCACTATCTGTGAATGTTGGCATGGGATAGATCCGTAGGAAGTGCGGAAGCCGACAGGTGCGAAAGGGTCATTCCGCAAAAGAAGGATCATTCGTGGTATTCACGGGAGCACAAGAATTGTTAGACTAGTCAAGTTAGTCATGTGGACCATTTTGTAATAAAATAGAAGCATATAAATAGAGTAGGATTGTAAGCCTAAGGGCAGCCAAGTTTTGGATGAATAATCGATATTTTGGGTTTCTTTTGTATCCAAAATATGATGTATTGACAGTTTCTGCGAGGTTTATTCCGCAGAGTTGGTGAATGAATGGAGATGTTCGGTTATGGTGTAATCTTTGTCTTTAATCTTATGCAATGATGAATGTGAAGTAGGTTATGTGAATGTTTTACATTGGTTGATGCGAATATGCTGTAGGAGTACTGTTAATTTGAATAAGTATGTTAAATCTGTTCCAAATGTTTGTTGAGCTCTGCGAATGACTTAAGATGTGAATGATAAGTTAATGGTATTTTGTGAATATTGTAATCTCTGGTTAGTGCGAAGGTAATGTGTGCATATCCTCTACATCACCGCGAAAACCTGGTTCCAGCAGCCCCCTTATCCATCTCGGGTGAGACTGCACTTGCTCCGCAAGTGTTGTTGGGAAGGGTTACACCTTTCCGAGCCGGTGTATAAGGGAGTTTGGGTTGAGGGTTTGTTGGTGACAGTGCGAAGTGAACCCTTGTCTATAGACGCTGCGTCAAAAAATGGTTTCGTTTTCGGGACCCTAAGGAAGAAGAAAAGAGGATATGCTGTGGCATCCGAAAAAAACCAAAGATCCAAGGGTGGTTCGACAAGAAGGTAGAGGAATTCGCAAAAAGTGAGAAGCAAGACTCTAAACAGACAATGACCAGTTGGTTAGAAAGATACATCTACTCAGACATCCACGAAATATTCTTCTGTGAATTCCCGGTGTTGTTGCATGAGTGGCTAGCATAGCTGACGTTCCGAAAGAATTACTGTCAGAAGACTGAACCTGATTGTTGGACCCCAGAGTTGGTGCGACAGCTGAAGCAAATCGATAACAAAGTATCATGAGTTGTTGATTTTTGGGTAGACAGTATCCTTAAAGGGTACGTAACTGAGTTCACAGTAGATACCATCAAGTCATACAGTGACGATGAAAGGAACTTCTTCAGGGGGCCAAGAGGAAGATTTTTGTCATCATTAAAACTGCGGATTAGAATGCATGTCTACGAAAAAGGAATATTGAGGATGTCTTCTAACGAGTAGAAAAATAGGTGTGCGGAGGGCGAAGGTATCGCGTAAATGCGAGTCTGATGGAAAGATGTGGTAGATGGACATGAGCGGCGATGAGTTTCTAAGGGAAGCTAACGAAGAGTGTGGTACCTTGAGGAGTGGAGCAATATTCCAGTGTCCTGAGAAGAAGAGGAGGAATGAGAGAGAGTCTCCTGAGAGGACCCGAACAAAGAACCGCGAAACAGGACCACAAGGGAGGAAGCAACCTTATTGCGAAGGAGACGTCGACCAGGCTACCCTAGAGGTAGAAGGAGGTCAGATCATAAGTTACCACATACCTTTGACCCTGCACACTACTCTGAATTTTATAGGAGGAAATCCAAACTACTCGCGGAGTTTCCCTACATGTAGCGGCAAGAGTAACACTTCAGTAAACAACAATAATAGAAACGTTAGGATGGCAGACGAAGAAAAGATGCCCACATTTAAGGGAAACGGGACTGAGGATCCCGAACAATATTGGTTTATATGTGAAGCAGTCTGGACCATGATGCAGGTTCAGGACGATGCTATAAAGATGGGACAACTAGCGACGACCCTTAGGGGTCGGGAGTTAGACTGGTACATGAAATTTGTAAAGGTTCCAGTGGGAACAACAGCTAAAACATTGGCGCAGGTCAGAATGGTGATGATTGACGAATTTAAAAAACCAAAATCTGAGTCACAATATGTCACCGAGCTTAAGGAGATCAAGCAATTCCCGAATGAGTCAGAATGAGAATTCGATTAATGGCACAAGACGCTGATAGCAAAAGTGAGTTTCCTGATAAATGGGTTGCAACACAAAGAATGGTTCATCGCAGGCCTGGTACTGCATATCCGAGGACCACTGATGCAACAAAAGGTTGCGAAACAGGCAGAAGCGTTAGAAATTGCGATGAAGCTGGAGGCTTCACCAATTGGCGAAGCAGGGATAGGAATGGACAGATTCCAGGCACAATTGTCCAACTTAACATTTCAATTGGAGGATTTTAAGAAGGGAAAGGAAACCTGCAGAGACATATGGTGCACCAGATGCAGGAGTGGGGGGCACCATAAGGACAATTTCCCAGAATTTCGTGAGTATTTGCAATCGAGGGCACCAAACCCCCTTCGTCAAGGAGGAATGCCATGGTGTACTATCTGTCAGATTAGAGGGCATCGACCAGAGGAATGTGTATATCTGCAAAAGATGGTATCAAAGCCAGCAAACTTATATTGCAAGTTCTTCCCATTGGTTGGCCATGATGAGAAGGACTGCAGGGCCTATGACCTGTTGCAAGAGCGAACAACTGACATGTATTTTATGAAGGGAGAAGAATCGCCGGTGGTGCAGTAGCAATCGTAGTACAGTCAAGCGCAGTTTAATCAACCACAACAATACGACTAGGGGCAATACGGGAAGCCATAGTATCCACCACCACCGTATGGCCAGCCGCAGTATGGGCAACAACAGTATCAGCAATCGCAGTATCAACAATATGGACCACCACGCGGAGGTTTCGGGGAAGGATTATGCGGAGGCCGAGGTGCCGGTATGGGACTTGGAGGAGCTGCAGGACGAGGAAGAGGTCCAATCATGTGTTACAATTGTGGACAGAAGGGGCACTACCAAAGAGATTGTCCAAATCTAGTGCCACAGTGTGCATACTGCAGTGCTGTAGATCATAGTGTAGAGGAATGCCCTCAGCTCATATCGAAATGGAAAACTAAGCATCCATCCCAGAACCAGAACCAAAATAATCAAAATGCGCCATCAGCTGTGTAGAGGATATCGACAGAAGCCAAGAGTAGCCATGCGATGGTTGGAATAGTGACAAGAGGAGGGGCAGTGACAGGTGGCGATAGGTCACACACCAATGTTAGACCAACACAAACACATCGAAAGTAGGTCACCTTTGATGTCGAAGCTGAGAGGGATGTCTTCTTAAAAGCAGAGGAGGCAATGAGGAATAGGAGACAGCTACCTCTTGAGGACGAAATCTATGACATGCCACCAATGTTCGACTCGATGAAGTCACGAAGGAAGGCTAACACTCTAAAATCCTTCTTGGAAAGTTGTCTGGACTTGGCAAAGGACCCAGATTCACTGGAAGAGATAGCTAGTCTACTGCAACAATGAGGAGGTGCACAACTGGAACAGAGAGTTAATCGCATACATAAAAGAAAGACAGGCAGGGAGATGTGGATGTCGGCACAGATTGGAGAATTTGATGTTGATTCCATCATTCTGGATTTGGGTTTGGACGTGAATATACTAACTAAATAGACATGGGAAACAATGGGAAAGCCATAGATGACCTGGTCACCAGTACAGCTGCGACTGGGGAACCAGAGCAAGATCACCCTACTCGGTCGGGTATGTGACTACTCGGTCGGGTATGTGAACTTTTGGTTGAAATTGAAGGGCTCATAACATATGCGGATTTCGATGTCATTGAAATTGTGGATAACACCAGCCCCTATCCGGTACTGCTGGGGATAGACCACGCCATGGAGAATCAAGCAATTATCAATTTTAAGAAAATAATAATGTCATTTGAGAATCAGGAAATGAGAGTCATCGCACCACTAGATCCTACGGAAGGGCTGCGCTATATGGAGCCAGCCAGAGATGAGTTTGCGGAAGGGTGAGACAATTTGTATAACATTTATGAGGATTATGTTAATCCTACCACAAATGGAGAATTAGGATGGCGCAATGACAACTCAGCATCCTCCGATTCGGACGAGGCCCTTGAGAATTGGCAGAACCGATTGCATGAAGTGTCCTTTTCGAAGATGCACATGGATAACACAGTCCCTGCGAAAAGTAGCCACGGAGGAGTATGTGTTACCTACTTATGAGGGATTTCCCAACATGGGCACGTTTCTCACAGAATTTGGGGAAAAAATGGCAGAACCACAACGTTTACTGGCCCTGGAGGAAGCCCTGAAGGCTACTCCTGCGCAATGGTGGGCAGAGCATAAATCAAATATCACATCTTGGCCACTATGTCGATGCCTCATGGACGTTCAGTTTGGCGAAGTTGCGGAGGTTGACCATATGCAATATGACGGATGAAGAGACCCGAAGGTGCATCTGAATTCCTGTCAACATCAATGGGGATCGGGAGCACGACAGGAGTGGGTACATGCATTCGTACACACATTGGATGAGGTATTGTGGAGCTGGTATGTCACAGCAGAACTGCGGCATTGGACGACATCTTGGGACCAAATTACCATTGGCTTCAACCAATAGTTTTCATCCTCAAATGAAAATCCCTTAATCCACACCGCGCCACAGGCGATCCACGGAAAGATATTTGAAGCAGTACCGACCAGACAACCAATGGCACTCCAATGGACTACGACACCAGAAATGCTGATGGATTGTTACAACGTCACCAGAGAGCCCGAAGATGATGATGACCCCAGGGCTACATAGGTACTAGAATCATAGGGCAGTCGCAGTGTTGTGGCACCAGATATATCGTCACACAAATTTTAGAAACCATTAAAGATCAAGAAGGTGAACATTGGGTCGGAGGAAGACCCCAAGTTTGCACACATTGGTGACTACTGGGACGAGTCGACCATTGCGAAGATGAATGAACTACTACACTAGTTTTAGGATTTGTTTCCAACGAAATTCTCATAAATGAAGGGAATTTTCGGAGAATCAGGGGAAATAAAGATCCCCCTAAAACCTGATGCGAAGCCGGTGAAGCAACGACCACATCAAACGGAACCAACCACGATAGGTAGAATGATCAAAGCAGAACCACTGACAAATAACATCGAGAAGTATGCAACAGTGACCCGGCGAAACCAACAAAGATTGGCCATAGTAGAGAAGCCAATGATACGACGACGTATTGACACAGCGGCACTCGCTATGTTGATATGAAAAAAAAAGAAGCAAAAAGCTGTCAACACATTGTAGGCAAGTCGGAAGCTACCACAATGCATGATGGTCCAATCCGATAATAAAGGCAATAAATGCCACAGTTATACCACATCGGACAACAGCAAAACCGTGAACAACGGGAGTTAATAACCAATGCAAGCGATGGATTTGGCGGATCTTGATGTGATTTGGCAATTAAGACCCATGCTCGGATGGATACTACTGGCCAATATATAGGAGGCGAAGGGAAAACAGATTTAGCTACGTTAGTATCCCAAGAGTTGAATGGAAGTGTATGTTTCCAGCACCAAACCGAAAGATCGCAGCCCACACCAGTTGTGCAGGAGCAACCAAAAGTTATGTCTATAGTCCCACACAAGAAAACAAGGAGCTTGACTCGACCCCCCGACACTGGTCGAGAGAAAAAGAAAGGCACTCGAGCATTCGCAAGGCTTACGAATGATGTTGCAGGCCCCTCAGCTACCGAAGTTGTGCAAGATGGATATGATGGCCCCATGTTATCACAATATGTTCCACCATGTCGGGTGGGGGCTCCCACGCCATGGATCAACAAGAACGAAAAAATACCCCATTGCGGTTGCATCGGTACCACCAGGGATTACTGAAGTTGGGGATATTACCGCCAAGTTGCAGAGGTTGTAGTATACTGACCACGACCTAGAAAAGTTCAAAGAGTATGCAAAGGCCTATGAGGATGTCCCTCATGCAGGAGGCCCAACTACGAAGGAGCCTAAGAAGTGGGAATTGGGACTGGCACACTCAGGGTTACTCGGTATCACCCTCCTACAACATTTTGGGCACCTGACATAGGTCAACGCATGCGTCAAGCAACTGCTTGCATGCTTACATGACAGATCCCTCTGGCTGCATGAGAGAATCCCAATCACCATTGACCTAATTGCCAGAATCACCGGCCTGCCTCAAGAGGGAGCCAACCCTTCCCAGTTTTTCCAGGGTAAGGACAATGACAAGAAATTAGCCGAATAGTTGTCCGCAAAGTATGGCGTAGAGAAAGATTCTAGAGTCTATCTGATCAATACAATTAACAACTAAGCAGTCCGAGTAGGGGAAGAGATACTTGCGGTCAAATTCACACGAAAAAATCGACTGCTGCAATGCAATTCGGGTGTCATCGTAGCTGTGGAATGGTGCGCCACAGGAGAACAGGTGAATTGGGTTCAGTTCCTCCTCCACGAGTTGACCGAGGACGTGCATGATGCACAGGAATACGGGTGACCATTCACATATTCAAGGCTACTCCTCCTCATTTCCTTAAAAGCATGTAGGGAACCAGATGACTATCAAGGGGTGGATCCCACAGAACCACGAGTATGCGATGGGGCGCGATACCAGAACTTATGGGCGACCACTGACAAGGAACGACAGAAAGAAAATGTCATACAGTTTTATATATGGCTCGAGAGAATGCGGGCCGACACATAGATCTGCAAATCACAGTGCAAGTTGTGACAAAGTACCACTCCATCGCTCAGATATCAGTCAAAGAACACATAATTTACCTCCAAGCCTGCGTGAATCCGACCAAGCAATGGCTGAGGACACAGTACAAGCTCATCGAGGGAGAGCTCGAAAACATCATCGCCAAATGGCCAGAGACATGGAAGGTTCCTGTAGATCCGAAGGATACCTAAAAGGGGCAGGTAGCAGGGAGACAAGACCCGGCCAAGGAAGACATAGCTTCTGCCAACCAAAAGGAGAGCGTAGAACAGGAGGTAGACGTGGAAGACCAAACGGTAGAGTCGGGCCGCAACAAGGCGTCCAAAGCCAACACCCTAACAGATTTAGAACTAGACCTCCAACAGGAAGAACAAAGGATGAAGAAGAGAATGGACCATGCCGACAGCAGTGCACATGAAAGGCTCACTGCGCAACAGGCTGATAAATTTCTGGATAGCATTACGGAGATCGTGGAGAGTAACCGCCGAAAGGTTACACAACATTCAGCAGAGAACTTCCAGTACATAGGGGAGTTGTTAAACACTGTGGCGAATACAATAATCAACAGAAGGGTACCACATGGAGACATCCAGCAAGACTTAACGACTCCTAGAGTCGAGGTAGATGTGGGCACCCAGCAACACATAGTCCAATTTGAAACCCACGCCTTTAGAACAGGAGATGATACCTTGGACCTCTAGATTCGGAATCCTGATTTGGCACTTGTCGATTTCAAATTACTCCCAATGTTGACACTACATCGAGTCCAAGCGGCAGCAAGCACAAAAATCCACGACCGCGAGGCTACGATGCACAATAGGATGGTCGAATACAAGAAACAATTGTAACATAGTGAAATGGAGGCTCAACACCTTCGAGATAAAGACGCCGCAGTACTGGCTGTGAAAGTACAAGCTATCGAGGAGAAGGCTCGATTAGAAGAAGCCCTGGCTGGGAAAAAGAAGGTCATCGAGGAGTAGACTATCGCACTCACTGTGAAGGAAAAGGTTGTAGAGGAATGGACGAGGTTAGAAAGAGCACTTGCAAAGGCATGCGAAACAACAACGCTAGATCCGGATGTTTCCCCTGGAAGCTCAGGCTGTTATGTTAGGAGTCGCCATTAATGAGGTTAGAAAGGAAAATGCGGAGCTCCAGACTCAAGTAACACCCAACATACCACTAGCACAAGTTCAAAGTCAGCAGACGGTGATAGAGGAAGCAGTGGTAGAGATTCAGGAAATGGAATAGGAAGCACATCAAGTGGTAGTAAGTCTTACAAAATTCTGGGATAGGTTGGTCGAGGACGACCAGTTGGACACACTGAAGAGAACGCTCCGAGAAGTAGAAGAGCAACTAGAAACCTTTAAGGGATCGCTCAAAACGATGCCCACAATGATGTGAATGATAAAGGACGTGGAATTGCAGAATATGAAGCAATGAGCTTAGAAGGCCCACGAAAGGAAGCAATGACGAGCTGCACATTTGGATGAGCTTCAAACAAAGGCTGAAGCCCTCATAGCACGAGTAGTACTAGTGATGAAACAGGTACAGGAGCAATTGCAGGAGGTATGATAGAAAGTATGTGACCACCCAACGGAGCAGCAGGTGATAGAGAGTGCACAGCTCCGAGCATCAGTAAAAGAGATAGTCGACTAGATTCGGACCACCTATGATGAATTCCAACAGAAGTACAACAAACCAGTAGTGTCTAGATGAAGTGGCTCGAGACGAGCCACAAGTTTGTGTTGGGGGCCTATTGGCACGGGATAGATCCGTAGGAAGTGCGGAAGCTGACAGGTGCAAAAGGGTCATTCCACGAAAGAAGGATCATTCGCAGTATTCACGGGAGTGCAATAATTGTTAGACTAGTTAAGTCGGTCATGTGGACCATTTTGTAATAAAATAGAAGCATATAAATAGAGTACGATTGTAAGCCTAAGGGAAGCTAATTTTTGGATCAATAATCGATCTTTTGGGTTCATTTTGTATCAGCGATATGATGTATTGACAGTTTCTACGATGTTTATTCCGCTGAGTTGGTGAATGAATGGAGATGTTCAGTTATGGTTTAATCTCTGTCTTTAATCTTATGCAATGATGAATTTGAAGTATGTTATGTGAATGTTTTACATTGGTTGATGCGAATATGCTATAGGAGTACTGTTAATTTGAATAAGTATGTTAAATCTGTTCCAAATGTTTGTTGAGCTCTGCGAATGACTTAAGATGTGAATGATAAGTTAATGGTATGTTGTGAATATTGTAATCTCTGGTTAGTGTGAAGGTAATGTGTGCATATCGTCTACATCACTGCGGTAACTTGGTTCTAGAAGCCCCCTTATCCATCTCGAGTGAGACTGCACTTGATCCGCAAGTGTTGCTGGGAAGGGTTACACCTTTCCAGGCAGGTGTATAAGGGAGTTTGGGTTGATGGTTTGTTGGTGAGAGTGCGAAGTGAACCCCTGTTGATAGACGTTGCGTCAACAGTGAAGTTGTTTAGGAGTGAAAAGTTCTACACAGTGAACTTCATCATGCACATAGCATGTTTCAGCTCTGAAATATTTTGTAATATTTTATTTTTGTTTAATGATCCCCATCTGCTCATAATTAAGGGGGGGTGTTGGAAAAATGTAATTACGGGCTGAATGCGTATCTAGTTTGTGCTGGATCTGTCAGTCACTCAATCAGTCGTTTTTTCAGCCCGTAGAGCCGCAGAGATGTCAGACAGTCAGTCAGTCTGTCAGAAGGCTTCGTGCACACTTACTTGTATTTATTTAGCCGCGCTTGTATTCCGCAAGTCAAAATTCTTAGGCAAAAATTAATTACAGTCTTTAATGTAACTCTGTATCTTCCAGGTGAAGCAATCTCAAGTCTTAGTATATATAGAAGAAGGAGAAATGAAAAACATAGAGTAATAGAGAAGGAGCAAAAGAGAGTGAAAGGAGAATAAGTTCGCGAGTCCAAGCTCATAGTGAAGAAATGTATTAAGAGCCGAAGCACTGTAAAAGATGAAAGATTTAAGAAAATCACATCTCTGTGTAATGCGGCAAAGTTGCCCCGTTTTACCCCAGTAATATATAAGTCTATAGTTATATGTGTTCATTCTCAAGAATGTTGATTATTGTATGTTGCACATCTTCTCTAGATTTACCTATGTAAATGTTGTTTACATTTACGATATGTAAAGGAAATCAAGATTTCCAAATATTTCACAGTGGTAAAAGTTGTGCTTTAATGCGGAGTAACTTCCCCATAAGTGTGCGCTTAGCATAAGTGCTAAGTAAAGTTCCATGAAGTTAATTTTTGCGAAGTTTACTCCACAAGGTTAAAATGTTGGGGTTTCCGTCAAAGTTAAAAAACAAAGAAACTTTCATATTTACTGCGTAGTGTGCTTTTCCCTTGGAAAAAAAGTGAAAGCATATTGAATGACATCTTGTTAGGAACAAAGGGCCTACATGAATCTCCTGAAGGTCCCTTGAATGCACTATTGTGCTTATGCAATGAACTCCATGGTTGAGAGCATCCCGCACTTGGTGGAGTAGAAGGGTTAGTGTTGGGGTACAAAGAACATTCATATTCCCTTATCCAGTCCATCCCAACACACCACAGACAAGGAATAGAAACCCTATTATGGTTGCGGTGAGTATCAACTGGGGCTATTCTTCATTCACTTGAAACATGTCTTGGAAACTTATTTCCAAATTTACCATTCAATGAAAGGAAGACAATTTCCCATTAGAAAAAAAAATGGAATAACATAGCACCTAATCGGCTGGGACATTGTATAGTTGATAGATACCTCATTTACCTTGTTTACTGATTAATATTTTATGAAAGTACACGAACTATACCTTATATGTTCAACGAGCTTAAGTTGTAAGGAGGATATTGCTACCAAATATGTTGATCCTTGTTACCTAATTTCAAATATCAGAATTTTGCCTACTATCAAATCATGCCACAGAGCAGCTAGAGTAGATAAATTTGGACTTGTACTGCTACTCATCTAAGCTGCACCCAACCAAGCACCATCAAGACAAGGAAGCAATGATACCGAGTTTCTACTTCTTGAATGTTCATTTACCATCTTAGCTTAATTCACTGCATAAATTATGAGGATTGGAGCTATGTTATGCTAACATTGCTCTGTTTCTTGTTATTCTTTCCCACCCAGCGTCCCTGATTTTGATCCAATTCTGTCTTGCCCACAGCTAAGTCATCAACAATTTTGTGCAAAAGGTTCTGGAGCCCCTGCAAATGCATTGTTCCTATTAAAGTCTTGCAAAGCTGAGTCTTTCCTCTGTTTAAGCTCCAAAATCTTCAATATTCTTAGGTATTTGCAGTTTTGCAATGCCTCTTAGACTTTATTTGGTTGTAGATTGTTGGGAATTCGGGTTCTTGGTCTTCTTAAAGTACATTTGCTATTTTTGAAAATAACTGCAGCTTTTGAGTGCTATATTTTACTATTTTCTAGTTCAGGAGGATATTTTGCTATGTTTAAAGAAAACTAGAGAATTAGAGTGTTATTTTCCAAAATTTGCTCATCCAAAAAGATAATATCTTGAATAAGCAAACATAGATGCTGGTGCAATTCCTCTAGCAAGCAGTAACTACCAAGGGAAAATTACCTATTGTATGTTATCAAACTATATTAGCAACACAGGAGACAACGCATGCATTATAAAAATATAAATTGCCGCATTATGGTTGGACAAAAAAGAGAGGAAAAGACATTCATAAAACACAACAAGGATTTCTGAGCTAAGGGAGATAGAACCATTGTTTCCCTAAACAAGGTAACCTCCAAATACCCTATACCTAACAAAATTCAACAAATTGTAGACAACCTAGATTTGCACTTGGAAGTAGAACAAATGATGCATCTGTGAATTTTTTTATTCAAGCACATAGTCTAAGTTTTACTGTTATTTCATTTACTTCTGATTTGAACAAATTTGATAACTTTAAAAACAAGCAGATAGATAAAACTTGAAATGATAATCAATAGTAGAGAAAGTACACAAATGGGCCTCACATGAACACATATATTTACCCTCTAGAAACCCTTAGAAGGAAGAAAAATTCCAGTAAACAATCTTCCTTACATAAATAGTATATCAGGCCCAGATTACAAAATCACCATGAACTATGCTCTTCAACGAGTTTTGCCAAGAAAATAATACCTGACTGTATGAACAAAAAACTTAGAATCTAGGACATCCTTCTTCAATCGTCACTAAAGCAGTAAACTCGGGTACAGGACAACATCAAACCCATAAGATATCAGCTCATGAATCAACAACAGTATACTTAGGTATAGGACAGCAATAAAATATGGTAGAAATCTTCCTTGCCTTAGCTCTCAAAACTCAATGAAAATGAATGAATTACATGGGAGGTGAGGGTCTTTTTAAATAACATGGGTGGCTTCCCTAAGCATCCCCCAAAGGACACCCTAAAGGATGGCCCATGTGGCAGCCTAGGGTTGGCCCCCTAAAGGCTAGCCTTTGGGGTGATCAAAGGATGCCCCTTTCCACCGCCTTAGTTGGTCAACTCCACCGTCTTAAGCAGCTTAAGCTAGCCCCAGCTTGTCGCCCTAAGAAGCTCAAGATGCACTCTAGCTAAACAACTCAAGCTGCCCTCCGACTAAGTAGCTCAAGCTGACCCCAGCTTGTCGCCCTAAGTAGCTCAAGCTGACCCCAGCTTGTCGCCCTAAGCAGCTCAAGCTACCCTCTAGCTAAGGAGCTCAAGCTGCCCTCCAATGTTGACACTTGACACACGTTTACATGGTAATTTGTAAAATGAAAAATAGATTCCTAAGCTATAATTTAACAGCATCAAGATGCTTCAAACCAGATTACAACTTTTCAATAGTATTTTGAGTCCAATCCATTTCCTAAAGGAGGACCATGAACCATCTCACCAGCATATGAAGTCTCAAGTTCATACTCCACACACCACTCCTTCACCAAGTCCAGGACGTACATTGGGTCAAGGACCAAGGGTCTATCACATAATTATGAAAATAAATCCCTTGTCCCTATCCATCTGTAGACTTGCATTGCTATGTTTCTGATCCACCAAAACACAGTGACAAACAGACAAAAGAGGGGGCGGGGGCCTGGTTTTAGGCTATGATATATGCATGTTGTGCTTAGTAGCAAGGGAAGATCCTCAATTTCCTATTGTTTTACGTTTAGAGACACTTTCTAATGTTCTATACACAATTTACAAAGACAAGTCCAAATGTCCTTAGGTATTCCACAATTGGGACAACAAGCACATATTTCTCATGCAATGTGTAGGACTCAATATGCATGGATTAAATGTGGCATGTTTTTTATTATAGATTCATCTCATTTTTTATTTTGTTTTATTTTAGTGTTAGGTATATTTAATGAGTATTATTTTGGTGCTATGCCTTTACAAGGATTTCTACAACATTATAATGCCATTGTATTTCCACCACCATGAGATTCCTTAAAAATATATGGCCTATATGCCTTACACTTGATATAGATTTCATGGTGACTCATTTAAATCTGGAGAAAAAATACTAGATTGATTAAGTATCTCTATACATTTGTGAAGGTTTAAGCTTTTACTTTTCATGAATTTTTTTTAGTTTTTGTCTTCATACAACTTTGATATCATAAGGTTATTTTAATCATGCTTATTTTTAAGATGATCTAGTTCGATTTTTCCAGTATCTATACATTCAATCTGTTTTTTACATATTTATGGAATGTAATTATATCTACTTAGAAATATATAGTTTAATTTGATTTTTTATTATTTATATATATAGTAAATGACTAATCATGAAAAAGATGATGTTAATATCCATACGAATGAGCTTTGCTGAGCTAAAAAGATTTTTACATATTTAAAGCTTTTACTTTTCATGACAATCTTTTTAGTTTTTGTCTTCATACAACTTTGATATCATAAGGTTATTTTAATCATGCTTATTTTTAAGATGATGTAGTTTGATTTTTCCATATCTATACATTCAATCTGTTTTTTACATATTTATGGAATGTAATTGCATTTACTTAGAATTATATAGTTTAATTTGATTTTTATTAGTTATATATATACAGTAAATGACTAATCATGAAAAATATGATGTTAATATCCATACGAATTAATTTTGCTTAGCTAAAAAGGTTTTACATATTTATGGAATGTAATTACATCTACTTAGAATTATATAGTTTAATTTGATTTTTTATTATATATATATATATATATAGTAAATGACTAATCATGAAAAAGATGATGTTAATATCCATAAGAATTAGCTTTGCTTAGCTAAAAAGTTTATATTGTATGGATAAAGCATTTGTGTTGGAATATTAAATCTTCCTATCTATGTCATTTAAATACATTGGCAGCATTAATTAATCATTTATGATTAATTTCTATGTATTAGATTAGATTATTGTCATTTGGGCCATTGTGTGGACCACAAGGCAACATTGGGGGACCACAAGACTTCCAAGTATGGACCACAAGCTACCTAGAACACTTGGGTGCATTTCTAAAAGATTCTGGTGGAAAAGGCGCCTTGCTGAGATTCACTGCTTTTTACTGTGTTTTACCCTGGGGGGAAAAGCTAGTCTTACAGGGAAACTTGTTTTTTGGACCACACATCCTCTATGATGGTTCTTCTTTCCATATTTGGGATTTGGCATTGTTTTTCATCACACAGGAGCTACAGGTCACTAATTCAGAAATTCATGAGCCTTTGGAGTGACTTGGAGAACACACTTGCCACCTAGGGAGGATTTCCATAATTTTAGTAAGTATGATGATATGAGGATGAAAATGGCATCTTTAGACATTCGAATATCTATTGAAATGTTATATAACAACAACCGATTATTTTCCAAAGGTTGGCTGATGTATTTTATTCATGAGAGTTAATACAATTTGTATTAGTGTGAGTAATTTTCTGAGTTGTTTGACTAGTTGTGTGAGATCTTTGTGAGTGAGTGTAATTCTTGATCAGATCTTGGTGTGAACTAAATTTCACATGGTATCGGAGCTATCAAGCTATTCCTTTCTCCTTCTATTGTCTTGTAGGATCCAACCAGTCTCAAGGAGGGCGCAATAATTCATCCACAGTGTGCATTCTTCCATCAAGAAGGCACATCAAGCAAGGTTTGGGAACACCCAATCATTCCAAAATTAATTTCAGAGCTGCCATGGATCAGTCACATCATATCATCCTCACTCCATTCAATTATTTTGACTAGAAGGCGCGGATGGAGATCATACTGAGGAGCAAAGGGCTCTATAGGGTGACAATGGCAACTGAAGTTGATCCAACCTCAGCAGTCGAGAAATATAAATGGCACAATCGAAGAGATGAAGCCTATGGGTTTTTGTGTCTCACGACATGCAGGGATCTTCTATTTCATCTTGATGGTCTTACCTCTCCCAATGAAGTTTGGCTGAAACTTCAAGAATTGTTCGGAAATACGGATGAATTAAGAGGCCACCAACTGGATAATGAGCTAGTCTCATTGAGTCCATAAAATTTCGATAGCGTTCAATATTTCTTTTCCAAATTCAAATCACTTGTGTTGCAGCTGAAGCAATGTGGTATTGAAAAGAAAGATGAGTAATTAGTCTTGGCCATTCTCTCCAAACTTGAGTCGGACTACTCAGTCTTTGTTTCGAATTTCCATTCCACCCGGAAAGCAATTAAAAATTGGAAGAGCCCGACACTTTCAGAATTCATGGATTCTTTGACACAAGAACAAGAAAAATTGGTCTTGATAGGAGCCAGTAAAAATACATCCAAAGACCACTGTCTGAATGTTGGAGATTCAAAGGGTTCGAAAGGGAAGAAGAAGGGCAATTTCAAGAAGCCCACTGGTGAGAGGAAATACAAGCAGAAAATTAATGAAGACTCCTCAAATTTCAAGAGGAATCCAAATAAAAATAATGAGAGGACAAAGTGCAACTATTGCAGCAAGGGATTTAATCATGAAAGCTCTTGCATGAAGAAGACCATTGACCAAATGGCTCAACTCTTGGAGAAAGCCAACATTCCTCTTCTAGAGAGCGCAAGGAGAAAGGATGGAGGAAAAAATTTTGATGACAAAGAGAGAGTACATGCACTGATGGAAAGCACATCCAAACCTACCTCATTCATTATTGATTCTGGAGCTTCAAGACACACGGTGTCTACAAGTAAGTTTTTCACTTCACTTGACTCTTCCAGTGGTCCAAATATTGTAATGGGTGACAATTTTGAAACATCTAGCGAAGGAAAAGGTAGCATAGATCTTGAGCTTGGTTCATTTAATAATGTATTTGTTGGGTAGGGCCCAAGTGGGTATAAGTTTGGATAAAGAATAGTTTTGGAACTGCGCAGCTCAGGATGAGTGCGCAGAAGGTACAATTTTGTGGATCGCGCAACGCAGGGCATATGTTTAAGTTTTGCGCAGATATGCTATTGCATAGTAACATCGCAGCAACTAAGTTTGGTAAAGAATATAAGTAAAGGTTGGATGAGGAAAGCGACCTATTTTGAGTAAGGGACAGAGCGGACGATATCAGAAAGTGACTTGTCTAAGAGAGTGGTGGCAAGTAGTTGAGAAGCTAGGCCACTAAGTCGACGGCGACAAGCAGGCTAAAGGAGTGGAAAGTGACAGGCCACGATGTAGTTGTAACCATTTTGCTGATGACTGCGGCTGTCAGAAGGGCGTTAGAGCCACGAGTGGTCCAGTAAGGCATCCAAAGCAAGTGGAACAAGCTGTTGACATCCAGAGCGAGTGGAGCAAGCTGTCGACGGCGACAACAAGGACGAAAAACATCTGTGTCAGTTCTGGGAACCTTAGGGTTTTGCCAATGAATTGTAAAGACATGACCTACAGGCATGGTCTATAAATAAGGCATATTTTGTATGGTAAATGGTTACTCTTCATTTTGTTATTGTTCTCATTATTGATTGGATAAATCTTTGTTGAGAGACATTTTGTAAAGGCTCTGCAAACTGTGTGCACAGAGGCTAATTGAGAGATAAGAGAGTCTGCAGCTGAGTGCGCAGACAAGAACTGTTGTACCCTTCCAAAGACTAATACAACAACAGTTCTTGTAGTCGTAGCTCCCATATTGGGGGTGAACCACATTAAATCTTGTGCAATGTGATTGTTTATGTTTTGCATTTGTCTGTTTGCTTACAATGGATGCTTGAATTCTCATTTATCAGTTGTTGTGTTAATACCTTTATATGTATTCGCCATAAGAAAAGGATGGGAATAATATGTTAAGTATTACATGTATGGATGAATGATGAATGTGCAGTACTCTAAGTCTGTGAAAGTATTAGTTCATTGAATAATCACATATGTATGTAGAGTTTGGATTGTATGACTCTTTGATGCTCAACACTGAAAGTGCATAGTATTGTGTGTTTCATCTATTTACATTGGGTATAAGGTTAATCATCTAAGGCAGTAGATGAATGGATAAACACTAAGTAAAGTCATCAATATCAGTTAAGTCCTCAGAGGAAGTGTACAAGTCAGTTGCGCTGTCCTATTATTTGCAACTTGTCTGAACCACGCAGTCCATAAATGTGCTGGTTGCGCAAGCATCTTGGCTTGCAAAAGTGTTGACCGCGATGAAGGCTATCATCGCGCAGTCTTCAGTTCGCAGCACGAGCCCCACAGTAGTTCTGTTTGAAAAAATATCACATTGCTGTGGAAACTTGATTATGTAGTGCCCCCATAGCTACACCTCAGGTGAGACCTCATCATGTTCGCAGGCTGTTGCCGAAAGGGCTGGTGAGAAGGGGTTTTGTTGGTTCCTTGAAACCGTGAATAACCTGGGTCTACATTAGAAACCTCTAGAATAGTATATTAAGCAAAAAAATGGTTCCATTGCCAGGACTAAGAATCCATGATGAGTTGAAGTCATGATGTGCGACGAAGAAGAAGCTTTGCTGGGTATCGACCTCTGGCATCCAGACAAGAAAGAAATCTGGGCTTGGTGTGACAAGACAGAGAGAGACTTCGTAAGAAAGGAGAATAGACACCCACATCTCTCTGACATCCAGTGGTTGAACAAATACCTGTGGAAAGACGTTCATGAATTTTTCAAGGTGTCTTTTGGAAGCGAGCTACATGAGTGGTTGTCAAGGCTCGCAGAGCAAAGAAACTGTACACCGCGAGACGTCCTGACTGAGTGTACACCCGAGCTTATTGAAAGGCTCAAAGCAGTATACATCCCATTCACGAGAGCATTCGACTTCTGGGTCAACAGTACACTACAGAGCTTTGTGACGTAGTTCGCTGTGGACATGCTAAAATCCTACAACGCAGTCGAAAGAGATTTTTTCAAGGGATTTAGAGGTAAGTACTTGAACAACCTCAGTTTATACATTAAAATGATTTTGGAAGAGAAAGGTGTTGTTAGAATGTAGTGAAGTTTTGTTTAAATATATCATGGTAGATAGTACATATAGTGGGTCTTACGAAGAAACCCATAACCTGAGAAGTGGAAAGAGATACAAGTTCGTCGCTGAGAAAAATCATGGACCACATGGACTCCACGTAGATACCCAAATACCATGTGAGCTTGATAATCAAAATACACCTCTATCAGCCATGTATCAGCCTCTTACGCCATAGAATCCGTCGATTGCACATACCACGCCTCCCCTGTCTCAGAATCCATCAGTTCAGAACCCATTGGTTGCGAACGCCGCACAACCCACACTTCAGAACATCAGTACTGGTAACACCGAAGGAGCGGGTTCCCAGGCTATTCCGACTCAACCTACCCCATCTTAGGTTGTCCCACCTCAGAACGTCCAACCTTAGATCATTCCTCAGAGTCTTATCCCTAGCACTACTCAGAGAACTGTGCCACCTAGAAGGAGGATGCTGACAATATCAAACTGTCGATATTCAAGGGAACGAGTTTAGAAGACCCTGATCAACATTGGTTTCTATGTGAAGCTGTATGGAGTGTAAAGCAAGTATAGGATGACGCTATGAAGCAAGCACAGCTCGTCACCACTTTTAGAGACAGAGCCTTGCATTGGTTCATGAAATACTCGCAGGGACAGAATAGAACCTTGGTGGAAATCAAGGATACACTCTTAGCAGAATTTAAGAAGCCAAAATCAGAATCACAGTGTATAACAGAGTTGAAAGAGATCAAACTAAAACTTAATGAGACAGTCTAGGAGTTTGATCAGAAATTTAAGACACTATTGGACTAAGTAAGCTTCGTGATAGCACCGCAACATCACAAGGAATGGTTTATAGCCACGTTGTTGCCTCATATCAGAGAGTCGTTGATGCAGTAGAAGGTGGCTTCGCAGGAAGAAGCCTTGGAAATCCTAATGAATTTGGAAGCTTCACCGATTGGAGAAAGTATCAATGGGATGTCGCAGATTCAGAACCAGTTGGCTAGCCTGACACTACAATTACAGGATATCAAGAAGGGAAAACAAGAGAGGCAGGAAGTTTGGTGTACAGGCTGTAAGGGAGAAGGACACACCAAGGATCACTGTCCTTTAATCTAAGACTTCCTTAACATGTGTGGACCAAACCCATTAAATCCAAACCAAGGGCCAGGGTGTGAAATTTGCAGAACTAGAGACACCAGCCAGAAGACTGCCACCTGATACAGAAATACGTGATAACACCTAAAAACCTATATTGTAATTTATGTAAGTTAGTTGGGCATGATGAGTCCAACTACCGCGGATATGAGCTCATGTTAGAAAGAAAGAAAGATATTCAACATATGTATGGAGGAATGTACAGAGTCCAAGAAGAGACTCCGCAGAAACAAGAAAATGCACAACATGATCAGGGAGCATACAGAGGTCGCGAAGGATACCGTGGGAGAGGAAGGAATAACGGCCCAACACAAGGATGAGGATGAGGTCAAGTAATCTGTTATAATTGTGGTTAAGCAAGACATGTTTCTAGAGACTGTACCAACCCATGCAATATGTGTAGTTATTGTAAATCATTTGATCATGTTATTGAAGACTGCCCAATGTTAGAGGTAGAAATGCAGAAAAGGAAGCAACCAGAGGCGCCAAACCCAGACATTTAGTTGATCTCAATAGAGAGAAGACCTGCGGATCCAAGTATTAATGTAGTGACGTGAAGTGGCACTACGACAGGAAGAGATAGAGGAGCAGAAGCTTCAACTTCAGGAGATTTTAACACTAAGCAGACTCCTCTGGAAACAATATGGATACAAAAAGCTACTGGGAAAGCACCTTCTTTCGACTTGAAAAAAAACAAAGAAACCTTTGAAGAAGCGCAGGATATCTTCAAAGAATTAGCACCCCAGTCGCTGAGAATCCCATTGCGTAGTGAAATACCACATGTAGAAGATATGCCAGCTGCTTATGACAGAACGAGCACTGCAGCAGAGACGGGCACCTCTGTTGCACAGTTCCTGAGGAGTTGCATGAAGTTGTTGAAAAGTCCAAACGCTATAGCAAAGTTGCAGAAGTTGTTAGATCAGTATGAACTGCACATCGAAAGTGAAACTACCGATAGCGCAGCTCACCACATCAAGAAACACAAGAGAACAGGTAGAGAAATCAGACTCAATGCACAGATAGGAGATTATGAAATGGATGAGATCATCCTTGATCTCAGATCTGAAGTAAATGTCTTAACCAAACAGACATGGAAGCAGATGGGAGACCAAAGCTGTTATGGTCACCTATCCAGTTGAGAATGGCCAACCAGGAAAAATTCATACCTTTTGGACGACTAGCCAATGTTGTAGTTGACATTGATGGAGTGCAAAGTTACGCATCTTTCGAGGTTATTGAGATTGTGGATGATAGTCAGCCTTTTCCTACACTGTTAGGGATTGACTGAGCTATAGATAACCTCGCCATCAAAAAATTGAAGACAAAGAAGATGATCTTCGAAGGAAAGCATCTCAGGGTCATCACACCACTGGACCCTGCAGACGGAGACAGGTACAGTGAGCCGATTCAGGAAGAATCCAAAGCTCAAGATTTGGACCGCCTTTACAAGATGACTGTGAACCAGGAAGATTACATTAATCCTACTGTGGATGGAACACTCAGTTGGAGATGCGACAAATATTGCATCTCAAAATATGATGTAGGACTAGAGAATTGGCAAAGTCGCATGCACGAAGTATCTGCAAGGAGATGCGTGCAGGTTACAAAGTTACTGCATTGGATTGGAAAGGAGGTAAGCCCAATTCCCACCTATGATGGTTCAACTAATGTTTACTCCTTTATCAAAGAATATACTGTAGCAATTACAGATGAGCATCGCTTGTCAGCACTAGACATGGCACTACACGAGACACCTACCAGATGGTGGGCTGTGCATAATCAGACATTGACCACATGGGATCAATGTAGAATCAAGATGCAGATCAGGTTTGTTGACAAAGTTACCCTACCCTTTGATAAATATAATGGACAGACAGATCCAAGGTAGCATATTGAGGTTTGTTCACAAGCATAGCAGGAGAGACCACAGACAGAATGTCGCATCTGTTTGTGCACTTGTTGGAGGAATAAATTCCAAAGAAATGGTACCTAGATATGGAGTTGCGCAGGGAAACTACAGATTGGCGTACTCTGACTGCGAACTTCCAGAAGATTTTCAGTTTTGATGATGAGAGTCCTACCATAAATGATCCGCTGCAGATTATTAAGGAAAGAATATTCAGACCAAAATGTCCACATAAGAACATGACATTAGAGGAATTCTTTGGACCTGACAACGTACCTGCAAGCCTACAGACAAAATGGAAGGAACAGGTAGAACATTCCATGGAATGTTATAAGCTAGATGAAGAGGCTGAAGAAAAAGAAGACAATGATGAGGAGGATCCGCGCAACATAAACATTCCTGAGTCAGAAGGAGCACGCGACGTAGAGGGACCTCCGTTGGAAATTCCAAACATTAGCGGACCCATGAAAACAAGGCAAGTGAACATTGGCACCAACGAAGAGCCAAAGTTTGCAAGTATTGGAGATTATTGGGGTGATCAGACTGTTGCGGAGATTGCAAACCTATTACATGAGTATCAGGACTTATTCCCTACAAAGTTTACAGAGATGAAGGGCAATTTGGGAGATTTACGGGTTATGAAGATACCTCTTAAGCCAGGTGCGAATCCTGTTAAGCAGAGGCCCTATAGATTGAACCCGCGATACAAAGAACGAGTCATGGCAGAACTTGATAAAATGCTCGACGCAGGGATCATCAAGCTAGTCGAAGAATCTGAGTGGATAAGCCCTATGGTTGTCCAAGATAAGAAGACAAAAGGAGAGATCGGGATTTGTGTGGATCTCAAAAAATTGAACGATGCTTCAATACATGACCCATTTCCTACTCCTTTCACTGATGAGGTACTTGATAATGTTGGAGGAAATGAGGCCTACTCCTTTACTGATGGTTTTTCGGGATATCATCAGATAAGAATTGATCCCGCGGATAGACACAAGACCACTTTTTCCACGGAATGGGGGTCGTTCCAGTACACAGTAATGACATTTGGTCTGAAGAATGCGCTCGCCATCTTTTCCAAAGTTGTGGTTGCAACATTCAAGGATTTCATGCATAAGTTTTTAGAATCTTATTTCGATGATTGGACAATATTTGGGTTGCTGAAGGACCATTGCGCAAATCTGAGATTGATGGTAGAAAAATGCAAACAACATCAAATGTCATTAAACCTAAATAAGTGTATCTTTTGTGTACCCTATGGAATTTTGTTGGGACACATTGTGTGCAAGCAAGGATTGATGGTTGATCATGCGAAGATCGCAGTCATTGTAAGATTTCCCACACCGAACTCAGTCAAGCAGCTGCGCACTTCATTGGGGCATACCAGTTACTACAGGAAATTTATAAAGGGTTATGCACAGATAACCGCAACTATGGAGAAGCTATTAAAGAAAGATGTGTCATTCATCTGGAATGCAGAGTGTGAACAAGGCTTTGACACCTTGAAAGAGAAAATGGTAACTGCGCCGATCCTAGTTTTTCCAGATTGGGAGAAGCCGTTTCATGTCCATGTCGATGCTTTATGCATAGCATTGGGAGTTGTCTTAGCACAACCAGGAGAGGGAGGTATTGACCATCCCATCGCATTTTCGAGCAGGAAGCTCTCATCTGCATAGAAGAATTATACCACCACTAAGAGAGAAGGCCTAGCTATGGTCTATGCACTGCAGAAGTTTAGGCACTATTTGCTTGGTGTGCACTTCTCTATGTTCACTGACCATTCTACTTTGAAATACCTGGTCAATAAGCCAGTGTTAGGGGGGCGAATCTATTGATGGTTGTTACTCTTCCAGGAGTATGAATTTGAAATAGTGGTCAAGCAAGGCAGATTGAACTTAGGACCCGATCATCTGTTAAGGATTGAGTCAGGAGAAGAGCCCACGAACCTTGAAGACAATCTGCCTGATGCGTAGTTTTTTGCTATCCAGATAGTTGATGAATATTATAAAGACATCATAGATTTTTGGACTACTGGGTTGTCACCCATAGAGTTTACCACGCAACAGAAGAAGCAGCTGGTAGTAAGAGCAGCAGCCTTCACCATTATCACGGGCCAGCTATACAAGTTGGGGCCGGATGAAGTACTGTGCAGATGTGTGTTAGAGCATGAGAAACCATTCATACTGGCTGATGCACATTCTGTAGCATCAGGAGGTCACTACACAGGAAGAGCCACTACGCAAAAGATATTGCGGGCATGGCTATGGCGGCCTACAATTCACAAAGACACGAAGGAGCATTGCCAGAGCTGTGATGTCTGTCAGAGGACAGGAAGGCCATTGCGAAGAGACGAAATGCCATTGAATCCACAGTTGACATTAAAGGCATTTGAGCAATCGGCAATTGATTTTGTGGGACCTATAAACCCACCAGGAAAAATAACTGGTGCGAGGGACATTATTATTGCAACTGATTACCTCCCGAGATGGGCAGATGTGAAGCCAGTGAAGGAATGTAGTGCAGGTACTGCCGCGCAGTTCATATTTGAACACGTCCTTACAAGGTTTGGATGCCCGAATATTTTGATGAGTGATCAAGGCACTCACTTTTTGAACAAAACCATTGAGGCATTGACAGAAGAGTTCCGTATTCATCATCATCAAAGTACACCATATCATCCGCAAGTGAATGGAACGGTCGAAGAATTCAATAAAGTACTAGAGAATGCACTAACTAAGGTATGCAATGTGAATAGGGATGACTGGGACCTGCGCATTCCAACCGTTTTATGGGCATATAGAACTACTTGCAAAAAGTTGACTGGCCATACACTATTTAGGCTGGCCTATGGACAGGAAGCAATAACGCCAACGGAGTATATTGTTCCCAGCTCGAGAATAGCTACATTCACAGGCATGGCATATCGTGATGCACTAGAAGAAAGGATTCTACACTTGGTTGGTTTGGAGGAGGATCGCTTCATTGCAGGATTTCACCAACAAGTGTAGAAAGAAAGAGAAAAAGCATGGTATGATCGCCATATGAAAAACAAGACCTTTCAGGTAGGTGATTTAGTCCTCCTGTATGATAGCAAGTTCATGAAGTTTCCTGGAAAGTTTAAGATGCATTGGCTTGGTCCATATACTGTTTTACATGTACTAATGGTGGCACAGTCCAGTTAGCCACATTAGCAGGAGATAACTTGCCTGGTTTAATCAATGTAAGCAGACTTAAACCCTATCGGGATAGTCCTGCTTCACAGAGCCCTTGATGATCAGAACGAAAGGAAATTTCTAAGTGCCAAGTACAGCTAAAAGTGAGCACTAGAAATGAGAAAGAGTCTGTACGTGATGTATGATGAGGAAATGTATATACCACGCAACACTATTAAGATGTGACATTGCTCCAAAAAAAAAAAGGGAGAGATAAACCACATAGTTGAAGCAGAACATATAACTGCGTAGACCCAGTTCAACAGACCGACTGTGCAGATCAAGTTAAATGGACTAACTGCAGAGACCGAGAGGATGCGACAAGAGGTATATGTGGAGCCATAGCCACGCAGTTGAAAGTAAAGAGGCACACATGTGCATCAGAACCGCCAGCACATCATGACTTAAAATGTTAACCAGGCAGTTGTTGGCCGATTAGTGAGTCGTTATTCATTTTGGCGGCATCGATAAGGTTAAGCATTAAACAGCAGATATGACGGTTTGGGGCATAATAAAGGGAGGAGTGACCATAAAATAACCAAGATTCGGCTAACAAGATTGCAATTGAACGCTAACTTAACTGACTTGACAGCTTGGCCATGCCGATACCTTTTTGCAATTAAGGAAACATCATTGGTCCAGGGACGATGATTGGTCGAAGTGACCAGGATCTCACAGCAGATCTGGCTAAAGTAAAAACCATTAACCACTTCATTAATGGTCCTTCACCACGTTCGAGACCAACAGGGTCTATAAATAGCCCTTGGCCAACCACTCACAAGTTTTACCAGGAACTTTGTTTCATCTGCGTGCGATTGTAGAGCTTCCATAACCAGAGAGCCGAATAAGTTATAGGTGCATGTCCGAACCACTTTCCAGTGCCGAAGTGTTAAAAATATTCATCCAGTTGGGTTTTCAGGGAGTCATGACGGCTCCAGCTATGAAACCTACAGTTGAAACGGGAGCTTCATCCTGAAGTTTTGTAAGGAAGGCTGCGGAAAAGGGAAAAAAGCCAGCCACAGACCAGGGAGGGCCGAAGACGGTTAAGATACAGAAAATAGTTCCATTTGTGGAGAAGACCGTCCTCCTGGCACACGACTACATTCCACCTTGGAAAGATGATGCACCACCTGACTAGTTGCAGAAGAATTCCGTTTACGAAATTCCCATCCCGCCCATGTCTAAACATGTGAGAATTGCATAGGACCTTCTGGGCAGCGTAAGGGACTGCAAATTTGAATACCATGACCTGCTAGAGGGAGCACAATTGAAGCCGAAAAAGTTTCCTCAGTTCCAACCTGACCAATACATGCATCAGCAGCTTGATGCGCAGACCGGAATTGAATGTCTGTATGTTCAGGATTGGCTAAAAGCAATAGAACCATTCGAGTTGTTGCACCTGCTATGCATCCCGCATTTTGATAGGAATTCAGAGCTCACGGTGGTAGAGCACATTCTATTATCTTGCGTACATGACGGTTACCTATGCCTCGACAATTGCGTTGATATTAATATTGATCTCATACACTAGATCACTCTGCTAAACAAGAGAGGTGACAACTCGTCAACAATGATGGTAGGGAAGGCACAAGAAAAGGATCTTGCCGCTAAAATAGCTGAAGAATTCAAGGTAGCCAGGAAAAAATGGGGTTTCCCTACCAGTGAAATCAATGACGAAGCCACTAAGTTCACAGTTCAACTTCTTGCAGGGAAGGTGTTGCGCAAATGCAGACTGTGAGAGGTATCGACCGCAGCAGTCCGACTCGTAGATAAAACATTAAAGGGCAGTTCTTACAACTCGGCGCAGTTACTTCTCAATGAGTTCTTGGTAGACATTGAAGAATCTCAGGCTAATGGATCCCCGTTCCATTTTAGTTGGTTGCTAGTATTGATTTCTCTCATCGGCTGGAAAGAGCCCACTGGTTATCAGGGTATTCTAGTTCTCGAGGGGAAATGTAGCGGAGCGCGCTACACCAACTTATGGGATAGCTCAAAACCCTCAAGGCAGTGGGAAAGCAGTGAGGTATTCTATACCTACTATGTTCAGATATGTGATGCGATTCGGCGGACACTACGCATCTCGCAACCGCTCATAGATAAATATAGAGGCATAAGGAGATTCTTGGCCAAAAGCCACAGATCATACATTCATCCCCAGGCAGACATGGATACAGAGGTATGGTATCTCGAATTCTATCAACTAGATGCTGAGAAAATCGAACAAATGAGGAAGAGATGGGAGCCATATTGGAAAAAAGAGCAGCTAATCGACGTTGAATCTGACTATGAGCAGCAGAAAATATAAAGAAAAGCCTGAAAGTAAAGATAATGACATAGAAGAAGACATAGATGAAGACCAGGATGATAAAAAAAGTTAAGACAAGGAAGAGATCCGACCGACGCCTATTGTGGAGGAAAATTTGGAAGCTTAGGTGAAAGAGAAGAAAAGGAAGGTGCCTGGAAGCCCTTCCTATATGAAAGGACAACGGAAAAAGAGGAAGGCCCAAAAGCCTGAAATAGGGCTGCAACTACATCGAGACGATCACTACAAAAGTACAGGAGGTATGGAAAGAAACCCATGCAGAAAAAAGAGGCTAAGCAAGAATAGATGCAACTCCACCTCATTCAGACAATGGAAACAATGCAGACCATGGTCACGCAGATGAGCCTAGGCCAACAGTCATTGGATTTCGAAGGGAAGCTAGGAGGAAGGAGTGTGCAGAAGCGACCACCTCATACAGTAAGCCCCTACCCCAAGGTTGCACATATAGAACCAGTGCACTTTATCTTCCCAAACGATAAGCTACGAGAAGCAGCAAAAGACTCGACACATTTTGACCTCAACATTGGGTCATTAGCGCTGGAGGACCTGAATGAGTTGCATCTACAAATTACGGAGGAAATACAAGAAAGAGGCATTGCCTCATATGACTAGAGTGTCCAGATGAAAGAAAATATCGAAGAGCTCAAGCAAGAATCCAAGCGGAAGGAATAAGAATTATTTGAAGTCCGAGAGAGGGACCGCAAGCTTAAAGAGACTGTCTCAGCGGTATGCGCGAATATTGAAGCATGCATAGAGGAAAAAAATGTTGAAGATACCATATGGAAGATTGGGGCCAAGGTAGAGTCCCTCATAGCCAAAATAATGGAAATGGAAGTTTCTTATAAGGAAAAGATCGCCGACCTGGAAGCCAGGCAGTCAACCCCAGCATCAGATCAACACTCAGCCACACAAGAGGAAAGTGGCAGCCACATTGGGTAGCATCCAGTCTAAAGTAGCAAGATGCCAAGGTTTACTTGAACAAGTAAACGCAATTGTCATAGGATTGAATGAAGACCTGGAACTTCAGAAGATTAAAGAGGAAGTGCAGCATACACATCAAGAGATTGATGCTGCAACCACAGAGATGAAAACTCTGCCTGTGCACAAGAAGCTACCTAAGTTTAATGAAGTAAAGGAACTCCATAAACAACTCAAAGCACTAAGGGAAAAGGAAGCTATCACTTCTGCGTAGCCGGAGAGCATAGAAGAGGAAGGACTGAACCTAGTTCAGCGGTTTGATGAGAAGTTCATGGAACTGCAAACAACGGAAGGATTGCTTAGAGAGCAAGTCCGGGAGAAGGTTTCACAGGCACATCTGGAAACCATTAAGACTTTTGAAGTGAAGGAAAAGGAAAAAATTGACGAGATCGCCGTTACTTTGAGCAATTTCACCGCTAAGCTAAAAAGCGTCGAAGATACGCAAGAGAAATCGGCTAGTGGAAGTGGATCGGGGACGATCCACAGGTAAGTGTTAGGGGCCTATTGGGTAGGGCCCAAGTGGGTATAAGTTTGGATAAAGAGCAGTTTTGGAACTGCGTAGATCAGGCTGAGTGCGTAGAAAGTACAATTTTGTCGATCGCGTAATGCAGGGTATATGTTTAAGTTTTGCACAGATATGCTGCTGCACAGTAACATCGCAACAACTAATTTTGGTAAAGAATATAAGTAAAGGTCGGATGAGGAAAGGGACCTATTTTGAGTAAGGGATAGAGCGGAAAGTGACCTATCTAAGAGAGTGGCGGCAAGCAGTTGAGAAGCTAGGCCACTAAGTCGATGACGAAAGGCAGGTTAAAGGAGTGGAAAGTGACAGGCCACGATGCAGTTGTAATCGTTTTGCTGATGACTACGACTGTCAGAAGGGCATTGGAGCCATGAGTGGTCCAGTAAGGCAGCCAAAGAGAGTGGAGCAAGCTATCGACGGCGACAGGCAGGCTAGCGGACATCCACACCAGTTCTGGGAACCTTAGGGTTTTGCCTATGAATTGTAAAGACATGACCTACGGGCATGGTCTATAAATAAGGCATATTTTGTATGGGAAAGGGTTACTCTTCATTTTGTTATTGTTCTCATTATTGATTGGATAAATATCTGTTGAGAGACATTTTGTAAAGAGTCTGCAAGTTGTGTGCGCAGAGGCCTATTGAGAGAGAAGAGAGTCTGCAGCTGAGTGCGTAGACAAGAACTGCTGTACCCTTCCCAAAGACTAATACAACAACAGTTCTTGTGGACGTAGCTCCCATCCTGGGGGTGAACCATGTTAAATCTTGTGCAGTGTGATTGTTTATGTTTTTCATTTGTCTGTTTGCTTAAAATGGATGCTTGAATTCTCATTTATCAGTTGTTGTGTCAATACCTTTATATGTATTCTCCATAAGAAAAGGATGGGAATAATATGTTAAGTATTACATGTATGGATGAATGATGAATGTGCATTATTCTAAGACTGTGAAAGTATCAGTTCGTTGAATAATCACATATGTATGTAGAGTTTGGATTGTATGACTCTTTGACGTGCAACACCAGAAGTGTGTAGTATTGTGTGTTTCATCTGTTCACATTGGGTATAAGGTTAATCATCTAAGGTAGTATATGAATGGATAAACACTAAGTAAAGTCATCAATATCAGTTAAGTCCACAGAGGAAGCATATAAGTCAGTTGCGTTGTCCTATTATTTGCATCCTGGCCAAACCATGCAGTCTCTGGATGCACTGGTTGCACAAGCATCTTGGCTTGCAGAAGTGTTGACCGCGACGAAGGCTAGCGTCGCACAGTCTTTAGTTCACAGCGCGAGCCCCATAGCGTGATGCGCAGTAGTTCCGTCCGAACAACTCATCACATTGCTGTGGAAACTTGATTCCACAGCGCCCCCATAGCTACACCTCGGGTGAGACCTCAGCCTGTTTGTAGGCTGTTGTTGAAAGGGCCAGTGAGAAGCGGTTTTGTTGGTTCCTTGAAACCGCGAAGAACCTGGGTCTACATTGGAAACCTCTAGAACAGTATATTAAGCCGACACTTTCAGAATTTATGGATTCTTTGACACAAGAACAAGACAAATTGGTCTTGATGGGATCCATTAAAAATACATCCAAAGACCACTGTCTGAATGTTGCAGATTCAAAGGGTTTGAAAGGGAAGAAGAAGGGCAATTTCAAGAAGCCCACCAGTGAGAGGAAAGACAAGCAGAAAATTAATGAAGACTCCTCAAATTTCAAGAGGAATCCAAATAAAAGAATAAGAGGACAAAGTGTAGTTGTTGCAGCAAGGGATTTCATCATGAAAGATCTTGCATGAAGAGGACCATTGACCAAATGGCTCAACTCTTGGAGAAACCCAACATTCCTCTTCTAGAGAGCGCAAGGAGGAAGGATGGAGGACAAAATTCTGATGACAAAGAGAGAGTACATGCACTGATGGCAAGCACATCCAACTACCTCATTGATTATTGATTTCGGAGCTTCAAGACACATGGTGTCTACAAGTAAGTTTTTCACTTCACTTGACTCTTTTAGTGGTCAAAATATTGTATAGGGTGACAATTCTGAAACATCTAGCAAAGGAAAAGGTAGCATAGATCCCGAGTTTGGTTCATTTAATAATGTATTATATGTACATGGACTTGCTGCAAACCTACTGTCAGTCTATCAGATGACCCACACAGGGCTTCCCAAGAGAGTAACCTTTACCCCTAATGATGTTGAGATAGCTGAAATTTCAATAGGAAAATTTGTTGCATTAGGCACTGCTGATAACTGTTCTAGAATCTACAAGTTTTCTCACTTTGTGCCAAATCCCTCAACTTCTGCTCTTTTAACCTGTGCCAATGAGTCAAGCAAATTATGGCATGAAAGATTTGGCCATCTGAATTATAAATATCTTTCCCAACTTCATGAGAAAGAAATGGTTATAGGGTTTCCCAATATCAGATTTTCCAAAGGTGTCTTTCAATCTTGCATCCTAGGAAAACACCCCGAGCATAAGTATGGGAGATCCACTACTGAGAGAACCTCTGCACCACTAGAGCTTATTTACACTGACATATTAGGTCCATTCCCTCATGAGTCTTTGAACCATGCCAAGTACATTGTCACATTCATAGATGACTTTAGCAGGTACTATTGGATTTATTTCATCAAGATAAAATATGAAGTTTTTGGTATGTTCAAGCTATTCAAAGCCTTAGTTGAGAACCAGTCTGGTAGGCATATAAAAATTATCAAATTTCATAATGGTGGTGAATATGTGAAATCATATTTTTAGCAATTTTGTGCCTCTTTAGGCATTTAGATGCAACACACAGTTCCATATACACCTCAGTAGAATGGGGTTGCTGAGAGGAAAAACAGTCTCTTAAGGAGATGGCCACATGTATGATTGAGGAAAGGTCATTGTCTCCCAAGCTATGGGATGAGGCAATAAATTGTGCCACATATATTCAAAACAAAGTGCCACACAAAGCTCTCAAATGTACCACTCCTTTTGAGGCTTAGACAGGGCAAAAACCTGATATCTCTCATTTCACGATTTTTGGCTCAAAGGCTTGGGCTAGGATTCCACTTGAGAAGAGGAGGGCTATGCAACCCCAAATCCAACCATATTTGTTTATTGGATATTCAGAAGAATCTAAAGGGTAAAAGTTGTTGAACATGAGCACTCAAAAATCCTTCATAGAAAGGAGTGTTCAGTTTGAGGAAGAGCCCTCACAGAGTGCTGAAATTGGATAACCATCTTCACCACCGCCTGAAGAAGAAGTAAGTGATGCTATTGAAATTTTTTATTCTGATATTTCTGATGATGAGGACCATTTTATTGCAGATGCTAATTCACTAACAAATTCTAAATGGGCTGCTAAAACTTTGAGAGCAGCTGGTGAATTAGTGGGCAATCCTCAGGACATAAGGAGGACTAGATCACAATTTGAGATGGCTCTCAATGTGAATGACCCCTACCTTTCTGAGAAATGTTATATGATGTTAGATTCTGATCCTCAGACATATGAGGAAGCCTCACATGACCCAAGATGGCAGGTTTCCATGGATGAGGAGTTTCAGTCATTGCAGAAGAATGAAACATGGGAGCTAGTCAAGCTCCCCGCAGGCAGAAAATTGGTAAGGTGTAAGTGGATCTACAAAACAAAATGTGCAGTTGATGGTACAGAAGTGAAATATAAGGCTAGGATTGTAGAAAATGGCTTCTCTCATGTCCAAGGCCTTGACTATAATGAAACTTTTTCCCCTGTTACACATAAGGATTCGATAAGACTAGTTCTGGCAATTTCCGCATCCAAGCGCTGGGAAGTGCACCACATGGATGTCAAGAGTGCATTCCTTCATGGGGATATTGAGGGGGGAATTTATATGCAGCAGCCAGAAGGGTATACATCTGATCCTAATATTGTGTGCAGGTTGAAGACATCCTTATATGGGCTTGGTATGACAAAATGGACAACTTTCTCTTGTCACAATCTTATGTTCGGTGCAAATATGATCCTAATGTTTATATGAAGCTGATTTATGGTTCAATAATGATTATAGTGTTATATGTTGATGATTTTCTAATCACAGGTAGCTCTACTGATCAAATAGCTTCATTGAAGACAACTTTGCATCAAGATTTTTCCATGAGTGACTTGGGAATTATTAAGCAGTTTTTAGGGCTTGAGATTTCCATGAGATTTCTCAAATAGAGAATGGAACAAAGGTATCTCAATCCAAATATGCATCTGATCTGTTAAAGAAGTTCAAGATGGATAATTGAAATCCTTCTAAGTCTCCATTCCTTTCAGGAGTTAGAATGGAAGAAGCAGAATCTACACCCTTGGTTGACAACACCTTGTATATGCAGCTTGTTGGCAGCTTGCTTTACTTGACTCACACTCGACCTGATCTTGCTTATGCTGTGAGTGTGGCATCAAGATACATGGAAAAACCACATGATCTCCATTGGAGGGCTGCAAAGAGAATTTTTCACTATGTGCAGGGCACCAAGACAGATGGTATTCACTATGTTGCATATTCTAGCCTAGATCTTCTTGGCTTCACTGATTCAGATTGGGCTAGTGATAGCCTTGATAGGAAATACACATCTGGATTTGTATTCATGCTTGGAGGTGGTCCAGTTTGTTGGTATAGCAAGAAACAGAGTGCCATTGCACTATATTCAGCAGAGGCCGAGTACAGAGGAGCAGTGAATGTTGCTACTCAGTGTGTATGGTTTCAGGGTATTCTTTCAGAGTTTGAGATTGCTTTTAGTACTCCTACTGTCATCTTTTGTGGAAACCAGAGTGCTATAAGAGTCTTAAGTGATCCAGTATAGAGACAGAGGACCAAGCATATTGAGATACATATGCACTACATCATAGAAATAGTGCATGACCAGATCATTGATTTGCAGTATTGCCCAACAGATGAGCAAACTGCAGACATCTTCACAAAAGCTTTTACTGAGAAGACATTCAGCTATCTTAGATCACTGCTTGGGATGGCTAAACATGTGGTGGAGTGAAAGATTGATCACAATCTTTCAATTTTGATATGTCCATTTTTTGAGGGAAGGTTTTTCCCATGAGGTTTTCCTTCTATCCTTGTTTTGTGGACCGACAGTATCGAACAGGGTGACCAAGTCTTGTTACTAGGCCCTTAGTATTTCCATTTTATGATATTTAGAACATAAAGTCATATTAATGGGGGGGGGGGTGTTGGAATATTAAATCTTCCTATCTATGTCATTTAAATACATTGGTATCATTAATTAATCATTTATGATTAATTCCTACGTATCAGACTAGATTATTGCCATTTGGGCCATTGTGTAGACCACAAGGCAACATTGGGGGGACCACAAGACTTCCAAGTGTGGACCACTACCTATACCACTTGGGTGCATTTCTAAAAGATTCTAGATAAGATTCTGGTGGAAAAGGTGCCTTGCTGAGATTTACTGCTTTTTACCCATGGGGGAAAAGCTAGTCTTCGAGGGAAACTTGATTTTTGGACCACACACCCTCTATGATGTTTCTTCTTTCCATATTTGGGATTTGGAATTGTTTTTCATCACACATCAGCTACAAGTAACTAATTCAGAAATTCGTGAGCCTTTGGAGAGACTTGGAGAACACACTTGCCACCTAGGGGGATTTGCATACTTTTAGTAAGTCTGATGATATGAGGATCCAAATGGAATCTTTATCCATTCGAATCTCTGTTGTAATGTTGTATAACAACAGCCTATTATTTTCCAAAGGAGGGCTAATGTATTTTATTCATGAGAGTTAATATAGTTTGTATTATTGTGAGTAATTTTCTGAGTTCTTTGACTAGTTGTGTGAGATCTTTGTGAGTGAGTGTGATTCTTGATCAGATCTTGGTGTGAACTAAATTTCACAATTTTCTCTATCAATCTACACAATTTAGAATTCATTTTTATTCAAAAATATTTCTTGATTATACTTTAATATTAGAATTAAGAATAAAAACACCCATTTAATTTGAGCACTTCATATTATCTATATGACATTACTCTTGTTTTTTATCCATGGTACCCAATATCTTTACAATCCAATTTAGAACTACACTTACTTTATCATAGAGAAATATAGCCACTTGACGCTTCATTCTCCATCGTTGGGCTATGATCGAAGCCTTCTTCCAATGTTATGGCCTTCAAGTAGCGATTCAATATAATCATTTATTCATCAGCAAGATCAACAAACCAAACCTACCAACTTAACCTCGGCAGGTATCCGTTGCCATGCAACCTTGTTATTTTTATGAGATTTAGTATTTTGCGAGACTGCTATTTGGCAGGTATCCATTGCCATGCAACCTTGTTATCTTCGTGAGATTGAGTATTTTGTGAGACTGCTATCTACTAGACCACTCTATTTATAATGAGAAGTTCATATGTGTATATTAAAGTACAAATAAAAACTATGTCTTCGCTTTTATTTAAATAAAAAGGCAAGTGACTGCAATTGTCAGCTTGTTCAAACCCCGAAGTTGCAATTTATTATAAAACCAACAATCGTAATTTGTTCTATGACCAATTTGGCCACGTTGCTCTAATTGGATGATGACGAGTTATGTGTTTTTTGGAATGTTGGCTTTATTAAGGTGTAAGATCATCGAATTTGAATATCGACCATGCCTTGCTTGTCAATGATAGGAACTCCAGTTTGCTAGTTGGCTTGTCCCAATAAAAAACAAATTGTGATTTTGTTAAGTTACTATCACAAATAGGATCCACCCAAACTCTGACGTCTACAGTAACACCCAAGTGCATATTAGTAATATTTTATTTTGATTAAAGTTTAATGAAAATATTCCATTTTACATGTTTGCTAAGGGCTACCATATTTTAGAAATTCATATTTATATGATATTCTCAAATAAACCCTCTACTGTCACAATTTCTTTCTCTTTGGTGCATTGAGATGCAATGGGTTTAAAATAATGAAATTGGCAAATGCCTCTTAGCTAACAACACTTAAGGGATCCATAAAATATTGAAATAATGATGTATAGATGTGAAACACTAGTTTGAAACAACTACATGTGATTACACTTGCATTAGCACATGTGTAAACAACTACATGCGATTACACTTGCGTTAGCACATGTGTTTAATACTTTGAAATGTGAAAAGCAACACTGCAGGACATGATCGAGTGCTACGTGGATGTTCAAGTTATGTTTCAAAATACATTACTCACATAAATGAGTATATTTGTTAGACCACATGAGACATCCAAAATAGGAGCATCACAGGAGGTAGGTTGACACATAGTGGGGGCATGAAAGTAAAAAAAATAGGTGCATATCAATCTTGAATCTTGAATCTCGCGATGGCGAGACATTACCACCACAATAATTATGCATGTGCTACATCTAGAATTTCAATATCAGTTCACTTTAAGTCTAAGTAGGTATGCTACCTATGTTGATAAAGCATTAGTGGGTAATGATTCATCCCTATTTGATGTTCCACCTATGGATGTGGCTATAATGAAATAGGGGTAGTTGTTATGTATCCAGTTCCTATATATATTGGTTAGCCTATGATAAGTAAAGGTGAGACTATTTGAAAAGGTGAAGTAAAATCCCATTGGCAAAGAGATCAAGGTGAGACTAAGAGAAAAAGTGGAGGAAGAGCCTGTTGGCAAAGAGATCGAGACAATTAAAACATAGTCACTAGTTTAAGTTTCATGTGTTCTAGTGTCAATTTACCCAATAACTGAAAGAACCATATCGTAAGTTCCCAAGTTCCCCTTATAGTTCAAAATAGGGGAAGCTCTAATAAAATAGTGGTACCTTCTAGCTCTAGATTTTCATCAACTAAATTTGTAGTTAATTCTTCAACATGTAACAGGTGCGCTAATGCTCTAGTTCTGTAGAAAACCACATAGATTGTTAATTGTTGCAGAGTATATTTTAGTACTTAAAATACCCACATTTAAACATCTTTCTCTAACTTTGAAATCTGTGCACAATTGAAATATGGTTTTGGAGAAAATTGCGTCCTCCTCATCATTTGACAAGCTACTGTATATCATATATCTCAATTCACCATAGGGTGCAAAGATTGTTTCAAGGAAACCATATAATTTAGAGCCTTTGACCAACAAGTTGCAACCCACTTACTTGGTGAGTGGCTTCTAGCTTTTGAAGCTTCTATGCAATTTGACATTATCTCTACCCTACCTCAAAGGAAAAACAAATATTTCCTCTTTCATCCATGGTGGGAAAAGATTTCAAAACATTTTGGCCAATATTTCATTGCATATGTTATTTTGTTACTAAATGTTTCAATGTATTGATCACAACTTTTATTTTTATATTGCTAATTATGTTATGGTTTGGTGTGAATGTAACAGAATGTTGAGGACACATCTGGTGGGTAAATAATTAGCTTGAAGTTTAGTGAAGATAGATTTTTAATTACCTCAATTGGTGCCAATTGGATAACATAATTAGTTCAAGCTAATTCAATTCAATTACTACAAATCAAACACTTTATTTATTTGAACACTGGCAGTATTAATCATAATTCCATTTGGATTCAAAACCTATATCTTAGTGAGGGAAATTAGCTGCCCATTTGATGAGTTATGTCATGATCCCTATCTCTTTGAAAATTTTAATTTTGTAGAAGTGGAGCAAACTTTGATGTTGATATGGATTCATCCATTTACATAAAAAGAGGCTGATTTATCAACATCATATTGTAAATTCAATATTAAACTGTTCAATCAAGGAATTCAATTACATGGAGGTACCTATGGATTTTTAGTTGATATTGTACACATTTCATAAACATGCTATCCTATTAGATTATCATTTTATTCCCATTGGTTATAATTATTTTTATGATTTCTTTGTCTGTAACATCTCTAAACTCTCTTTTCTAATAGAGCTCTTATAGTTATGGTACCTTGAGAAACAATTCCAAGAGATTTGTTTCAAATGAAGCATTATTTTGAGTTTGTGATTGAAATAAAACATTATCAAGGGACATAAGACCAACCATTATAGGTTCACACAAAGTTTAGAGGAAATTCAAGAAGTATCCATTTCACTATATACTCATCCTGCCACATGCTAGTTTGAAAATTTGAATATATACTCATCCTACCACATGCTAGTTTGAAAATTTGAATTTACCCTTGCTTGGTTCTTTCATTTTCTTTCCTAGAAATAAAATATTGAAAATGATGAGGTCAATATTATTTTCTCACCCATAGGTTATGTTTTTGTTGACAACAATGGTTCTATATAAAAGCCAACTAGTAGATGGATATAAATAGTTGGCATGGTTCTACGTAAGCTCTTTAAGGCTTTAGATCAAGGCCCTTCTTGCATTGCCACAATCTTCTTGAGGTCCACTCTCACCCCATCTTGTCAAGAAATGTGACCCAAGTATTTGACCTCTAAGACCCCAAAACCACATTTGGAGCATTTGATGAACAATTGATATAGTAGCAAGGTTTTATCAACATGTTGTACATGGGCATCCCAAGTTTTATTATAAATCAAAATTTCATCAATGAAAATCAACACAAAACCACTAAGATATGGCCTCAAAATTTTATTCATTAAGATTTGAAAGGTAGAGGAGGAATTACAAAGTCCAAAGGAAATTATCAAGAAATCCTAATGGCCTTCATGTGTTCAGAAATTTGTCTTTGGAATTTCGACCTCTTTCATCCTAATTTGGTGGTATCCTCAATGAAGGTCAAGTATAGTAAAAAATTTAGCCCCATGGAGCTTATCCAAAATATCATCAATGAATGGGATAGGAAATTTATATTTAATGGTCAACTTATTGAGGGCATGAAAAACCAGGACACATGTGCCGCCGGCAAGCACCTTCTTTCTTTAAAACTATGACCATTGTGGATGAATATGGGCTAGTGTTGGGATGCATGACTCTTTCCTCTAGTTGCTCCTAAATTATCTTTTCAATTTATCTATTTTGTGAAAATGTGTGCCTATATGGTTGTACATTTGGTGGATGATTACCCGGAATCAATGGAATACCATGATCACACTAGCTTCTAGATGGGGGTAAACCATTTTGTGTCTCAAAGACCTATTGATGTTTTTCCAAAACCCTTTTAAAGTTAGGATGTGGTCCTATCCCTAATCTAGATGGCATGGAACTAAGAAATAATCCCAGAGTGACCTTTCTTCATTAATTTTTCCATCTGATGAGAACTTATGATTTCAGGGGATCTCGCCTAGAGCCCTTTGAGGGTGTGAGTATGAGAGTCGTAAGTAAAGCTCAAGTATAATTCCTTGAATTCCATGGTCATTGGTACCTAGGTGTATAGGCATTATGTACCAAAAATTATATCACAACCACCCATATCTATGGCCAACATATGCATTTTGAGATGATAATCACCCAATTTGAGTTTTATATTTTCAAAATGACTCCCACATTTCATCGTCCTACCATTATCTATCATAAGTTGGAAGTTGGAAATTGGGAGGGAATTAAAATGGAGTTCTTCAACCAATCACTAGTGAATAAAGTTGTGAGTGTTTCCATTGTCAACCAACACTACCACTTTGTGATGCTTGACATAACCTCGAAGTTTCAAGTTTTGTAGGGATGAAATACTCGATAGAGTGTGAAGAGAGATGAGTGGTTATGCATAATGGACTTTAGTTTCCACTTTAGGAATGCATGGGATGATTTTTTAAAATATCCTCAAACTTAGGGATATATTCCATAATGATGTATTTAGAATGGGTAGGAGTTGTTACATCATATGGAATAAAATTTTTTCCTTACATTTATGACCTAGAGTTACTTTTAATCACAATTATAGTAGAGTCCTCGTCTTTGTCGGTTTTCCATTTTTTATGGAGACAACATCTATACTTTCAAGGGAGGAGAACGAATTTTTCTTGAGGAATTGACCTATGTAGGGAATGAGTGGGGAATGAAACAAGATTTTTCGATTTGTGCATTGATCATCATTTATGTTTCTAGATCCCTCTATTATGCCTCCAACTGTATAGCAGGATGTTGCATTCTGACTTGTACTTTAATTTCCTTCTTGGGGCCAGTAATGAAACATTCTTTATAGAAAGAATATATTAAGTTCTATGTATGGATGGTTAATATCTCAAAGGATGAGTAAAGTACGCGACTTCAAGATTATTTGGTGTAACTTGGTAAGCCACCCCAAATAGTAAGGATCTCACTCATAACGCTCATGGAGAGATTTACCAAATAGACTCCAAACAACATAGGAACTGTAGGAATTGTTTTTCTAGCCCCACCATTTCCATCATAACTTTGGATCCAAATACATGACCCCCACTTTAAGTTTTAGCATGCCATCTGTAATACCATGAAGGGTGAAGTAATGTTCCATTTGAGTGACCCATCCTTATGGGTTAGAACCATCAAACTTGTTCAAGTCTACCTTAGGAAAATAGTTCTATTTTCCATAGAGCGTGGTTTATTTCTATGAGGACCCGAATGGGTTTGTTGGCTAAATAGTCATGAGTGAGAAGTTTTTTCTTAGTGTAGGTCACTTTGTTGTGCATTCCCATGTACTTCTGCATGTATAAATCTAACTTCCAAATGTGTCAACTGCTTATCCAACATATTCCCCCGTAGAATGCATGTAACCTCCGTGTAGCCTGGCGAGAGAAGGAATGAAAGGCCACCTATGTGTTCTTAATTACTCATGCATACACGTCCTCAACCACGATATTATCTCACCCAGTTGTAGCACTATGAAGATGGTTCAACATTCAATCTTTGCAATCTTGCATTCATTTTCCATTGCCGCATGTAAGCATTGGATTGGTATCTGGTTAAGAGGTGTATCAATGGTTTGTGAGCGCCATAGATCTCTTAGTCATCGGGGCGGTTATTAGCGAGGTCGCTCCAGGGTGTTGGTGGGTATCTCCATGGTTGGTCGAGTCACCTCCATCGTGGATTCCTTATGCAAGCTGAAACATGAAATTCATGGATTTGGTGAAGAAACGATTGATGCAGTTCAATATATGGAGCTAAGGTAACATGTGTTATAGAATGGTGTGTTGATGTGGCAAAGGTGATGGGAATTCCTCTCTTGCATTTGAAAGTGGGAGACCATTCTAAGAGTGTTATGGTAGGGACTAACATAAATGTTTATGAATAGGAGAATCCATCTCCTACGCTAGTCATCAATGAGATTGCATTGGTTATGGAGGAAGGTGGTTAGGAATCACAAGATGGTATATAGGGAATGTCACAGTCGAAGGTGGAAAATAAAGAAAATGTCCAACATGAGTGCAATGTGGCTACTTATCCAAGCAATGGTCATGACACAGAGGTACCAGTCGAGGGCATAAAATACCCATTGCAACAACGTCGCCTAGACTTAGCTCCAAAGGCTGAAGCTTGTTAGTGGTACCCTACTTAGAATTTGGTCCTACTACACTGACAATCGACATGGTTCTCTCCTCTCTTTCGATTTTGGTTTTATGGATGTGGACGAAAGTTTATTATTACTATTTTTTTATTAAATTTGGAACAGTCTAAATCTGCTGCCACCAAGGGAGGTTAAAAATGTAAAAGATAGTTTGTATGCTTTGGTTAATCCTATCATGATTAATAGAAATTGTTCTATTCACATAGAGGGTCGATATTATATTAATATAATTGTTATCTTACCCAAAAAAAATTGTACGGACCCATTTATTTGGAGGTGAACCAACAATCCTGCGGATCCCATCAGTTTGACTTCTCCATAAGAAATTACCACCCCCAAAATGTATCCTAAATAAGAAATCATTAAAAAAGTAATTAAAATTTAATTCGCATTGCTAATCACATAAAAAGTCAAACCCTTATTTTCCCTGGAAATCTTTTCTGGTTGCACAACAAACAATGTGGGGTTAGCTTATTGGGTTAACTTATTTTGCAAGGGACACAATGTTAGATTAATTCAAAATTTTCAATTTGGAAAAATCCCTCTTCTTTTTGTTTTCCCCAAAATCACTTACCAAACCAGGTCATTTTCCTGCTTCAACGAACTCTATCTATTACCAAGAGATGAACTGTATCTGTTACCAAACCAGGGTGTTTTCCTACTTGAACGAACTCTTCAAGGGAACCTATCAACACACTAGGTGCGCTCCCATGCTTGAATGAACCTAGTAAGAAGGAAACCCTGTGAAAAAATGAAGTCCATGCCCTAGTTTAGCGATCAAGATCAACAACTGGGTGAGGATTGGGATCAGGATAATGATTGATTCGAGCAGCAAGGTGAGTGTAATGATTTGATAGGAACATGTTTTTTTATTTTTTGTTACGGTTTCTGTTGTGAACAAAGGGTGTGCATTCACGTTTGGCATGTTTTATGTTCCAGTTAGGGAACTTGCATATTACATTTACCAATCAAGATCAACAACTAGTTGAGGATCAAGATCAGGGTAATGATTAATTCATGAGCAGCAAGGTGAGTGTAATAATTTGATAGGAAAATATTGTTTGATTTTGTGTTACGATTTCTACGAAGGGTATGAATTCATGTTTGGCATGTTTTATGTTCCAGTTAGGGAACTTGCCTACTACATTTACCGGTGGATCGAAGGAACTTTCCAGTGATTCAATCGATAGAAGGGATAGGAGTGCCAAGGTTCGAATCAATTTTACCCTTTCTTATTTGATGCGGAAATATGTTTGGTCCATCTATATACATAGATTCGAGCTATTGTGGAAAACCATTCCGATCTTAAAAATGATTCCATACTCATTCCCTTTCTCAAAGTTTAATTGATGTAATTGCTAAGTACCTCTATTTTTGGGTGTTATATCCTCATAAGACTTATTAATTTGGTTTTCTAATTTATGTTGTGCAATTTTTTTGTCTATAAGTGGGCTTTAAAGTTTTTTTGTCAAATACTGTATATCCATATGAATCAATTTTACCCTTTATTATTTGATGCATGAATCTATTTGGACCATCTATCTGCAATTCTAAAACCTTGGTTGGAAGGAGAAAAATATCGAAAGTTCTTACCAAAGGTTAGTTACTATGTAGTTATTTATATTATCCCTATATAAATACTGTGTTTTTTATTTTCTCTTTGTTTTCTAATTAAGAGATCTCATGTGTAACATGTGTAGGCCTTTTGGGCATCCTGTCATGATTGTAGATTTTGACTTTTTATAAATTTAATCATGTTCAATACAGACTGTAATCCATTGCCACATAAAGAACGAAAGTCATTGCCGCCGGAAGTTGTAGAAGAAGCTTTTCGAATACTTACTGAAGAGGATGCTAAACAAGAAAAGGGACTGCAAATGAAGCAACAATTATCTATACAATGATGGAAGTCACGACAATTATCTAGAATTGCAAATTCGGATTGTTGGAGTGACAGTGATGTATCCAGCAGTAAAGATTTCTAGATCCAAGCTAATGATACAAAAATACCTTATCAACTTCGATGTCCTTCAACTATGCCATTTGTTAGGGGTAATTCTCCAAAATTTGATACAGCTGCTCTTTCTAAATGAGAAAAAGGTTCATAAGACATCATTATCTGCAAAGTTATAGATGATTCCCACACGGGAAACCTAGATTTGGCATGTTTAGATCCTTGTGGAAATGATCCATTTCTTTACATTGGTGGTAACAATGACACATGGACACATAACATGGATGATGTTCTGCATGTTCAAATGGTGTATGTAGATGAAAGTGGCAAGCTTGTGTTGCACAATACTTCACTATCTCAAATAAAAATAGAGTTATCTTCATGTGGGTTAGATGAAAATCATAAAAAAATTCCATTGCAGTCATCAAGCGAGGGTATTATATGGGATCTTGTTCACATGTTACTCCATTATTGACTCGAGATGGTCATTTTGTGAAGATTGGTAGAAATAAATTCATTCAAATGGATGGGATTTTTGTGCGCATCACAAATCTATTTGATTTTACCATAAAGGAAGGCATGTATGTTTGCATTTATTATGAAAATTTGCCTGGAATGTCTAAATATGAGTCATTGAAAATTCCATATCCTATAGAAGTGTTGGATTGTTTAGTAGATGTTTCTACTGGCAGAACATTTTGTTGGGTAAGATCATTTGAAATTCATGTAGATGTCATTGGTAGAGGCCACAATCTTCTCGAAGGTATGAATTTGCATCCACATGAGGTGTTTTATACTAGACAAGGATTTATGATACCAACTGAAATCATCGATGGTGACTATACATAGTATCTTTTAATATTTCTTTTTCAACTCATATGTGAAAAATTTCAGGCTTTATAGTATATAATGTTATATTTTGTTTTGTTGTAGGTATTGTTGATTTTTTCTTTACTGTGAGATCTATTAAAATGTGGGGCACAAGCACTCGAAAGGGAGAATATTTTTTGTCTTTTAATTGCTATCAATAATGCTATGCACACATCTTTCCAACTTCTTGCAACAAAAGGTGATGATGAAGTTGTGACTGCTGGACTAGCTGCCTCTACAGAATATGGGACACACAATGCATTGGCATCATATCTTAGAGTATTGCAGCCTAATCGAATACATCGTCACAATATTCATCTTCTTTCCTACAAAATTTTCAATCACATAAGGTCTCAGAACATTATACATAGTGAATCTTATGTGGAAATTCCTTGCTAAGATGAAAGTTTCATGGTTACTTTCGAACTAATTGCAATGCATGTTTTACCACGCGAGATTGTAAAGAAGAATAATTCATTATATTTAATCATAAAAAACTATGGGATCCTAAGGAAACTGTTTTCTATACCTGGGAAACCTTCCCTGATAGATATCATCCAACTTCACGCTCAAGTGATCAAACTCAACCTCTCGGTAAATGGAGAGTGAGACCAACATTTAGATTTCGATATTTGTATAATAGCCTACAACCTTGTGTGCAATTACACTTTTCATGGGATTCACATCAATGGGATCCTATCCATCATTGTTATGGATCATATTAGAGAAAATTTGGGGTCTAAAATGGGCCTTATAAAAAACTGTGCCATGGATGAGTTGGATTTCTCAAACCAATAGAATTTCAATAACTTTGGTCAACCATTATGGTTGAGTTGGTCATATAGAAGTCAGAGACGTTTATGTGTCATAATTTTATTTGACAATAAATAACTTCATATAACACTCACCTTGCTTAAGATTTTGAAAAGTTCATCTCGAAATATGATAAATATACTTGAAATAATAAATATAGAGTATTTTATATTATCACTACTTCTAATTTCTTTAAATAATAAATCTCACATCAATTAAAATGATATTGGAGTAATTTTGAAATAATAAATATACTTGAAATAATAAATATAGAGTATTTTATATTATCACTACTTCTAAATTCTTTAAAATATAAATCTCACATTAATTAAGATGCTAGTGGAGTAATCTTGAAATAATAAAAACATTTATATAACTAATCTCTTAAAAATAAAAATAAATCAATAAAAAAAAGTGTCATAAATAAAAGAAAAATATGAGAGAGATAAAATAATATTTCTCTATTTTTTTATAAATTTCGCTTCCGAACTCGGAATTTGACGGTTTTGGTAACATTGGAAAGGTCTCAATGAGACCTTTCCAATGGTACCAAAAACGTCAAATTCTGAGTTAGTAAGAGAAAGTTATCGCAAAAGTAGTGAAATATTATTTTATCTCTCTCCTATTTTTCTTTTATTTATGACATTTTTTTAAATTTTTTTATTTTTACTTTTAAGAAATTAGTTATATAAATGTTTTTATTATTTCAAGATTACTCCACTATCATCTTAATTAATGTGAGATTTATATTTTAAAGAATTTAGAAGTAGTGATAATATAAAATACTCTATATTTATTATTTCAAAATTACTCCACTATGATTTTAACTAATGTGAGATTTATTATTTAAAGAAATTAGAAGTAATGATAATATAAAATACTCTATATTTATTATTTCAAGTATATTTATCATATTTCGAGTGAAATATTATTTTATCTCTTTCCTATTTTTCTTTTATTTATGACACTTTTTTAAATTTATTTATTTTTACTTTTAAGAGATTAGTTATATAAATGTTTTTATTATTTCAAGATTACTCCACTATCATCTTAATGAATGTGAGATTTGTATTTTAAAAGACTTCGAAGTTGTGATTATATAAAATAAAAATAATGATTGTTTATTTTTATTATTATTGTAATTATATTTTTTCTTTATAATTTTACCTTTTTTTTTAGTTTTAAATTTTATTAAATATATAAAAAGAAGTAGTGGTACATTTATTAAAAAATTAAATAAATTATAATATAAATTTAAAAAATTTACCACTATATTATTTATTGTGTATGCACAAGAATCTAAACCTTTCATTGTTATTTTCAACCATCATTTCTTAACTCTACACAAACCCAATATACTTTTTAACTACCATTAATGAGATATTATAGGTTGACCTTCACTAGATAACACCTTTAACTTAGAGTGACATGGCATATTTGTAGTGTGACGTGGATTTTTTTATTATTTTCCTTAGGAGGCCCATTTTAGACACCAAATTTCCTCTAATTAGTAAGGATGAGGATTGGTGTACCCCATTTGGAGTTGTAAAAGTTATATCTTTCACTAATATATTTTTATACTTTTTTTTGAAATCTATATGATGAATTCTATAATTTAATATATATCATTATTTATTTGTAACATTCTATTATTTCTGGCATGGTATATTTTCATGATATGTTAAAAATGGTATATAATTTCTAAGAAAAAATTATTTATATATCTTGGTGGCCACAAATACCTCTCATACTTTTCTAGATCTTGGATTAGACAAGTAGGCCCCTTCATACTAATTTTTGAGTTCCTCATTGTCACCTAGATATATATGTAAATGATGAATATTCTAAATGAGGTTTGAATTCTTGGATGTCCATCAAAACCACTAAGTCAACATAATCAAAATACTCATTCAAGGACCACAGTAGCACCGATGAAGATTATCATGAAGGTATCAATGACAAGGTTTTGATAGTCAATTGAGTGTCTTAAGTTTCAGCTTCTAAGGTCCTTTATATTGCTCCTCAATATTTTATGTGTGATCCCCAATACTTTCCTACAATCTTGATTTTGCTCTTCCTTGCTAATTTGAAAATTGTTTGGAAATTATCTGGTGTCCTTGCCACCTTCGTGGATTGTGCTACAAACCTTGGTTCCTCCATATAAGTTGGGTAAGGAATTCATCGGCGGCTTAGTTCTTAAGGCATATTAGAGGAGAATTTTGAGAAGAGAATAGAGGCATGTATGAGAAGTCCCTTTTCAAAAAATGGCTAAGTATGACAGTTGCAACGGAAAAGTAGGTACTCGTCGACGTTGCGGCGGAGAATCCAATATCCCACCAAATTTACGGTGGAGAATCCAGTATCCTTCCAATGTTGCAACAAAGAATCCAATATCTCATCGGTGTTGCGGCGTAGTATCCAATATCTCATTGACGTTGTAGTGGACAAGCCAATTTCTCGCTGATGTTGTGGGCGAAAAGTCAAAAAACAAGGTGACTTTGCAGTGGCAAAGGTGTGTAACTCATCGACATCGTTCAAGGAAGGAAGAAGTTGGTTGATGTTACGATGGTAAGGTAAGAACTCGCTAACGTTTCAGAGAGAAGGTAAGAACTCATCAACGGTTGCAGCGAGAAGGTGAGAAAATCATCAACGCTGCAGCGAGAAACTCGAAACTCGCCGACAATTGTCGAGAGAAAGTGAGAAAGGCGACACCCATTGCATAAAAAGAACAATCTCGCCAATATTGTGCAAAACATATATTGTTGAGAACGAGTGTTGATGCATAGAATATGATGGAATATGTGTTTTGGACCTCTATGATTCCTTATACTAGCTTGGAATTGTTTTGAATACTTCCTAGATGGTTTATGACTTGTTTGAATGGTTTTAAAGGTCTCTTTCTAAGTACTTTTTTGAACTTTGACTTCAGTTGATTATGAAGTTTTTATCCATGATGGAATGAATTTTCACATGATTTGAACCTCCTTCTATGTATTTTATGTCCCCCCTTGATTTCCGATTGATTTCCATTGTTTAAATTTGACTTTATACTCTCTTTGTGTTTAGCCAATTTCGTGACCAAAGAGAGTGGAGGGGTTTGTGGAAAGATTAAAGCAAGGATAAAATGAATATTGAGTGTGACCAATCATTGTATCATGTAACCTTATGCATAATATTTCCAACATATCAAATGGTTCATGATTTCGATAAAATATGCGGGAGTTATCAACTTTTCCATCATGGGACCTAGTTTCAGCATGACAATCTAAGGAGGTCTAATATTTGGCTAAATAAAGATTATAGTTGAAACATATTTAGACATTTCACTTGATACCAATGGTTATAATGTCATGAACCTCATCTAAGGAATGAACGTATCACTTTGGAAAGAGAAAGGGGAGCACAAAATGAGGCTAAGTGATAGAATTCCCCTTAGAGGTCTAATTATCTTATATAAGTAGAGGAGGGCGCATCGATGAGGGGAAATGAGGAAAGACGCCACCCCAATCAAGTGAAAGGGAATGTAATCATGATTCTAATGAACTTATCAACTACTTGGAATCCTCTTATATAGCTAAGTAGAACACTCTCTCTCCCATTGCCTCATTTTTGGATTAATTAACCATTTAATGATACAATAACCTAGTTTCACCCTAAGTGAGCCTAAAGGACTTCCAAGAGAAAGATTCCTTTATGACATGACAAGTTTGTAAGTATACATTTGCAGGTGATTAATGATGCTCCATTATAATTCCTATTGGGTGTGGAAGAGGTGGAAGAGGCGCCCATTGACCCACACTATGGAATGTGAAGAGTTTGTCTCCCATCCCATTGGGCATTGATGAGGAAAACTCATCTCTTTCAACACATCCATATTTCAAGTTTGATGAGAGGGATGGGTGTATGAGACACAAACTTAACCATTTTTTACTGTGTATGAGTGTGGGATCCAAAGCCATTGAAGGAGGAATAAGGTAAAGCTTCATTTCATGTCCATTCCAAACATAGCTTTTGGGGTTTTTAATGGATTTGTTATGGGTTTTTGTATGCTATCTTTCGGTGATATTATTTGTAGGTATTAATGGAGATTCAAGGAGAAATATTAATCTTACAAGCTCATTCCTACCATTTCCTCTCCTTTCTTCTTTTGGCATTTTCCTCTTTTGTAAAATTATCATTTCTTCCTCTATTTGTATTCAAAAGTGAAAAAAAAACAAAGGGAGGTTATGGAAAACAAATTTCAGAATTTATATGCACTTTGATTAACTTTTATTTTACAAATTTAAGCTCTTGTAGCCATCCCCATCATTTTATTTTCAAAATCCCCCTTTGAGACCTTCTTGAAATGACATTTTTCCATTTTCAAGTGTTTTATCCATCATCTTTGGACCAAATATTTTCTCTAGGGTCTTGGGACTTGTAAAAGCTCACGGTAAATTTTTTATCCCAACTTGAGTATTATTTCCATTGTTTTGCAATTACTTCCATTTATAGTATTAGGCTATTTTCGGAAAGTCATGGGATTTTGGGATCTGTGGAAAATTTCAAAGGGTAACTATAATATTGGACATTTATCTGCATATTTAACTTGTTGGACTCATTTACTTAGTTCCTTAATTTTCAATTTTGAATCATTTTGCTAAATTAAGCCAATTGGGAATAATTGTTATTTTGGTCATAAAAATCAAAATTAAGGTTGTTGGATCATAGAGAGGCATACGGAATACCCCATATTAGTAAATCCATAAACAAACAATTTTTAAATGCATCACCCTATTTTTTAGGCATTTTATTAATTTTTTACTAAATAATTCCTAGAAAATAGGATTAAGCTCGAAAATCAATTGTGAGGCCAAATCATTGATCTTAAGATTTAATTAGGTTAATAAACTCAATTTTATAGTCTATGGACCTCTAATTAGTTTTCTATAAATTTCCAAAGTTTAATTGGAAAAAATGGACAATTTACACTAAACTTTGGAAAATTAATTATAGAAACTAAATAGAGCGGAGATAGAAGGATGAATTTACAGAGCTAATTCTAATCCAGATGAACAGCCTTAGAAAAAACCTGCAATCCCCAAAATGGATTATAAATCCTCACTGATACAATTAAGGAATTTGTCAAAATTAGCAAGTACAAGGAAGTTAAGGGAAAATCCAAAGGGAAACTAAAGTTAGAATGATAGTTAATGAATTCCAATCTAATGCTGATCACAATGAATTTCAATTGAAATTGATCTCTTATTAAAATGCTCAATGGGCATAACGATATAATATGTAACATTTTGTAAGTTGGTTTAAATTTCACACCGTCACTTGGACAACTTTCACAATTTAGCTTTTTGGAATTGTTAACTCGATTTACTACCATTTCCCTCTGTGATCAATGTGTAAGATATTATATATTTAATTATGTTCACAGGTGCTCACGATGACCACCAACGAAGTCAAATTTGAACCAATATTGATGTTTGAAAGTGAGCACAATAACCATGAACAAGTGGAGATTATGTTCGGTTAGTGATGTCAAGCCATTTAGTTCTGAAGAGTCATGGAAGCTCTCTAAAAAGAAAGGAATTCAACATGTCACATGAAGTTAAATTCCATTAAGTGACAAAGGTCACTAAAAGGAAAATTAGTGGAATTCCAAAGGTCACCCAAGGGTGAATTAAATTATTTTTGTAATTAGTTTATTCAAAGAATTCCAAAAGTATCAAAGGAATATGGAAGGCCAAGGGTCACCTAGCCTTGGCCTATATATTGTAACCTCATTTGAGGAGAAGGGGCCTTTTTTCTATTGAAATTTTCTGTGTATTATTGTTGAACTATGAATGAGGAGAAGCCTTGGATTAGTTTTTGCATAGGAATGATGTTGTTATGTGGATGAATTCCTTAAACTTATTCATACTTTTTCATATGCAGATATGGAGTAAGATTGTTTTAGATTTTTGAATGGATTATAACTAAAGATTTATGATTCTTATTTTGTATGTTATCTATGTTCTTTTGCAGTATTTGGGTAGTGCAAAATGACATAAATACCCAAAATGTTCCAATATTTATTCTTTCATTCTTTTAATTGTTTATCTTTTTCTTAAAACAACTACCTGAATGTGGATGATCAATTGTTATTTTGTTGCTCACTCTCTTTACTCTCTCTCTCGATTGGGATACACTAGTTTAGTCAGGAATTTTATTTAGCTTTATTTGCTTGCATTTCATCTCTTAATTATAAAACCATAAACAGTGGACTGGTCTACAACCAGTGAAATCCCAATAAGGAATGGTTTTCAAGACAGAATACAGATAGGTTCCCTACTCCAAATGGTTTGAGGTCTAATTAGGATTTCTTACTATGGAGAACCCCTAATATTGACCCTCAGTCATTTTGATCCATCAATAGTTTTGGTGCTAGAAGGAGGGCCAGATGACAAGTCAGCCTATGTGAAGTCATTTTTTTATAGATCAACCTAACTGTTAATGGCTTCTCCCCATATCCCTATATTGGAGCATGCTTTCAGTTCACTGAGACCATCCGTAATCATTTCCAGGAATACGGTTGATATCTTGTCAAATCTAAGTTTTATGGTGAAGGTAAAACCTTTGCATTTAGACATAATATCATCCATTTTGATATTACTCATTGAAATCTCAAAATTGTTCAAGACGTTGAAATATGTAGGTTGTTTACCCTCACTTTTTAGGATTAATTAGGTTTTGGTATAGAACGTTGCCACCCAAGTCTATTCACATTTGGAAATAGTTCGTGGAAGTTTTTATCTCTTCCCATGAGTACAATGAATACAAGAAGTTATGTGAAGAGATTGACAAAATCTCGAGGAATAAGGATGATCCAGAGGAAGATTTCATATTAAGAATGGCTCAAATTTATTACAAGTTCTGTGAAGGTGACATGACATGAAAGAATTAATTGACTGGTGTTTACAACTTCTGTTTTTTCCTAAAGATTATAAATTTTTAATTCATGATGAAAAATATTACCGTGGTTTTAATGATGTTACCTAAGGTCCCTTGGACCAATGAGTGCCAAATTTTAATGGACAAAAAATTCTAGGAGAAACCAATTTCCCAAATAGTCCTGTAAAAAAATATGTTGTATATAATGAGAGTTATTTCCCTATTGTTTATTCACATGAAGAAACTTCCACTCTATTAGTCAATTAATCAAATAAAAGAATATGTGAGGAAGATTTGGGATTTGTAGATACATTATGTTTCTTGGGTTCATCAGATTATGACTTAAAAATGAACTATCCTTATAACCTATTTGAACAGGAAGAAGAGAATAATCAAAATATGCCTTCAATTGGTGATTCAGAGTATTTTTATTTATAAGCATCACCAGTTGAAACTGTAGAAGAAGATAAATCAATATATGTGGAGAAAGTGATGATCTAGCTATTGAAGATGTGATTGTTAATGATGATTATTTTTCTGTTGAAATGAATATTGAAGAGAATTATGTCATCTTCACTGATAATTTATTATTGGATTAGAATTTGATTGGTGTTTTCCTTGAACAAACAAATTTTGAAGAAAAAATATTGAATGATGATAGGAAAACTTTCAGTGAATTATGTTCTGAAAATTTTTACTCCTTGTCTTCAAATTTATTTGCATATCTTAACACTGAAAGAGATATTCAAAATCTTCCTATCATAAATTATGTTGATTCTAATTCTTGTGTAGTAAATAATGGTGAAGAGGAAGATGTAGGAATTTCTATTATTCAATTTAACAATTGTAAAGAGGAAAATAATATTTTTCGCAGATGTTTTCAATGAAGCTCATACTACCACTTAATATGGTTTATGCTGTGGAACAAAAAGAGGTTATTTGTGATAGTCCATTATTTCTTGATAATGATGACATGTATTATAGTAAAAAGTTCCAGGTTTAAGAAGATCACGTTGATGAGTATGATGAGGAAATTCATAATTTGATGATGGTTATGTCAAGTTCTTATATCATTACTTCACATTTGAAATCTGATGACAAGGTAGTCTCCATTGATAATGATTATGGATTTTTATCTTATGGTCCTAATGAGGTACAATATTCAATGATCTCCAACAATTTCGTAAGAATCATATACCTTCTTTTATGGTTCTCATGACATTATTGAGACATTGTTGGAATCATCATTCTATGAGAAATTTCCGTGATGTAGTGTGTACTTGATTTTTTCTGCTGTGAATTTTTTTTGGACTAGTATAATTTTTATGACCTTGTATTATGCAATGCATCAATCCTACAAATGTAAGCATGACTATGTTTTTTTTTGGGACTAGAAGTCCTTCGATAGCTACACTATCTCTATGATTTCACATAGCTTTGTTGCACCACTGTAAGTTAGGTTAGGTTAAGCGTAGTATAGGCTTTCTTTATTTTCGCTTTTAGAATAAGAGTTTGACTCATGTAGTTTTTATTTTTAAATAAAAATGCTAAATAGTCATTTAAGTTTTATTTTGATAGCTTTGATTCCCCCCATATTGCCTATTATGTTCCTTTCAATATTTGACAATTGGATACATACCTTTCTTTGATTTATTTTAAACTTGGCTTTGGATTGAGCTAGGTATTTTGCAAATAAGGCATGTGCAGGAGCCTGTTGAATTGACTTGAGAAGTCTTATCATTCATGAAGAATGAAAATATACCATGTAACATTGACACTACTTTGGTGCAAGAGCCTCTTGAATTGACTTGAGAAGTCTTATCATTCTTATATCATTCATGTAAGAATGAAAACAATTTTCCATCTAGTTTTTTCAAGTTGTCCCTACTTCAGTGATCAAATTTACTGGACGCACCAGTGCGTTTTGTAGATACAAATGCATCATTAATGAATATAAAGATATAAAAATAGTTTCGATCTGGAAATTGTTTTGAATGTTACCCTACTCAGGTGCATAATATTAGACAATGCATAAGTGTGTTGGAGTGAATTAAAGTCACCATTAGTTAATATAAAAACATTAAAAAAAAAATTCCTTCTAGCATTTTTTCTAATTCCTTCTAGCATTTTTTCTAAATCCACCATTAATGGATCTAGAAAAATAAAAAAATGTTTTCCATCCAATAATTTCTTTAATTTTATCCAACATCGGTGCATCAAATTAACCGTTGTACTAGTGTAGTGTATTATATAGAACACAATGTAATTCATTTTACTTATTTTTTTAAAAAACATATTTGATCCATTCAACAATTGGCATTATTGTCGGATGCCAAAATCAATTGCGACAATTCATCGAATTCAACACAACTTCGACAAGTTCCGAATTCCACATGACTTCAACAACCTCAGCAAATTCGACAAGTTCAATGACCTCAAACAGTTTCGCGATGTCGACATGCAGTGTCGACCTGCGACTTGCAACTATCGAGCCACGACAGATTGACGTTTGTCTGTCTTCTAGTCGACCGCAACGGTTGAAATTACGAACCGTTCTAACTTATATTGTAACACCACGTAACGGGCAGGCACCCAAATCTCTCAGCATTCTATATAAGCATGTATAATATTGTATCATACATCTATCAATGGATCGATCAGACATTCAACCTTCAAGTAATAAAGAAGATCAGTTTGCATTCCTACATATTTTCTGTGTAGTTTTGTGTTTATCTGCATAGTGTATTCCTACTTTGCTTATTCTATTTCTTATTGCTTCCACCATAACAGAGCCGACTCATTCATTTGAACTGTTTGCCCCCTCATGCACCTGGGCGTGTGCGGATCATTGGTATCAGAGCATACTCAATTAGAGCAATCAATTGTGTTCATGCTTAAGTTTTGCGTAGACACTTCCAGTGAAGTTACCTGACTTATGCTGGTTCAAACACACTCACAATCTCATCAATCGAAGTAGACACTACCTCCAGAAATGGCATAAGAAACAAATGATAGACATGAAACCGAAGAGACAACACAACCTATTGAGCAAGCGCTGGCTTGACAACGGACTGAAATGTTCGCCCAGTTCAATGAGATTCTCACACGATTTGCTTCGAAATCTGGAGGATTTATGACGAGAACTAAATCCAAAAAATCATCCCCTTCAAAGTGAAAATGAATTTGCACATACCGAATCTTGAAGGTAAGATTGACATGGAATCCGTCGACAATTGGGTACAACAATTTGAATCCTATTACTCTATGAATCAACTCTCGAAAGCCGACAAGATCACCATTGCATCATTAAAGATGTCAACATCCGTGCACTGCTGGTGGGAGAACCTCTTGAACAAGATGGAGAAAAACAGAGACCCCATCGACACATGGGATAAAATTTTTGAATACATCCGAAAGGAATTTTACCTGCACAAATACCTTGATCAATAGTATAAGAAGTGGCAACAACTAAGGAAATGGAATGACCAATCAGTACAAAGTTACACTGACGAGTTCTATCGACTCATGGCTAGACTTGGTGTCCAAGAAGAAGAGAAATTGCTTGTTCTGAAGTACATCAATGGATTGTCCTAGTACATTTAGCAGGAGATGGAATTTCTGACTGTTAATATGCTTGCAGATGCTTTCCACTATGCCAGCAAATTGGAAACCAAGCAGAAAGGAAATCATGCTTCACGACAAAGCCGACATCAGGACGACCACCCGACAAGAAGGAACTAGCCGACTTCGACAAGTCTAAATATTCTCAGCCTACACCGCCAAAGACAGATCACGACAAAAAATATTTTCAGAAAAGGGAACATAGCAAACAATCCCCTACCGGGAAATGGTGTGATTACCACCACTCATCGTGGAATGATATGTCTGAGTGCAAAGCTCGGAAGACATTTTTGGAAAAAGTGTCGACATCCAAATCGTTTGAAAAGACATTAAAATAATCTGATCCAGATGTAATGACCCTTTTAACATCGAGATCGACCACTCCAGCAGCCTCGATTATCGTCAACGAGGAGGAACGAGAGCGCATGTTCGATACACAGATATGGGTTCAGATCAATCCATTACATATGATTGTGGATAATGTTAGCTAGAAGAATTTCATTTCTAAATATCTCATGAAGAAACTAGGTCTTGTCACCACTCCGCATCCTCATCCGTACAACATCGATTGGATGAAGGATAGACAAGAACTATGGATCACCCGATAATGAAAACTCGCCTACTTCATAAATCCCTTTGAAGATGAAGTACTTTGCAACGTGGAACCACTCTCTGTAGCCGACACCTTGTTTGGGAAACCGTACCTATGGGATCACCATCGGAGTTATCAGTCACATCCTCAGAAGGTGATTGTCAAAATACGAAATCGATGGTACGACATACCAGAGCGATGGCCTACATGAACGGTATCAATGATATCTGCTAAACAGACAAAGAAGCTCATCAATCATGCTCAGAAGTTTGCATTGATTATGATCAAACCGCAACATTCTAGGAAGAGTGCAGCGACAAGTCGACTCACCAGCCAAGGCATCTCTCGACAGAAGTAGTTGATCGACAATGTTCTCGATGAGTATCGTAGTTTATTCCAAGATCCGGACGGAGTACCTCGACATTTCCATGTAAAACACTCCATTGAACTTGCTCCCAGTTCTTCTTTTCCTAATGCATCTGTTTACAAAAGATCCATTCTCGAAAATGAAGAGATTCACAGACAAATCCAAGAATTGATTGACAAAGCTCATATCCGACCTAGCTCCTCTCCTTGTGGAAGTCCAATCATCCTCGTACCAAATAAATACGGGACTTGGCGCATGTGCATCGACTACCGGGCACTCAACAAAATTTCAGTAAAGAATCGCTACCCTCTGTCACGGATAAACGAGCTCATCGACTGTCTGAAAGGTGCCAAATTCTTTACTATGCTCGACCTCAAGTCGAGATATAATCAGATTCCAATCAAGCCCGTAGATGTATGGAAAACTGTTTTCAAAACCAAGGAAGGATTGTTTGAATGGTTAGTCATGCCTTTCAATGTAACCAATGCACCTGCGAACTTCATGCGATACACGGATAACATCCTTCGGCCTTTCATCGGAAAATGGGTCATTGCTTACCTCGACGACATACTAATTTTCAGTTGAACATGGGAAGAACATGTCAGACAGATTCGACAAGTCCTTGACACTCTCCAGCAACATTGACTTCAGTTGAACATGGACAAGTGTACCTTTGTGATGACTAGCATCAAATATTTGGGGTATGTAATTGAATCTGTAGGAATTCACGTCAATCCAGAAAATTACAAATCCTCAAATATTGGCCCATCCCTCAAAGAATTCAAGAACCAAGAATTTTTCTTGGTTTGGCAAATTTCTATTGATGATTAATGCTCGGCTTCAGTCACATAGCCTGGCCCTTGAATCAATTTACGAAAGGAAATGGGAAAAATGTCTTCAAATGGACACCAGCACAACAAGAAGCTTTTGAACAACTCAAACACAAGCTTTGCACTGCACCAGTACTTGTGTTACCTGATTTGCATCATCCCTTTGAGATTGAGATGGACGCATCAGACTATGCCTTGGGCGCAGTGACCACTTAGTCTGGTCACCCAGTCGTTTTTCATTCCAAAAATTTTAATGACATAGTTATAAGATATTCAACGTACAAAAAAGAACTGTATGCCATTGTGCAAGCTCTCAAGTAATGGAGGCATTACATCCTTGGAAAGGAAATGGTCATCCTCACTAACCATAAGCCTCTACAGTTCGCTCCGACCCAGTCAAAACTACAAACAACTTGACAGCTCAAGTGGATTAATTACCTACAAAAATTCCATTTGGTGATTAAGTATCGGAAAGGTAAAGCTAACGCCGTCACCGATTTTCTAAGTCGACCACCCATTACTCTCCTCTTCACAGTGATGAGTATGCAGGGATACGACACGACAACTTGGCCTCAATTGTATCAGGACGACAATGACTTTTCAACAGTCTATCGACAACTACAGACTGACAAGTCGTCGACCTATGACTATTTCCTGAAAGACACCTTGCTATACAAGCTTGGACAGCTTTGTGTACTGACCAGTGAGCATCAACAATAGCTCATTTGGGACGCGAACTACAGTAAGATTGCATGACACTTTGGAGTACCACAGACACTTGCTATTATCCAGAAGTATTTCTTTTGGCCTACACTTAAAATTAACGTCAACAAGTACATTCGATCATGTGTGGTTTGTGCCATTTCTAAACCACCTAATCGACGACAAGGATTATACACACCATTACCAGTTCCTAGTCGACCATGGGAATCTATTTCTATGGACAACTTGATGGGATATCTTACTACCAAACATCAGCATGACGCAATCTTAGTATTAGTCGACAGATTTTCCAAGATGGCCATTCTCATTCCATGTAAGTAGACCACGACAATGCAACAGACTGCTCTGCTCTTCTTTACACATGTTTGGAAACACTTTGGTTTACCGACAACCATTATTTCTGACCAAGATGCCAGATTCGTCAGCATCTTTTGGAACTCTGGCAGCAACTGGACACACGACTCTCATTGTCGATAGCTTTCCATCTTCAGACTGACGGACAAACAAAAGTTGTGAATCGCTTGGTAGTACAATTGCTTCGCATGTACAACCATAAGCATCAACGAACATGGGATGCAAGTATTCCATACATACAACACAACTACAATCATGCTTAGCACAACTCTACGGGAAATATTCCATTTGAGATATGTTACGTATTTCAACCCTCAACGCCTATCAACTTGATTATCTCCTCGACACAGTTGAACTCCAATACCGACTACAACCAGTAGGAAGTTGATAAAGACTTGAAGTTTCAAGATCAGATTTGCGACATCCAAAAGCAAGTACAGGAAATGTTGCAAAGAGCAAACGAGAAAGCTAAGGCCCGACACGACAAGAATTGTATTCCTCATTCATTCCAAATTGGGGACAAGGTTTGGTTACATCTCAAGAAGGAGTGCTTCACCACTCCATACAAGAAACTCAAACCTCTGCGATATGGTCTGTACAGTATTCTTTGACAGATTGGAGAAAATGCTTTCCATCTTGGCATTCTTGCATGCATGTGTCTACATCCAATATTCAAAGTGGATCTACTTCGACCATACCATGCACCACTGTTATAACATAATGACTTACCGACAGCATAACCCGAAGACATCCATCCAGATGTTCAGGAGCCTATTCATTGCGACACCATTGTGGGACGATGAGTACGCCTTACAAGGATGAACACAATTCTCTTGTTTCAGGTTGCTAAAGTCAGACAGCTCCCATCCCAAGGAAAGTGGTACTCTGCTACTGAACTCACCAACAAGTTTACTCACATTTATGAGCGAACAATGGGGACCATTGTTTCTTAAGGAAGGAGGTATGATCCATTCAACAATTGGAATTATTGTCGGATCCCAACATCAATTGCGACAAGTCATCGACTTCGACACAACTTCGACAAGTTTTGAATTCGACATGACTTCGACAACCTCATCAACTTCGACAAGTTCAACAACCTCAAATAGTTTCATGGCGCCGACATACAGCGTCGACCTACGACTTGCGACTGTCGAACCACGACAGATTGTGTCTCTATCTTCCAGTCGACTGTAACGGTTGAACTTCCAAACCATTCTAACTTCTCTTGTAACTGAACGTAACGGGAAGGCACCCAAGCATCTCAACATTCTATATAAGCATGTATAATATTGTAATATACATCTATCAATCAATCGATCAGGAATTCAACCGTTGAGTAATAAAAAATATTAGTTCACATTCCTGCATATTGTCTGTGTATATTTGTGTTTATCTGCGTAGTGTATTCATGCTTTGCTTATTCTATTTCTTATTGCTTCCGCCATAATAAAGTCGACTCATTCAATCGAAATGGTGTCCCCCTAGTGCACCTGGGCACATGCAGATCAATATTTTTCCAAGCATGAGGGTGGAATTTTTGGCTGAAAGTGGTGTGTGAATTATGTGGGCACACTAGTGCATCCATTCAGTTTAAATTCACCAGTTATTGTTGGTTGTAGAAATAAAAAAAGATTTTGTTCTCTCCATTTAACGGGGATTTTCAGCATTGATGTATTCTTTTTTTCATATGAGTGCATCTATACTAAAGTATCACAAGTTCCTTTGGTATGTATAAAATCAACGTATAAAAACATCCACTAAAAATTCTTACCACTCGCCTCCACTAGCGACCTCCACTGTAAACATATATTTGGGGTATTTTTAGAGAAGCTTCTCTAGAAACCTATGCTATTGGGTGTTTTCATTGTAGTGATCGTTAAGAGGTGGTGGGAGGAGATTGAACCTCCTAGAGGGACCAAGATGTATCAGATGCAACAGAAAGGAAAGATCATCAAATCCATCTAAAAAGTTGGAATACATATATTTTTGGCAACATATTCAGTGAGAAGAAAGCTCTTGAAGATTGCATGAACATGATCCAATAGGATATAATTGAATATGGATATACATCGAAAGAAGTCTTAGAGGAACCCAACCTTTAATTTCATATTGAAGAAAGGGATAGATAGGGAGATTTGCTCTAGAGGCAGAAATCTAGGATGAACTGGTTGTGGGGAGGTGGAGAAATACTAGCTTCTTCCATAGATCCATGATCCATCGTCAATGACACAACATAATAGCTATGCTTAAATATTCCCAAGGAAACCTCCTAACCAAGAATGATCAAATGGAGAACAAATTGGTTTCATACTTCAAGAACCTGTTGATTGGTCCCAACTTCAATTGAGAGGAAGCTTTAAACAAAATAATGTCTAATATCCCTTCCCATGTCTCACCATCTCAAAATTAAAGTATTGAGATAGATTTGACTAAAACCCCATATATCTTTAAGAATGGACTTGGGAGCAGAAAGCATTGAAAACAAGTAAACCGGCATAGCTTGGAGGATAGATTTGACTAAAACCAGATGACTGGGCAAGTTTAAGGGACGAAGAGTCAAACTAGCCAATTTACTTCTTAATCTATCCAATAAATACTGCCAAGAGACCCTACGAATCGTCCCCTCAGCCAGTGGGACCCCCAGATATCTAGATGGGAGAGATCCCTAGGAAAAACCAAGAATTTTGATAATGTTGTGCTGGGTGGGGACATGAGTGTTGAAAAATAAAACCTGAGATTTACCTGGGTTAACTTCCAGCCCAGACGCCTTCGCGAAAAGGACAAGGCATTTTTTGAAGGTCCGAGCGTCTTAGACTGAAGGGTGCCCCATTAACATTGTATCATCCACGAATTGCTGGTGTGTCTACTTATCCATACCCCCATGAAGCTGGAGCCCCCAAAGCCTACCTTCGGCAACCTGGGATTGCAAGAGCTTATTGAGGCCTTCCTCCATTAAGATGAAGAGGAAAGGGGACAGAGGGTCACCTTGACGAATACCACGAGATTCCTAAAGGACTTTGGAGGGGGATCCATTAAGGAGAATAGAATAAAAAGGGGTCGAGACCAGATTCATAATCCAAGTCACCGACTCCCTGTCATAACCATAGGCCTTCAAGATACCCCGCATATATTCCTAGCTGATTTTGTCATAAGCTTTGGCAATATCTAACTTAATAAGCATGCCTGGTTTCTTCGTAACCTTTAGGGAATGCATGACCTCTTGAACCAGGATAGTTCCATCCACGATTTGTCTGCCCTCCACAAAACCCAACTACTCTGGGATGATAAGAATGGGGAGGAGAGGTTTAAGCCAGTTGGAAATCACCTTAGAGATGATTTTGTAGATTACATTGCATAAGGAAATCATACGGAAATTTCTCGGGGAATCAACACCATCCTCTTTTGGGATAAGAGACAAGAAAGTCGCATTGAAAGCTTTTAGAACCCCTCGGCTGCTGCATGATTCTTCCACAATCTGATGAACTTCCACCTTGATAAGATCCCAGAAGTGATTAAAAAAGTTGGTGGTGAACCCATCAAGGCCAGGGGCTTTCCCAAGAGCCATATGATTCATTGCTTCCTCAACCTCCTGCATAGAGATTGGTTTGCATAACATTTCATTGTGCTCCCTAGAAACCATACGAGGAATGAGGATGGATATTTTGGCTATGTCATGGCTGCGATCCACCCAATCTTCTTTTAAGACAGTCTCGAAGTGGGTCACTAGTTCCTCTTCAATTTCTCCTCTAGTTTCTGCCTGTTCCCCATTGATTTTATGGATCTTGAGGATTTTAGACCCATGACGGTTCTGGATGACTATATTGTGAAAGAACTTAGTGTTCCTCTCACCTTCTTGCAACCATTGGTTATGAGAGTTCTGTTTCCAGAAAATCTCTTCTTGCCTTTCCCGCGCATCCAAACGTTCCATGAGGATTTTTTCTTGTTCATGTAAGTTAACATCCCAACCAACCTCCATCCCTTTCCGATGAATGAATTCTAAGTCTACACTCAATTTATTTCTATCCTGAAAGATGTTACCAAAATCCTCCTGATTCCAGGTCCTAACCCTAGCCTTCAAGGCCTTTAACTTTCGCTGGAATTGATACATGCTAGAACCCTCCAGGGGGACCAGCTCCTACCACCACTGCCTCACCAGATCATTGAAATCTTTATGTTCTGGCCAAAACTGCGCAAATCGAAAAGGCTTAAAGAGCACAAAATTCGAGAGATCTCGGTTTAAAGAGACAAGCCAATGGTCAGAGCCCGCCGAAGGAAGGAAACTGGCATTGAATTCCCCCTACCCCCGCGCAACATCTTCGGTAGTTAGGAATCTATCAAGTCTAGATGCCACCAGGTGAGTACCACCCCTTCTATTATTCCAAGTGTACCAACCGTTCCCAGTCTCCACATCAATGAATATGCTACGACTGAGAACATCCCGAAAGGATTCTTGGAATCTGTCCAAAGTCCTTCTACCTCCTTTTTTCTCAGTAAGGGAGGAAAAAGGATTAAAATACCCACAACCAATCCACGACTCCTCCTCAGCCTGCACTGCTAACCAGGAGAAGAATTGAAGGAAGGCCTCCTTATGAGGTGCAGCATTCGACCCATAAACATTAACGAGGGAGCTGGATACACGCGAGTCCAAAACCATAAAATCGGTCACCAAAGCAAATATGTTAGCTCTCCAATTGGAAAGAGAAATGGAGAGGGGTCGTCATAGGACCGACATGCCATTAGAATCAATTTCCATGACCTTACAACCTTTCCATATTTTTTGCCCTACTTTCTCCATTGTAGTGGATGAACATTTGGTTTCCTAAATAAAAAGAATATCAGGTCTTTCCTGCTTAATCTTTCTTGCTAGAGATTTTAGCTTCCGAGGATGATTGCACCCCCTAATGTTCCAGGATATAATCTTCATTGAGTAACTTTGTTTACTTCGGAAAAGGCTTCCCTGATCGTCGGGTATTGGCTAGACTCAATAAGTTTTACACCAATTTCTACTATCCTCTGTTTGTTGGATTTCCTGCCGCGCTTCAGATCCTCTGTTGGAGATTTCCATTTGTTCCCTGACTGAGGTTCGGCCATGATACCCAGTTTTTGACTAGCCTTCGATTTGATGATCACTTCCCTTAGGAGCTCCACCTGTCTTCTGGTAACATAACCCTTCCCTCTCTTTTCACATTCCTTCTCGAGCGTGTCGAAATCTAATTCTCCCAGATCTAGTTCTTCCTCACCATCTTCTTCCATCGCTGCTGGTTGATCTTCCGGGATCTGATCCTAGCTCTGGTGTTCCAAAACTTCATCCTTACTCATTTGCAAGGGTTCTTTTTCTCCCTTTCTTCCCTCTCCCTCCTCATCGACCTCCTCCAAAATCTAGAATGGGTTTTTGCTGGTGGACCCATTATCCAACTTTTCCTTTCCTTTTCGTGATTGGTCACTAGATCTATTCTTTTTGCAGGTTCGGACCTGGGTGAACCCTTCCTTGTCCTTCTTACAATCAGAGTCTGAACGGGATGAGGGTTTCTCCTGACCAGACTGAGGACAATTTTTGTTAAAGTATCCATATTCATGGCAAAGGTGGCAGCGAAAAGGAAGTTGCTCATAATCAAGCAGCTGGATCCATTCTTCATCTTCCCAGTTTAAGTTGATAGCTTCTGGGAGCTCCTTGGAGAGATCCATATAAACACAGATCTATCCAAGCACATGAAGTATACCTTTGCAGTTTTGTCTATTCCGAAACTTTGACGAATTCCCCAAGGGAATTACCAATAGGCTGCAAGATTTCCAGATCCCAAAATTTGCAGGGAAGAGAAAAAAGTCTGATCCAGACTGGGGAAACTTTCATATCCTCCGTTTCTGGGTTGAAACGTTCTTTCCAGGGTCTGAGGTAAAGGCCGGCTGAAAAGAAGAAATAGGGTCCCCCCTCCAATACTCTATCTCTATCTTCCACATTAAAAAATATTATGGTAAAGAAACCCTTGGCCCCTAATTGTAAATCGTAATCCCCTTTTGGGTTCCACGTTCTTTTGATCCACCGGACTAGATCTCTTTCCTTAGGCCATATACCCACAAACTTGCTAATTAGGGCCTTCTCTTTCCACAGCTCTACTTTTTCTCTCACCTTCTCCGCCCGGATCTGAATGGTCGGGATAGCCAATGACTTAGGAAGACAGCCCCCCGGGCCCAACCGGTGTTTAGCAACAAACTCCAGGTTTCCTGCCTCCCCCATCCTTACCTCATCTCCTCCTGCAGTCGATGTCATTCCCACAGACACCATGGCCTGGGGCCGCTGCAGGGAATGCAGCCCCTACCACGAGGGTTTTGACAACCGAGAATCTCATGCACACTGTCAAACCCTAGCATATTTTCACCTCCTACCTATCGCATCTTCTCACCACATTTGAACTTCAAAGACAAAGATCAACTATTTTCTATACTCATTGAATTACAGAGTTCGTAACATTGCATTGCTAGATTATTAAACTTGCCATTATAGAATTCCATACAAAACAATTATGCCACAGAAAGAATCAACTTAGTCAATGCTTAACCCTGCCAGCTAGAACTTTTAGCCTTAGTCATGGGAAAAAATGCTTGATCATAGTGAAATTCCAACACTCCAAATAATCGTCGGCCATGGCTCTTATAATAAAGACATGACAAAGACTTATGTGAGAGATGGTTGCCAGAGAATTTCAAGAAACGTGAAAGCATCCATGGCAGACTAGACTGGCTAAAGCAATTTCTCAGAACATTAAAAATAAAACTTCATTTCACATACTTGAAAAAAGGTTATAGAGCCACTAAAATATTTAAGTCATAGATGTTTAAATGTATATCTACATTATATGTCAGCTAAAACTACATGAGTGGATCTAGAAGACAATACATAAAGGAAAGATTGCATAGGATTTCCCATTCACTTACAAGAAGAAGAAAAAAATCCTAAATACAAGCAATTTGAGTCCATATCTTACTAACCTATTGCTAGGTTGCTTCTTAAAAAACTTACATCCTATTGGAGGCTCACTATCCTTTCTTAGAACTATCCGAAGAAGGGAACTCCGCGGAGATTGCAACGGAATTACATTTATTTTCGTCTGAATTTCTTGAGATAGCAAATAATACCCTCCATCAATGCTACAATGATGATTAGAATTCCACTTAATTTACATTTATCATTGTTTAAGCATCTTTGCTGATCGCACAAATGTAACCCTTCTTCAATTTAAATCCGTCATATCTTGCTATGGTAAATCCCATTCTTAGTTTCCGCATGGGGAAGATTTTTGTTACCACGATCCTAACTAGATTAAAAATTAAAGTGTTTGAAGCTTGGAGAGCCATATCAATAGCAGAAACAAAATATATGCCTAGAATAGACATATGAAAATTTCGAACAAATAATGCCCACCTTTATGAGGGTCTTTCATATTCATTAAAAAATACAATCACAAGAATTGTTGCATACATGCTTCTATTAAAATCACATTCACGAAAACACTTTTATACAGATATGTTGTTAAAAGAAAGGCCTTTGCAAACATTTACAACTATATATTCGTATGCAAACATCAAGACTACTATACATTTTTATAGGAAATAAGAACTTTACTATTAATATTACTATATCGAAAAGCTTTGAATGCATGAAATTAAAGGAATTAGAAGATTTGTGTATACCTTTGACACAAAAACATTTTTTGTTTTAGGGTTTTGAGATGGTTGATTTCTTGTAGTCAAAATAAACAAAATTAATTTACGACAAACATCGCATTGATTTCAGTGTAACTCTAGAAGAGATATCACTTCCAAGCCTTTAAAGACGACCATTTTTTATGTAATCATTTACTTGTTTCTCGCCCTTAAGAATATCGTTACACTTTTTTGTATTTTCAAGGTCATTTTTTCAAAATCCAAGGACGAATCAGTGTTAAAATCTCGTCTAAAGTTTCACTTGTTCTTTTTACTTACTATTTTTAGAATGATATGAAACCCTAGAGTTTAATTACCTCTTTTTGCAAAAACTTTTATGCCACATGTTCTTCTTACTTTACTTTTAGGCAATCACATCATAATTTTTTAGATTATACATTTCCTTCATATACCTTAACCATGTCTTACATTTTACATTTTTCTTTTCATGATATAGCTTTCAATAATTTATAATGTCAAATTGGAATGCCTTTTCCTTGAAAAGTCCACCAAAAATTCGAGCAACCCATCCTTCCATGAATTTCCTCTACTTGATATATATATATATATATATATATATATATATATATATATTACATGACGTCTTAAATTGTTAATGCTCTCAATAAACCCTATACCATAGAGATTTCATCAATTGTATGTTAGCTTCTTTGTTAGAAGAGTAGGTAGAACATGGTATCCTAAATGAATGCGACAACGTATTTGACGGGAGCTTATCCATGGCTCTTTCAATGGAGCATTAATGACATATATGTTGGAACATAGAATAAAAAATTATAAGCATGATTAATGACATAAATGTAATGAATTCTGAGTGAAATATGAATAGTTTCTTATTTCATTTTGATGATAAATTAGGTGTATATGATTTATATTCATTATAAATAAATTTATGAAAATTTATATGTTCAATTGTTTTTTATCTAATCTGAAGAGTTCCCAAAACAATATGAATTCTATGCAATCATTTTAAGAAAACCACAATTAAAAACTTTCACCGTTGAAACCCATTATTATTTTCAAAATTTTGGTAAGCAGTGATTATGCTGCTCACAACCCTCCCTTGTTATGTTATTGATTTCAAAAACACATTCGCAAATTTAAAACCAATACTAGAGCATAGAATTCAAGTCTCAAAGTTCAATCCAATCCATTTCTTTGCGTTTATATAATAATCACAGTGGTAGTGAAATGTGTACCCTCACTATGATAGGACTGTTGACAAATTCCCGGAGAGATTCGAACCGTGGTCTGGCGTCCTCAGTATTCGTCTTCCATTTCTGTTCCAGTACCCTCAGAAAGTAAGGACGACCTACAAAGAGGACAAGTGATCTGGTGATGATCAAGCCATTTGTCCAAACAACCTCTGTGAAAGATATGACTGCAGTTCGTTAGCCTTCGGATTTCTTCATTTTTCTCCATCTTGTTTAAGCAAACAGCGCACACAACATCCTCGGCCTCTACTGCTAATACACCGAACCGAACAACCGGCAACCGCTCGCGGATTCTCTGAGCAGACACGGAAGAGGTCACGGGCTCGAACCGTGCAGGGATTGTTTCATCAACCCAAGAGATCTCGGTTTCCAGAAACTCTCGGAATCCCAAGAGGCGAGGGAGGTAATAGACGGCCGTTGTGAAAGAGTACAAAACATAGGCAACGTTAAGGAGCAGCTTGGGTATGATGATCTCTGAACACCCAACAGAAAATCCCATGGCTGAAGTAAAAGCCCTTAATTCCCTCCTGAACAATGAAGCCACGCTTTCTCACAAGGTGCCTTTACAGGATAGAATCCTGTGAACAGGCGGGGCATTTATTGATGGGCAACGTCAAGATATCACCGACTTATGTAACTAGGGCATGTGTTTTGTTACCCGCCATTAGAATGAGAGGATGGCGAGTTGACTCGGAATGGCTGGTTGTGAAAGGCGGCGTGGTTTCAAAAGTGGACACATTTTCGTTTCTATTTATTAATTCCAAATCCAATCCATCCAACGAATTGTTCCTCCCTGCCAAGAGTCAAAGCAAACTCTTGGTATGGCAATTTCGTTGAAGGGAAGCAATTGCGGTGAAATTGTAAAGGCACGCGTAGGATGAAAGACGACCAAAACGCTCCGCTTTTAAATTTTTGGTTAAATTTGGGTTGGAAATTGTTATTTTGGTAATTTTATAATTTTTGTAATTCAAATTATTTGTTGTAAATTAATTGTCCAATATTAAAATTATTCAAATAGTTGAAATTGTGATCTGAACACTCCAAATTACTCCAAATTACAATTGTGACAAAATTTATTCTGTCAAACTTGGACGAGGGAGGAGTTTTGATTAATTCTGTAACAATATTAAAGAGCCAAAGCAAACTCATATCACGGGAATTGGTCAGAGAAGAAACAACTACAATGAATTCAAAAGGTACGTCACTATTATAAAAATCAAGATCCAGATTCAATGAATTGTAAAGGTAAGTCACTATTATAAAAATCAAGATGCAGATGTAATAAATGGTAATAGGTAAAAAAAATAACAAAAAAAAACAAGTGCAATGAATTGTAAAGGTACGTAACTCTTATAAAAAATAGGATCCAGATTTTTTATTATTATAAAAATCAAGATTTATATTAAAATAATGTTCTAATCACAAGTATTTAATTTCAATTAATTGTAATTGAAAAGCTTTTTTAAAATTAAAATCAATCATAATTAATTATAGGTTTTAATCCAAAATCAAAAGAAAGTTTCACCTTACTTATTATTTATAAGAAAGTATTTTTAAGTTGTCTCAATCTACATCAACATCAACATCAACATCATGAAGTTTTTAGTAGCAATAAGATAGTTTTGAAGTTCATTTATTTTTCTATTAATGGGTTATCAACAAAAATTGTAACCTCTTTTTCATTCAACATCAACATCATGAAGTTTTTAGTAGCAATAAGATATTTTTGAAGTTATTTTTTTTTTCCTTTACTCGGTCATCAACAAAAATGGTAACCTCTTTTTCCTTCATGAAAAGCGATCATGAAAATAGAAGTGTTCTATTACTGGGTCATCAAGAAAATAGCAAAGAACTGTAACAATTTTTGTTGATGGCTAGAAAAACAAAAAACAAAAAAAAATAACTTCAAAAATATCTTTTATTTTATTTTTTAGAATCGAAGCTTCAAAAATATCTTATATTTTTTTAGAATTGAAGCTTCAAAAATATCTTATATTTTTTTAGAATTGAAGTGATTTACTATACAATATGGAGATGACTGGTATCGTGGCCGCCTCAAATGACAATTTGTGTTGAGGATGTGGGAGATGAGTGATTTAGTATACAATCTTGACATGAAAATTTATTATAATAAATTGGCAACTATGTGAACATTTTTGGACTCATAAAATCGGCTCCCTTTTTAAAAAGTTCGCCTCTAAGACAAGTAGATTGTTTCTTTACATATAAGTTTTAATGATTAGAATTATGTAGGTTTTATTTATTTGAATTTTAAGTTGTTTTTCTATATCTACTTTTACAAAAAAAAAATAATATCCAAATTATTATAAAAAACATATTGTTTTTAATTTTGTATTTTAAATATATTGATTTTATTTTATTTTTAGTATTAAAAATGATATTATTATTTACTATCAAATTGATGAATTAATAATGTTAATGCTATTATAAAATCAATAAAATTGAAATATGTATATAAATATATATGAACTTTGGTTCTCTCAAAAGCATAGAGGGATCAAATTTCTTGAGGTGCAAACCTTTCTTCAAATAGAGGACTCTAAAAGGGTTTGCACCTTGTTGTGGTAACAACTATCTCTCTTACTTTTCTAGATCTTGGATTAGAAAAGGAGGCCCCTCATACTAAATTTTGAGTTCCTCAATGTCACCTAAATCTATATAAATGATGAATAATCTAAATGAGGTTTAACTGCTTGAATGTCCATTAGTACCTTCATGATAATCTTCATCGGTGCTACTATGGTCCTTGAATGACTATTTGGACTATGTTGACTTAGTGGTTTTCCTCTTCTTTAGTGACTTGCTTTGACACAACCAATGACAAGGTTTTAATAGTTGATTCAGTGTCTTAAGTTTCAGCTTCTAAGGTCCTTTATATTACTCCTTAGTATTTTATGTGTGGTCCCCAATCCTTGCCTACAATCCTGATTTTTCTTTTCCTTGCTAAGTTTGAAAGTTGTTTGGAAATTATCTAGTTTGCTTGCCACCTTTGTGCATTGTCCTATAAACCTTGTTTCCTCCTTCTAAGTTGGGTAAGGAATTCATTTGAGGCCTAGTTCTTAAGGCATATTCAAGGAATAGTTGCAGTATGATAGTTGCAACAAAAAAGTTAGGAACTCGTCGATGTTGCAGCGAAGAATCCAATATCCCACTCAAGTTGTGGTGGAAAATCCAATATCCTGTCGACGTTACATCAGAAAATCCAATATCTCGTCGATGTTGCGGCAGAGTATCCAATCTCCCGCCGATGTTACGGTGGACAAGCCAATGTCTCACTGGCATTGTGGCAGAAAAGTAAAAAAACAAGATGACATTGAAGTGGAAAAGGTGTGTAACTTACTGACATCGTTCAAGGAAGAAGTTGGTTAACATTATGACGATTAGATAAGAACTCATCGACGTTGTGGCGAGAAGGTAAGAACTCATCAACAGTTGCGACAAGAAGGTGGGAAAGTCGTCGATGTTGAAGTGAGAAACTTGAAACTCATCGACAGTTGTGATGAGAAAGTAAGAAAGGCGATGCCCATCGTGCATAAAAAGAACATTCTCACTGATATTGCGCAAAACATTTACTGTTGAGAACTAGCGTTGATGCTTACAATATGATATAATAAGTGTTTTGGACCTCTTTGATTACTTATATTGGTTGGAAATTGTTTTGAATACTTCCTAGATGATGTATGGCTTGCTTGAATGGTTTTAAAGGCTTCTTTCTCACTACAATAAAAATATGTGATTAGCGTCTATTTTAGCTCTCTTTTTAGTTTTCACTATCACTTTTAGTGTATTTTCATCATTTTTTGTACAAAGTGGGCACTTTTCCACGAGATGACGCTTTTAACGGCGTTATTGGCATCCTTTTCTGAAATTTGATGCTAATTGAGACACTAATTAGCTTGTCAATTAGTGTCCCAATTAGCGTCCATAATAACATCCCATTTTATGTCCATAATAGCCTCCAAAATAATGTTCAAAATAACACCAAGTATAGAGCAAGAGATCATTTGTGCCAGGGTTTTCGAAATCAATTACACCATGAATTGTGCTAGGAAAAACATCTGACATAGCGCTAGGTATAGATCCAAGCATATTTCCTTACATAGTGCCTGGAATTGCACCAGGAAGTTTGAAAGGAATTGCACTAGGAAAAAGTGCCAGGAAAATGCTAATGTTGCTTTAGGGATAATGCTAGGCATGTTGACAGAAGTAGCACCTAAATGGCCATTTTGGCAACTAAGAGACCCTAATTAATTATAAAGAACCCTAATGGAATCCTATGGTCCCTAACGACATTATAGTGTTCCTAATGACATGTTGATGCATATCGACGATGATAAATATGGCAATGATGATTTCTACAAAATTTAATAGGATGTTGATCTGACAATGATGATGTCCATGTCAATAATGATGATGCAAGTGATTATAGCACTATTTGATATTAATTGGTCCTAATGGAAACAAAATTCACCTTAATGGCATCGGAGTGACCATAATATCCCTTAGATGACCCTAATGGCATCTGATTGTCCTTAACAACAATTGAGTGACCCTAATGGAACTTGAATCACCATAAAAGCATGAGGATGATCATGTTGATGATGCATGATAGCAAGGATGTTGATGATGATGATTATGATGATAACAATGAGGTTGAGATGAATGACTATGATCATGATGATATATGATCAGATGCCAATGATTATGATGATGAATTTTATGTACTCATTTATGGTGTTGATGATGATGGTTATGATGGCGACGATATCAAGGTCAATGATCATGATTCATGTTATAGTACTTATGGATCTTGATTTATCGTAGTGGCACCTAAATCACCATAAACATGGCACTTTTGGATCTTGATTGATCCTAATGAGGGTTAAATTACCTTAATATCACCTAAATTGCTCTAATGGCATTTGAGTTTCACCAACAACATTTGATAAACCCTAATGGCAGCTGATTGACCCTAATAACATGACGATGATGCATTATGATAATTATGATGGATATTATGGATATGATTTGATAATTATAAGACTATATCATCCATTCGTGTAAGGAAGTAGGGTTCCTTACTCATTATTATCACAATTATATTCATGATGACAATGATGTACTTGATGACGTTGATGATGACTATGACAACGATGATGATGTTGAATTATTATATGATGATGATGATGATAATGAGGACAATGCCGATGTCAACGATGATTATGCATGTGGTTGCACTTATGGATCCTAATTGATCCTAATGGCACCTAAATGTTTGTAACGACATCTAAATGACCCTATTATCACCGAAATGACTGCAACGACATCTAAAAAACCCTAACAATTACATGGCATGAATCCTAATGGAGATGAGTGATTATGAACACTAATGGAATATGAGTGACCATAATGACAATGATGACGATGATTTTGTTGATGATGTACTTGAAAATGACGATGACGATGACAACGAAGATGATGATGAAGATGATGTTGATGTACCATATGACATTGATGATGATGATGACAAGGTCGATGTCCATGATGATGATGCATGTGATAATACTTCCATATACTGATTGATCCCAATAGCACCTAAATTTCTGTAACGACATATGAGTGACATACTAATATCACCTAAATTAATCTAATGACATTTAGTTGTCACCGATGACATCTGAGTGACCTTAATGGAATTTGAGTGACTGTAACAACATGACATGAATGCAAATGGTGATGACTGATGATGAACCATAGGGGCATATGCATGACCCTATCAGCGATGATGTACTCATTTATGAGGATGATGATGACCATGATGTTTTTGATTATGTACTTGTTGATGTTGATGTTGATGATGATGCCGATGACAACAATGATGATGATGATGATGTAATGTATGACATACTTGATGATGATATTCACTTGTCCTCAACAACATTTGAGTGACTTTAATGGCATTTAAGTGACTCTAAAAACATGACATGAATCCAAATGGATATGAGTGACGATGAACCCTAATGGCATATGAGTGACCATAATGGTGATGATAACGATGATGTTGTTGATGATGTACTTTTTGTTGATAATGATGATGATTCATGATGATGACGATGACAATGAGGATGACGATGATGTCGATGCACCGTATGACGTATTTGATAATGGCACTCACTTGTCCTCGATAAAATTTGAGTGACCTTAATGCAATTTGAGTGATTCTAAAAGCATGACATGAATCCAAATGACGAAGACTGATGATGAACCCTAATGGAGTATGAGCGACCCTAATGACGATTTCCTTTGATATCTCTCTTACTACCATTTGTAGAGTATTTCCATTACTTCATAAACCCTTAAAGCCTCAACATCACATATTCATGGCCAACTGCAATAAGATGAAGATCTTCCCTCAGCACATGGGGTTTTTGTTCATTTTGTCTCCATCTTCAATACCTTTTACCATTATTTATTTCATTTTTCATTTTATATTTATTGCTGTGGATGTTTGTGAATATCATTATGCATACAAGAAATGGATCATATTTGTGAGGTTTGATTGGCAATAAATGTACATTTACAGGGCCATTATATATTATAGGATTCTACGGATATTTCTCTTGTTTTATCTGAATTTTTTTTTTTTTTTGCATTAATCATGTATACAAACATGTGGTAACCTAGAATTCTTTTAACATATTTCAATGATAAGTTGTATGTGGTAAATTTATTGCAAAATATCAACTATTATATAGAGATAACCACATTAATTGGAAAAATGTTAATGATAAACTAAGTTGTCTTCCTCATCAACATTGTTCATTAGTGCAAGATGTAACATGACTATAGTAAAGCTCATAGAATTCTCTCTCTCTCTCTCTCTCTCTCTCTCTCTCTCTCTCTATATATATATATATATATATATATATATATATATATATATTCTTGTGCCACTATGTTGATGCCCCTACTTGGTTGGATGGAATGGTTGGGGAGTCAACACTAAGGATAGTGATCCAAGCCAGGAACTTCAAAGAACTCTGGGAAAGAGCCCTTCTATTTCCCAGTAGTTAAAAATGACTGCTTCCGACAGATTTAAGCCTCCATTGGCTTTGTCTAGGTTTTGTCTTGCTCCTCAAGGGAGACTTATGATGAGAAAACAATTAATCATGTTTGTTCTAATATATACACAAGAAAATAAAACTTCTATATCCAAACATAAACAACTTGTCTAGTAAAACTAATTTAGTTATGAAATCATGTTACTGATAACATTTGTAAATGATTAAAATAGGATGATAAACCCTCATAATTAATAAATCTTTACTGATAAAAAAACAGAAACATCAAATGTTTATATCAGTTCTAATATCACATAAATAGAGTATCTAAAATAAACAAAAAAAAATTAGTAAACAATTCATCAATCATCTCAGCACATATTGATCCAAAAGAATGAGTAGTCAATAGAGGTAGTTAGAAAAAATTCACATCACCCTGCAACCACACAACATTAATTTTTGTAAAATTCTATTGAACCGAAATAGTGAGATCTTATTAGTTCGAATGTGACATGAGAACAACATGAGAAAAGAAAAAATTATCTAAGCATGTATGAAAACAACTTCAAGCAAGATCTATATTTCATTAACAGGCTGCAAAAAATTATAATCAAGTCTTGGAAGAGAGATTCCTCAACAAGTCTAATACAAGAAATTACATCATAGCTTCCCCCGTTCGTCCCCCTGTAATCCCTTTCATTATCCCAACTATCTAAATAGATACAATTACAACTGGGATGTTAGATCCACAAAAGAAGGCCAACCGTCCCACATCTAAGGGATCGCAATCTAATTCCCTTGACCTGGATTAGTTATGTGATGTTTCCATGCAGTGTATACATTTAGCATATGTGCAATATCAAGGTAATCTACATGCTCTAGTTGCAACTAGTCTTTGCATAAATAAGATGTGATATCCTTGTTGTGGATCTTGGACCAAGAATCCATAAAACTCCGCAAGGTGATCTCCAACTGGTTCAAAACCATGATGAAGGATATGAAGAGTCAGATGTCAATTTGAGCAGCATATCGTATGGATTGAGTGGTTTTCTCCCTTTGATCTTCTACTTCAACAAGCCTCAGATTAGCTGGCACCACGGGGGGTTCACCAGTGAGGCAATATCATATCACGTCCATTCATATTGGGGGTTTGACTACTTCTAAAAACCTCAAAAATATATTGCTTGGTATTAAGGGGTCAAGGGGGGATTTTAATTTGACAAAGTAATATAAATATTGGGGTTTATTTTATTTGGGTGGGATGAGGGATAACCTCCAACTCATGGGATGTATTCATACTTCCAAATCATGGGCTCAATTCATACCTCCAAATAGTGGGTTGGATTCAAATCCTATTTTTTGCTAAGGAATAACCTCCAAATCATGGGCTAGATTTATACCTCCAAATCATAGGATCGATTCATATCAGTCCTAACTGCTGCTAAGGAATAACAACCAAATCGTGGGATGGATTTATACCTCCAAATCATTGAACTTATAAAGTCTTTTTCTTTTTAGAATAATTTTCTTCATGAATGGGATTTATCTAAGTTTTCATTGGCCCTAGGGCCATGAAAATGGGTTATAAAAAAATCATAAGAAAATAATAAAATTCATAATTGTGATCTTCCCCTTGATGAGATGTGCTCTTAAATTCCTAGTTAACTATGGATCTGTCCATAAATGTCATTTGTCCTTTTGAATTCCTAGTGTTGTTTGAATAATTTAATGTGATATGTGCCTCCATTCGGTTGTTGAGGTTCACATTTTTATGATACAAGCAATTTTTCCATTCATATTTTTTCACCCATTGAATTCCTCATGGGGCCTTCATAGTTTGCTATTTATTTTAGACCAATTGCAGTCCAACTGGGAATGAAATGTTCAAGAAAATCGTGTCTCTATAGTTTTTTATAGTTATATCAAATTCTGGTGCTCCTCCATGAATCTACCACGTAGATGCATAAATCGACCTATACAATTTTTTTGTGGGTTTAAATTTTCTACTTAGTTGCATCGAACTCAACAATTGAACTTATTTATTCATTTTTGCATGAAGCCTGATTTGCATTTTTGTGGTTACAAATTAAAAATAAAATAAAAAATTCATCCTCTAAAAACATGTCTCCCATAAAAAAATCTTACTTTTATGCACATAAGGGCCAATTCATGTAGAATAAATAAAAAGAAAAAAAAACATATTCCATCTCTTAGATATCTACATACCTTCCTTTACATTTGCTCTTAAACATCTATATACATTTTTATTTTGCAAAAAAAACAAAAAGAAAAGAGGATTGGGAGAACTCCAATGCGTAATGGTTGTTCTAGTCAAACCTTGCTCCACGACAACCAAGAAAAGTGAGATCAATCTTTCTTGGCTGAATGGAACCAAGAAAATTTAGAGCAATCTTTCTTGACTAATTATTTCTTTCAACTTTTTGTATTCTTCTTTAACATTTTCACATTGCCAGTTAGGAGTAGTTGTTAGATTGAGTTATATTTGGCACATTCATAACTCTAATTTTAATTCTTATATGCAAGGCATCCATCTTAATATTGTATTGGAACTGACATGAACATAGGTGAAAATCGAAATCCTTATTTACATACCCTATGTGTTATTATTACCATGAAATGATATCATATAAGTTTCACCATCTCTATATCTTTATAACTATTGCATGCTTGAAACTTAACAATAGAGATTTTTCCCTCTCCTGTAAAGATAAAAAAAAATAGATATGACCCAAGAAGAGGTAACTAAATGTTGTTAATTCCCTTGCTTGCAAGAATAAATGTAGAGTAAATGGAAGAAATTCATTGCATATTGTGAATGATCCAAATCCAAGCTATGCATATGATCATATGGTGTTATTGGAGAGTAAGAGGATTTTTTCTATGCTCATTTGGGTTCAAACACCAATGATGTTTGTTTTGATAGGGAGATAGGGAATTCCATCCATGAAAGGGTTTCAATTTTGCATTTTTATGGATTTTAATTTATTAAGCTTATAGAAAACATGGGCTCTTTGTGGCTATACTTGTATTTACATGATATAAAATTGGTAGATTGGCAAGTTGTGGTGTGAAACATCTACATTTCTCATCTTTTCTAAGCATTTAACTGACTATTAGACTATCAGTCTTTCACATTCTTTGTTACATTGATCTCTTGGCTATATTGCATTTTATGCATTTTGCCTTTCCCATTACTATTGCATTGGGTCTTACACTATCCAATGCTACAAATTGACCATCCACCCCTGCAAACCCAGTGGGATCATTATCAACATTTTACTATTATTTTATTTAGTATTGTGTTTGCTTATACTAAATGTGTTAGGGATCTTGTTTGTTATAAATTAATAATATCATATAAAGGGGGTATTAAAAATGAGCTGATAAAAATGGATACCTATAATATATGGTGAAACTAGGGGTTTTCTTAATTGGAAAGGTATATTGAGAGGGGGGTTCAACAATACAATTTTAGGAGGCATTTTCCAATATTTAGTGAAATTAGGGATATTCTTTAATATTCTATGAACGATCGTGCTATGTAACAAGTTCACTGAGTGAACCCCCCGTGGCTGGCACTGAGTTAGCCAATTCAACAAAAACAGACATCTCCATACTCTCAAGGTGATTATCTGTCAACATCCACTTCTTGGCACATATTTTCTATCCCTTTTCAATCATCTATGAAACCTATTCACAAACAAGTCCCCAGGACTTGATACAAACTCTGGCTCCCATTAATTTATGTTGATCAAGTCGACGCATGGTCCATTGGATGTTTTTAGTATGAGCATTCCATTCACACAATTTCTCATAGCATGAATATGCCTTCTTCCTTCGATCTGTGTGGTCATCTAAACGGTCTATCAGGTTCTTGAAGGCATTAAATTCATATTGGATTTGGTTTAGGCCCAAAAAGTATTGAGTTTGGTTCTGCTTGAGCTTAGTGTTACAAGAAATGGCTTCATCCTTGAATTCTTGGACAATCAATTTGAATAATTCATAAAAAGAACAGCGTTCTTTAACTTGCCCCAATTGGACCTTAAGATCAGCTAAAGCATTAGCTTGCTCCAATACTTTCTCTTCAACAATCCACTTTTGTTGAGTGAGATGTTGGATTTGGTCCTGAAGATTCTATAAGGTAGAGTTACGTTGAGCCTTTAAATATTCAACCTGTTTTGCCAAAGTTTGTTGAAGAGAATATTTCTCGGCCTGAAGTTCCAGGTTTTTGGCCTTTTCCTCTTCCAATGTAGCATTCAATGTGGAGAGAGTCAATATTAGCACCAGTGAAAGCTCCCATGGTAGCAGTAACATCAATGGCTTCTCTTTGTGGATCATTTGTGGCATGTTTCTAGATGAACTGATTAGGTGCTGGTCCAACCTGTACTTTCCCTAAAGTGGTTCTTCTTGGTGCCCTTTTAAGTATGGATTTTATTCTTTTATTAAAACAATAGTCTCCTAGGGCCACCACAACATCTTCACCAAAATCTGTTGTGTCCTCTGTTGTGGAAGCCAACAATTTAGTAGCTGGAAGAATGGGAACATTTTGGATCACAAAAGAAGCCATAGACTATGATGAACTCTGAGAAGTCAATGGATAAGTTTGAGAAGAAGAAGACATGGTAGACAACGTGGATGGAAGAAGTGGAGCAATTTGGGTGTTGGTTTTGGGTTGTGCAGAAGCAACATTTGGAGTTGATGGAAGGCTAGGCTGGGTGTTGATAGGTTGTTGGGTAATGGCTCATTTAGCTGGTGAATCCAATACAGGGGTAATGGGTAAATCAATACTTTGTGTATCTATGGTATATGGTTTAGATGTAGTAGGTGGATTGTGGGGTGAACTGGATACATCATGTTTCATAGGATCACCAACAGTGAGTGAATTGGACATAGTAGTATCTTGGGATTGATGAGGACTATTACCATTTACAACTCAAGCAGCATTGTCATCCAATGGTTGAGATGGTTCTTGAGTCACATGTGTTGGGTTGACTACTTCTACAAGTTGTTCTTTCTCCAAATAAATAATCTCACTAGTAGAAGTATGCAAAGGGGGATTGACTAGCAATGTGGTATACTTCTCATTCTTAACAACAAGATCCGAAAGTACCCTGGAAAAAGAAGAAGGATCATAAACAGACTGAGTATGAGTGGTGGGATTACTTTGGAGAGAATGGGTATTCTATATGAGCATATTAAGGTTTTGAATGGGAGTGGTAGAAGGAACCTGCTCCATAGGTTGTTTACCTTGTTTTTTGTCTGTCTCTTGTTGTGTAATGGGCTGAGGAGTAGCTGAAATCAGAACTATAGCTTTGTTGGCATCTTCGAAGGCTTCTCTAGCAGTACCTTACGAACATACTTCTTTCCTACTTACCTTAGAAACAAACTTCTTTAAAATTGAAATGATCGCATAGTTTTTATAACATGGTGTACTAATTTATTATAATAAAATTTCATGTACAGATTGTATACTAAATTATTAATTTCAAAATCACTCATATCCCACTTCCACTGTCTGACATTTATTCATCAATTATTTCAATTCTAAAATAAAATATAAGATATTTTTGAAAAAAAAAAATTCTTGTTCTTGTGGGGGCATCAACAAAAATTGTTAGGATTCTTTCTTTCAGGAAAAGTTGTCATGAAAGTAAAAGCGTTTACAAAGTTTCGCTTATTGTTTACTATTTTTACAACATTGAAGATTTGTCAATGGTTTTGGAAACTGATCTATGTTTTACCAAGTTTAACTAAATAATCCATAATTTATGCTTTCTAGCTTGAAGTGATTTGCTATACAATATAGAGATGGCTGGTATCTTGGCAGCTCAAATGACCAATAAATATGCTGAGACGGTGAAAGTGGCAGATGAGTGATTTTGAAATTAGTGATTTTGTATACAATCTAAATATGAAAATTTATTATAATAAATTGGTATACCTTGATTTAGAAACTATGTGAATATATTTGGATTCATCAAATTGGATTCCTCTAAAGAAGTCCATTTCTAAGACAAGTAGGAAAGAAGTTTGTTGTTTTGGTATATCCATATCTACAGAAAAAGGAAAATCATCCATAAATATTAACCTAAAAAATATTAAGAATTATTTATAAAAAATTTATTATTTTTAAATTTTAAATTTTGTATTTTAGATTATATATATATATATATATTAGTTCTCTCAAAAGTATATTGGGATCAACTTTCTTGAGGTACAAACCTTTCTTCAAATATAAAAATAAAAAAGGGTTTGCCCCTCAAGGGATTTCATCCCTCCTGACAAGACCAAAAATTAGATTTATGGTAATTTTTATCCATGTACATAACTTTTAAGAATAATATGAGACACTGTATTTCTACTATTTTTTTTGGAAAAACTCGTATGCCACATATTCTTTTTATTCTAGAGAATCTTATCAACTTATGACTTGAGCTTATTCATGGCTATTTCAATGGAGCATAAAATAAAGAATTATAAGTTGGATTAATAAAGAATTTGGATTAATGAAGAATTATAATTTAATGATTAATGACATAAATGTTGAAGGATAGAATAAAGAATTATAATAAAAAGTTTATAAGTATAATTAATAAAAAATTATAAGCATAATTAATAAGATAAATGTATCATTTTGAAAAGTAAAACATAAATATTTTTAATTTCAATTTGACGGAGTCTATTTCAGTGTATAATTTATATTTGTAATATAAATTTATAAAGTAATATGAAGTGGTGATGCTAGAGTAATATTAAGTGTCATGCAAAATCATAGAATACATGGACTCTGAATCCTATGGGAATTGCAACGACATGGGTGTCAAATGAAAAACGGAATTAAACAGTCACCCATGTAAGGTAGGCTCTATTATCAGGTAAGGGAGAATGCAAGAATGGATGGGCTTGGCCACTTAACCGAATAGAATGGGCGGTCCTACAGGTGTAAAAGGGGATGAATAAGGTTGATGCATATGATATTATATAGGGGCAAGTACCTGTATGCTAGTTTAAAGTGTTATACTTGCATGGAGTGGACGTTAGGTGAAAAATAATGATTCCCATCGCAGACTAGACCTATACACATACAAACGCTACCAAAGCATAAAAGTGCATCTAGAAATCAAATCTAGTATACAAGTGAAGTGTGACCTCAGGAAGTGGTCGAGATCATGTGAGTAAGCAGGGTTAGCGATCTGCCCCCATGCTGTGGGCATGGTTTTTATTTTTATTTTGGATCACATATGTGTTGGGTTGAGCTATGGGCTTATTGAAATACCAAGATAGATGTGGATGGGTAGGGAAAAATTATTGAGCATGCCCCCTATCGTAGGTTTGACATAATCAATCATGCCCCCTGTCCCAGAGATGACGAGGGAGTACAAATTCTCTTAGATAGGTATCAACAATGTATCGGTTAGCTGCTAAAAGGGGGTTGTACCATGAGGTGGGTAGCCATGATGGAACACGACATCTATGAAATGATGAAGGGGATTCCCCCTATGGGGTGGATTCCTTGAGTGTCGTTTATAAGAACAACGATGATAAGTAGGAAGGTTTGGGGTCCTACCCCTATTTTGTGTATCATTTTAGAAGGTTTGGACAAATAAATCAGAGGGGTTTGTATATTTTGAAATAATTGCAGTGGTATGGGTTGATGATGAAGTCTCATTAGAGGACGAGATGAAATAAATAGTGTTCATTCCACTAGAAGAAGCCAACGTGGGATGAGATTCTTTGGTCAGTGTGATTTGGGCTCAGTAGAGAGTCGATGCAAGTCAACGAGCATATATCAATACTCAGGTACATATAGGAAATGGTGTGAGTAGTGGCCCTTGAGGCCACACACTGCATAAGGATGATTGGTACACAACGATTTGTTACACATCTTGGCGGTGATAAGAAGATGGAACACCAAAATGTTCTCAGTGGGTTCATCCTCTAGTGATTGGATATCAGTGTGCAAGATAGGAATCTCCAGACAGTTCTAGGTAGTGTGACCCAAAACATTGTACAAAGTGCAAGGAAGGGGTGTTCGAGCTAATCCAGGAGGGGGAGGTTTCACATCTTTATTCGGATTTGTCGAAGGTGTCACACTTGTCACTTTGTCCCCATTTTTTTTCTTGGGGAGTGGTGGGGGTTGGCAGGTGTTTCCTTAAGGGCCCCCAAAGGAGGATAATTGGTAGTACCGATAAGATGAACAAGTGTCAACACAACTTGTGTTGTAGGAGGTAGGTTAAGAGGAGTAAGATACCAAATAAAGAGGCATAACGTGAAGCTTGGGGTATTAAGAGTCACCATGACTAGTGTGATCACGATTCTAGAGGGTGGAAACAAGAACAAGATTTTTTGAAGAGGCATGTCTCCCCATTGCTTCCTAGGTAACTAGCTTGGAGAAGGGGTAGGTTGGGGTTGGGGTTTAGGTTTAGGTTGGACTATTGATTTACTAGAGGAAACTATACATAGCTCTGATATTTGCACCTTTGTGGGTGATAGAGGAAAATCCGGAAAGGTTCAAATCATGGGGGCATCCTGAAAGATGGCAAGCCAAACACATGTAAAATTTTGGATGGACACGCAAATAATATTGTTATCTATAGTGGGTAGAACATTTTTAGGGAAATTTGGACACTTGGGATCATAATATGTTAGTTGGTCCAGCTTGATGATCTTCCCTTCATGAGGGAACATCATAAGTCTGAATATGGATGATGCAAATAATTTAATCGTGCCCATATATCAACCATTGAGTTGGGATATGTACCCCTTCTTTCTATGAGAGGATGATGGTATTCAACCATTTTAATTGAGTTTATTTTCAAGTCCTGTAGATGAATGAAGTCTTTTTCTAATTTCAGAAAGTTTCATGAAGACCACGGTTTGAATCTCAAAGCTTCTCAGTGATTTTCAATGCTAGATTGTTGTGTAGGAGAGGAGAAGAGTTTTTGTAATGATTTGAGAAGTCCCTTCGATCATTTCTGATGTATTTACAGTCAAAATAAATATATTGTATTATTCATGTCATTTAATATTACATAATTCATAAATATTCAGAGTTATCTCCACCCCATCTAGATTTTCCTAGATTTTGACTAGTTTTCAGAATACTTGTGAAATATGAATGAGAATAGTTCCAAATGGGTTTATTCTTGTTTCTGATGTTAATTAAAATGTCAAATGACCCAATACATGTTTTATTTGATAAATTTGCGAGCCTTCATTGACTTTTTGGGATCTCCTAAAAATTACTAGTTATGCAATCCTAGAGTGTCAAATTACTAGTATTTTTGTGAGACTTCTTCAGAACTTCATGTAAATTTCTGGAATGTCACTTTACTGTGTAATGACTGTAATTTAATTTTTTTAATCCTCTCTGAGTTAGAAACACTCCTTCATTGCATTTAGTCAAAGATTATACCCATACTAGTCTGCATATGTTGAGGGGCCCAGGAGCGTTGGATTAGATTTGATATTTCATGATATTGAAACATCAATGGTATCATTAATTTGTGCATAGGTATCAACAAATATCATAGCCTTCCTTTCATCCAAATATTTTGATCTTGTCCACCCTCAGTCAAACTAGCTTCCATAAACATTGTCTTAATTGATTCTGTGAAGTAGAGAGTTTTTGTATCACTAATCCTAGTTGGTACATTACATTCTAGTTGTTTCATGTAGATTTATTATTCAAGATCCCCATGTAAGAATTTTTTCTTCACATCCATCTACTCTACTTCAAGATCAAAGTCAACAATAGTAGCAAGAAGGATCTAACAGAATTTAATTTAGCAATTAGAGAAAATATTTCACCAAAATCAATTCCATATTCCTAGGAATATCCCTTTGCTACTAATCGGGATTTGTACTTATCCACTTTACCTTCTACATTCAACTTCTTCGTAAGAAACCATTTGGTACCAATGAATTTTATTTCAGTTGGTAATTCAACTAGATCCCAAGCTTCAGTTTTGTCCAAGGCATCCATTTCTTAAACCATGACCTTCTTCTAGAGATCATCGTCCTCTGAATAAACAACTTCCTTCACATTTTTAGGATAATCACCAGTAATAGATAAATAAAAGATAGACTGAAAATTAAAAGGGAAATACCTTTATGGTTTCCTTCTTTCTCTAGATGATCTCCTCAAAACTACGATAGGATGTTCTTCTTATTTTGATTTATCTTCTTATGTTGAGTCAGATTCTTCATCTTCTAACTAAAACTCTATTATTTATGGTTCATTTTCCGTTGGATTCAATTCATGTATGTGAACATCTCTGTCCTCTCTAAAAACAACATCTTGACTATAACTAGTCTTCTTAGTTATAGGATTCCAAAGCTTAAAACCTTTCACACCACCTTTATAACTGATAAAGATACATTTTTTTATATTTATTATCCATATTACTCCTTTTCTCCTTTGGAACATGTGCATAAGCACCACAACCAAAATATTTCAAATGTTTAATAGAGGGTTTCTTACTAGTCCATACCTCATGTGGAGTTTTGTCAACCAATGTTGATGTGGGTGATCAATTTACCAAGTAACATGTAGTATCCACTGCCTCTGCCCAAAATTCTTGTCCTATGCGATATTTCTAAGCATGCTCCTTGCCTCTTCCATCAACGTCTTATTCATTCTTTCTACAACTCCATTATGTATAGGTGTGTATGGAGTAATGTTCCATCTTTCTATACTGCGCTTATTACATAATTCCTTGAATGCATGAACCTACACAACTCCCCACCATTATCTTCCCTCAACACCTTTATTTTCTTTTATGTCTGATTCTCTACAAGAGCCTTAAATTTTTAAACTTAGCAAATACTTCATATTTATTTTGAAGAAATAAATCCATGTGCTCCTTGAGAAATCATCATAAATGAAACATAATACAAATATCTACCTAATGATGGAACATGAACATGTCCAAACACATCACTATGTATTAACTCTAAAATTCCCTTTGCTCTTGTAACACTAGATGCAAATCTTACTTGATTTTGTTTTCCATATATGCAATGTTTAGAGAAATCAAAATCCAGTGTGCAATCAAACATACCTTCACCCATACCTTTACCTTGTAATGCTCGAAGGCCCTTTCTCCGATATACCCCAATCTTTGATGCCATAAAATTGTCTTCCCTCCATAGGTAGCCAAGGTTCTGTCTTCTTTATCTCCTCCCCTGGGAACAACATAACTGTTATATTTATCAATGATGGTGCTTTCCAATAGTTTTTATAGAGTTCCATTCCGAACTCCCCTCATCAAGACCATGATCCTTGAACCATTTTGCATGTGGTTTTTTCAAACACAGTCTGTACAACTGCATTACCCATCTTTCCAATGGATATCAATTTTCTTGCTAGATTTGGAATGTGTATTAATCTAGGGAGAGTTCTAATCCTTCCATACTTAAGCTACAACTTCAATCTTCCACATCCGATGATATTGGTTGGTGGATCATCTCTGAGGAACACATATCCTCCATTGTACTTTTCATATTCACAAAACCACTCTCTGTGGGGAATTATATGAAAAGACGCACCCGATTCAATCAACCATACATCGCAATCTGAATGGGTACATGTGGAAGCGAGGTAAACATCCCCTCCTTCTGAGGAGGTCTTTTCCTTTGTGGAATGGGTATCATTAGATCCCTTCCCTTTTTCAACATTATTAGATCTACAATCCTTTTTATAGTTCCTTGCTTTACCACATTTACAACACTTCCTCAAATATTTTCTAGGTGATTTAGATCTACCCTTATATTTAGATCTCCCCCTAGATCCCTTATTTTTATTTCTCTCTCGGAGACAACTTCTCACAGAAAAGGAATCCATGGTGTGATTATCCATGGCTTTCTTCGTCATCTCTCCTGATAGCAGGAATGCTACTATTTCATTTAATTTTAAGGTTGATTTAATAGCACTTCCTATTGCTACAATCAAGTTATCCCATGAATCTGACAAAGAACACAATAATGAAATACATTTATCTTCTTCATCCATTGTAACACCAACAAAGATTATTTGACTTACTAGGGTATTGCAGAAATTTAGATGCTCTGCCACTGTGTCATTATCATCCATTCTGAAGTGATACAACCTCTTTTGCAGAAACAACTTGTTTACTAGGGATCTTGATTGATACAAACTCCCTAGATTATTGCAAATATTTAACGCACTATCTTCTCTAGACATGTTCTACAACACAGAGTTTGATAAGAACAGTCGGATTGTACTCCTCACCCTTCTTTTTATTTTTTCCAAATATTCTTTTGTCGATCCAGTGGGTTGTGTACCTAGATCCACAACAATCTATTGTTCTCAATCCATAAGAAGATCCTCCATTTTGAGCTACCATAGCTCAAATTTATGGTCGTTAAGTTTCTCATTTTTTATTCTCGAACTACTCACAATTCTCTTTTAATGCAAAAATCACCATTGCGAAGCTCCCACTAGACCTAGTCTTATTAGAGACCCAAGATCCAATAACTATGTCAAACCCTCAACAATAATGGCAACCCCCCGAATCCAATAATCAAGCATTGATACCACATGTAAGTTTTAAATTTTTGTAGAGAATAAAAGCATATGGATTCTTTTAAGAAAAATAGAGAGTACACCACAACATTCACACATAATACATAGAGATTTACCCTATAAACCCTTAATTGGGAAAACCTATAAGAGCCGCACCTTCTACTTTCTCATTATGATTATTAACCATTCACAACAAAATATGTAGGTATTCCACTACATCCAAAACCCTAGTTCATTAACCTGGATTAGAAGTCGACCCTAATTACTTAATCAAGATTAAATTACACATTTTTAGGAAAACCCACAAAATAGCCAAAAAGATTTTGATGTCTGCTTTGTATAGCATGGGGAGGATGTCAGTGGCCCCTCCCCTCCTCTCCCTGGGGATTATCAGATGTAGTCATCAAACATGAATTCCCACACACACATGCCAATAATATAACACATACCCAACAATATGTTTTTCAGAGGACATAGAAGGATCACTTAGCTGGAAACTTGCATTTCAAAATAGATATTTCATTCATTAGCATAGCTTCTAGGAGGTGAAAGATGATAGGTCAACTTCCTTTTGGGAGGATTCATGGAAACTGTTACCCAACCTTCTGCATTTCCATGCTCTACTCAACACTCGACTCCAGCTGAAGCTTAATGGAATGAATCAAGTTTAAATTGGCTTCCTCCCAGCAAATGGCCCATAGCCGAAACCTAGGAAGACACTTTTTCTTTCTAAGAGGAACTTTAGGAAAGACACATTAAAATCTAACCAGGACAAGATATGTTGATATGGGGATATAAACCTAGTTGATAGTCTTATGTTAAATAGGAATATTTTCTGGAAACCAAGCAGGATAACCTTCCAACTGATTAGGTTTGGCAATGCATCAAGGTGGAGACACTCTTATGGCTCATGATCAAGAGATACATCAGAAAATTTACTCAAGCGTAGTTTTGTTGGACCATCTTTCTATCCTCTATGCTGAAACGTACCAGAGAGAACAAGCTATTTGTCATATTCTTTCCCTTTTTATTCATATATATAGGATAATGGAGCCACAACTTTTAGAATAACTAACAGAGATCAAGATAACCCAACCCAAACCATATTTAAGTGGGATGTTGAACCCTTCAATAACACCATTCTTAACAGATTATGGAGATTATTCACATGTTTTATGGTTTGGGAACTTTGGTGGGAAAGGAACATTAAGCTTTTCAGAGACCAAAGCAAGAACAATCAAGTGGTCTAGGGGATTATTAAGGTGCACATCCACGAGATCCTTGAACTAACTCAATGGACAAAAAAGGATTTCGATTTCAACCCCTAAGAAAAGGATATTATGCAAGCTTGGAACATGCCTCTCATATGCTCGATAAGTTCCACTTTGAAACCTTGCCCCATATTTTCAAGCCCTTCCAAATGGAGCTTTACTCCTCCAGTATTCATCAAGCTTACTTTTGATAGAGCAGCCAAAGACAATCATGTATTGGCAAGCCTAGGAGGCGTCTTTAGAAATGATGAGGGGAAAATATTAAGTACATATATACTAAATACATTGGAAGGGATAGTAATAACATGGCTGAGTTAGATGGCCTAATCCAAGGACTGAAATTTTCCTACAACTGAGAGATATTCGAAACTAATTGTAGAAGGTTATTCCCAAATCATTCTAACTATGGCCATCCATCTTCGAAATGGATCTTCCACTCATGTGATCTCCAAAAATTAGCGCCTTGAAAGTCAAAATAGTCAAAATCACTAGCTTGCTATGCTCCTAACTCAAATTGATGGCTTGGTAGTCAACCATGTTCGAAGACATACCAAAAAAATGATAGAATACCTTGCGGATGAGATTGTTTGTATGAAATCCACTCTCTAGAATTAAAACTTCAAAACTCTCCGTGAAAATCCTTTAAAACTAAAAAGTCTGGAAATCGCCTATAGTGATCTAATATCCTCGAATGCTGGTGATCTTGGATAGTAGAGCTATCTATCTTTCTGTGCATGATGAATGCCAACACACCAGGTGGCAACATGGATGGGCCAAGTGTTCAAGGCCATGATGAACCGCATATCCAAAATGATGTTGGGGAAAGATGGTTAAAGCAGGCGTGAAGGCAAGGAGAACTCGCACGAGTTTAGGAAATATATTAGACAATGGAGTAACAGCTGATGTAGTGGCAAAATGTAATGTGCAGGTGTGATTGGGATCTTGGCACTATAACGATTCATGGTCACTTAATGGTGGATGGTGCTTCCCCTTCACCAAGCCTTTCTAGGAATGTTCGAGGAGGATTGGGCATCAATGACACTAAGCATGATATGATGTCTAGCAGCCTCAACGATGACTTATGGTTTATTAGGATCTAGAGGCTGGATAATTATGGTAAGAAGAGACACTTTGAAGTTCACGTTGTTTGGTACTCTCATCATTTGGAAGGTAGTTTGTTTAACAATGGGATTATTTGGTTCCACCTCAATATGGATCTGCAATAGTGGGCCAAGAGTTTTCGGGGACATAGTAGAGGAGGTCAACTAGTCGACATTGTCGAAGATGCCTAAGCTTAAAAAACATGTATGTTCAAGCCATCCAACGGACAAGCAGCAAAGTCAATCGTTGACTGCGCTATTGGTCCATTGTATGGCCTGAACGTACATATTTTTTAAGGATGGCCGCCGAAGACCCCGATAATGCTTTCGTGTGGAAGTCCCTTTCCACATTGAACAAGCTATTAAAGCAATGGAAGATCTATTAGTGGAAGACCAAGAAGAGAAGCATTAAATAATCAATCCTGATTGGAAGCTTAAATACATTCTCGTGCAGGTTTTAATGGAGAGGAAAATTTTCAAGAATGAGCTCCTATGCCTCATTAGTAGGCTTAAAGATGATCTAGATCATGTGTAAAGTCACTTGGATGATTTGGATGAGGCATAGTAGTATAATTCGAGTACGAATACAGATACAAATACGATTCAATACGAAAAAATAGGTAATAAAAAAATCCAATACGGATAAAGTATGGAAGTAGACTTCTTATATATAATACTTTTAATCAAATATATAAACCAAATTAGCATAAATGTAAGTTAAAAACCATTCATTTTTATAAGAAAGTAATAAATTGAATGTTATTTAAATTTTATAGTTATTAAATAATTAAAATTTGGTTTTTAAAATTTACTATTTCATTAGTAAGATTCTATATTCATATCATAACTATACCGAATATTCGACGAATTCGAATTGCTCCGAATTTCCGGGAAATGCCAATATGATCGAATTATGCTACTATCAGATGAGGTAACAAATACTTGGTTTATATTATTGGGGGAGCTAGCATGATCATTTATTCCAAGGAAAACACGACTAATTAACAATGGTAGCTTCTAAACTTGTTGGTTTTAAATTACTAGATGGACTATATAGGATTATCTTCAAAGTTTTGAAATCCTCAGTAGTTCACACAAAGACCCAATCTCTTGTTTAGGCTAGTTATGTTTCTCTTTTTGAATTCAGTTAATGTATTATGTTTGGTTGTTTATCTCCTTTTCGGCTTGGTTTCCCTTTCATGATCAAGATCTATATTTTGTCATGTTAACTGTTGGACAATGGTATCTTAGACCGGGCTGACTGACTATGTTTGGCAGGCCTAGCTTCCCTGCAAGAGGAAAACCTTTTGGTTTGTACATTTACTTTTCTTGTTAATAGAAGGCTTCAATCTCGCTTAAAATAAAATAAAATAAAATAAAACAAAAAGGCCTTCATTCTAAATGGGTTCAAAATTATCTTTTCTAACCATTGAGGTTTCAATGGAAGATAAGTTAGGAGTTATGGAAAGGACTCAAAGTATAATTTGAAGATAATATTTATATTAAACAATGTGAATACAAATTTTATGTGAAGCATTAAAAACATTAAATCAACTAAGGAACAATCTACAATTTGGGGTGGACTACTACCTATGTTTTTCCTAGATTGAAGGAAGATGAGACAAGTGTACTGTCAAGATTGATTTTATGGGTCTCGTTAAAAATTCAAAAGAAATAATTATAAAGAAAATAAATATAAAAAATCATTGATAGTTGTCGCAGGGATAACTTGTAGCTCATGCATGGATAATAAGTAATTATAAACAACCCATTTAACTAAAGAATATAACAGGTAGTTAAATCATACATGCATAGATAACACATGATTAAAACGAAGTATGGAGAACAAATAACAGATAACACAAAAATGAATTGAATATAAGTGTATGAATGTCAAACTAACCTTCTTTATTCCTCGCAAGAAGGGTCACAAAAACCTTTTTTAAGCTTTCATGTAAGAACCAGAAAAATATTTTTTCATGCTAAAAGAGAGGGCTGCAGATATAATTTTCAAGCAAGACAAAAATAAGCATGCCCAAGCTCAATAAGAGATCTTAAAATGCATAATTTGGCATGCCAAAATCACTGAGGTCAAGCTCATAGGGCAGCCAAATATCGGAGGTAAAAAATTGTGCTTCTCCTCTTTTAAAGAATGAAGAAAGAATACAAAATCAGCCAAAACAAAGTGAAAGGGCACGGACGCTCAATCATGCTTGCTGAGGCTACTAAAGGATTATAAGCATATCTGAGCGATGCTAATTTTTATCCATGCACATAACTTTTAAGAATAATATGAGACACATTATTTCTACTACTTTTCTTTGAAAACACTCTTATGCTACATTTTCTTTTTATTCTAGAGAATCTTATCACATCACAATTATAGATTTTACATTACTTATATATATTTGCTTTTTATATCTTACCCATGTTTTCATAAAAAAAACCACTACTACAAATAAAAACTTTACATTGATTTTCTTGTCATAATTCAAACTTTCTGTAATTTACAATGTCAAATTGAAATGCTTTTTTCTTAAAAACTATCCACCAATAATTTCTGAAATGTCAACTTCTGAGCAACCCATCCTTGAAGGAAGTTTCTCTACCTTGACAAATACCTATGACATGATATCTTACATTGTTGTTAAAAGAGTAGGTAGAGCTCGGGATCCTAATAGAATGTGACAACGTATTTGACTGGAGCTTATTCATAGCTATTTCAATGGAGCATAAAATAAAGAATTATAAGTTTGATTAATAAAGAATTATAATAATGATTAATGACATAAATGTTGAAGGATAGAATAAAGAATTATAATAAATAATTTATAAGTATAATTAATAAAATATTATAATCATAATTAGTAAAAGAAATGTATCATTTTGAAAAATAAAGCCTTGTGGTGTGTCACTTGAGTGGCCAACCTAATTGGTTTTCTCAAGGTTAAAATCTATGGAGATTCAAGAGTCACAATAAAATGGGTTAGAGGTGATTTCAACCTGAATGTGATCTCGCTTTCACACTGGTGCAGCAGGATAAAATCGGAGTTGAAACTTCTCAGCAGCTATTCTTTGGAGCACATATATCGGGAAAACAATTCATTGGTAGACAAGATGTCAAAGCTGACAATGGAAGGGGAAGAAGGCTACCTGATATGGGAAGAACTATTTGAGAACAGGGTTTTGGATAGTGGCTCCTTTTATTTTTTGGATTAGAAGATAGAAAAAATCTAGTTTATCTTTTATAATGATGTAATTAGGACTCTGATGATCTGTGTCTCTTGGTGTTACAGAAATATCACAGATCAGTTTTGAGCTAGTTTTTGGCTTAACTCTGAATGTTGACAGTTTGATTTTTATTGAACTGTGACTATCGCTGTACCATTTGATTCAAATTATGAATAGCAATGGTATGCTTTTTTTTCGCTGGAAAAAAAAAAATATAAATATTTTTAATTTGAAATGATAAAATCCATATCAATGTATAATTTATAATATTTGTAATATAAATTTATAAAAAGAAATATCAGCATAACTAATAACATAAATATTGGAATAAAAAATAAAAAAGTATAAACATGATTAATGACATAAATGTTGAAACATAGAATAACAAATTATAAACATGATTAATAAAAATTATAAGCACGATTAATAACATAAGTGTATCATTCTCGGAGTTGAAACATGAATACTGTTTATCTTCAATTTGATAGAGTCTATGTATGATATATATTTGTAATATAAATTTATGAAAATAATTATAAGCATGATTAATGACATAAATGTTCAATGTATAATATCTAAGTCACCTGACACCTGACACGAGGACACGGGACACGAGTGTCCCCACGGGACACGGTGACCCCCAGAATCAGGACACGTAGGACACGTTTTATATATATATATATATTAAAATTTAAAAATATAGACATATAGATCCAATAAAATTTAACATTTACAATTACAAATATTCAATAGAAATTACATTTACAATTACAAATATGAAATATTCAATAGAAATTAGATCATTCACAAATCACAACACATTTGTCATTCACAATCACAAATCACAATGAGACATTGAGACACATAGATGCATGTTGGAGACTCAGAACCATATTTCTCATTAAGTCATAAAAATCAAAATGTATTACATAGATGTCGGAATGCCACTGGGCATTCGAAAATGCCAAATAGACTAATAGTCTAATAGTCTAATAGTAAATACAAAAAAGGGGTGGATCAAGATGGAAGAATCCCATCTGTTAATGACTCAATAGTCCTCCTCCATGCCTGAATCAACAAACTCATCACTACCATGATCCTCCTCCTCCTCCTCCTCCTCTTTGCCAATCTGACTAACTCCATCTGCTGGTGTGGAAGATGACCCCTCCATATGATCACCATCATCAAAAGTGGTTAGCTCTAGCACTGGATTATTAAGATCCATGTTGGCTAATGCCAACTCAGTGCTGTTGTCCAAACCCATCTCATCAAGAAAGACATCTCACATTTGTGTCTTTCCCTTCTCCCACTCCTCCCTCTTCCTGTAAATAAGACGAAGGTTGGAGTGCACATACACCATCGTGTCTGCCCTGGACTGCTCAAGCCTGCTCTTCTGCACACTGTACAAGTTCCCATATGTGCTCCAATTCCTCCCACAACAAGAGGATGAAGTAACTTGAGAGAGGACCCTCAAGGCTATCTTCTGTAGAAGAGGGCTTGTTGCCCCATGAGTTGTCCACCAAACAAGGGGTTTCTTAACCCTCGTGTCTCTAACCACCTTATATCCTCCAAATCTCCTAGCGCCACTGGAAAACTCATAAAATGCCTCCTCCACCACCTCAAGGTGGTCTCTATCCTGAAGTAGCCGTCTAAATGCTATCTTCCTCCCCTCTGAGATCTCTCCATCCATGTAAGGAGGGACTCTGGATGAGGGCCCCGACCCACCACTGATCCAATACTGAGCGTAGAACCTGGGGTTCAATGAGTGGGCCAAGCAATGCAAAGGTGTGCAATTCTTATCCCACCTGGAGATAAGAATGCCCTGTATGATGGACCATAAGTTCTCTGCCGATGTCTCATACTTAGCACACTCATTCTCCATAACAATGGTCCTCATGGACTCAATCATGGAATCCCACCCCTCATAAACATCTCTTAGGATGGGCTGGTCTGTGTCTGCAAACCGCAACAAATAAATGATTGGCTCCATGATCTTGACGCTAAGGACTACCCTATCCCACCAACCATCATCTAATACTGTGTCCTTCACCTTTTGTCAAGCACTCTGATCTGACTTTCTCCAAAAATCCCAAAACTCTGAAATCACCATGGACCCAAGAGCGGTTTTGACCTCTCTCAACCCCTTGAGCATGATGAATGAGGAAGCAAACCGAGTATCTACAACCTTCAACAATGAAATATGTGTGTACTCTACCTGAAATATGGGAATAGATGGTGCATTCTTCCCTTTCCTTTTCCCTCTACCTGCTGCCCTAGCTGGTTGAGACATTTTCCTTCAACCTTGATGGTGAAATCACACTTGAATCTCCTTCACCTGGAAGAAAACACTCTTGAATCTCCTTCACCTGCAAAAAAAATGACTTTGGGCTCTCTCTAGCTCTCCCTCACACTCCCATCAGTTAGCAAATGACAAAAAGAAAACAAAATATGCGTTTTTATGGGCCCGCGGGAAACCTTTCACGTGATTTTCGTGTCCTGGAATTTCCCCACGCTGCATAGAAATTCCCCACGAGTGTCTCGAAATTGGGACACGAATTTTTTCGCGTCGCCCACTTGGGACCATCGTGTCCGCGCCCAAACGTGGCCCACGCGACACGTAGGCCCTGGAGGACATGTCCGGTTACTTAGTATAATATATATTTGTAATATAAATTTATGGAAACCATGATTTTTTTTTGAGAAAAAAAAAGTACTTTTGTTATTTCCTTGAAATAAAAAAGTTCATAGCATACATGGTCTATTCACCCATGTCAAAAATTCCAAGTATAAAATTATACATGACTGTATATTCCAATACAAAACCAATATCAGATATATAATTTTTCTTACATCATAACTTATCAAAAAACGACCTTTAATGACCTCAAAACATATAATAGACTAAAATATTTCAGAAAAAAAAGGAACAGCAAAGACCATCAGGAACAAGTTGCTCATCCACCCATTCTTCCCAAAAGAGAGAACCTGGATCACCATCAATAGCTAACTTTGATAAGGCATATGCCACATCATTGTTTTCCCTATACGTGTGGACTATAGAGAGATTTTGAAACCTGTTAATAATTCAGAAGTTATGTGGCACCAGTGATGTAGAGCCACATTCTTAAGATTGGCGGTTTTATTGGTCCATTTTATGACAACTGAAGAGTCTCCATAGATCTGAATTGAGTCCAAACCGCAAATATGTGTCGCTTTTAGTAATCCCCATAGACCTAAGAGTTCTTCCTTTGTATTTATACCCATGCCTCCAGATAGTCGAAATTTGAGTGTGAGAGACTGTCCACATCTAATTATAAATCCAACGCCACACTTATATTCTAAAGCAGCTGCGTCAAAAAAGCCAATAACATTTTCACTTTTTGTCTGAAGGAGATTAAATAATCTGTTGAAATTTTGTTTATTATATAAACCTTTGCATATAAGTGATACATATTCCAGAAAGAGAATAAGGTCTGCTCAAGATAGAGCTATCTTGAAAGATAGCCATATTTCATGCTTTCCAAATAGCCCATGCCAGTAAACTTGACACAATGATGAAATTCCTATGCTTTTGTTTCTACTCCATATAAGCAGTATCAAAATCACAGTCAGACCAATCATCCTTGATATTCAACTTTAGACATATCCGTTTCAGAGCATCCAAAGAAAATTCACAATGAAAAAAAGTGATTACATGAATCCACACCATTTCTACATAGATAACACATGCTAGGACCATATTTTCCACGTCGCAACAGATTCTCCCATGTTAAGACTTTGTTATTGAATAATAACCAAAGAAAGCATTTAATTTTGAGTGGCATCTTCCACTTCCATAGCACTAAGAACCGCGGCTTCCTATCTCCATCAACCTGTTGTTCCACAATCGCTTGGTAAGCATAGTTGGCAGTGACTTGAACTGTAACAAGATTTTTTTCCCAAACCAATGCATCTTTTTCCGTGGAGATATGAATTCCAACAAGATTCAGATTCTGAACATATCGCTTCCATTCCTCTTCCCATCTTCCAGCAAGTCCGAGACCAGACAAGGTAATCCAGTATGAATTATCTGGAACTAAATGTTTTGACCTTTTAAATTGGTTCAAAGTTAACATGCCATATTCAATGAATAAATTGCGTAAATCCTGTGATAATTTGCAACTACCAGAGACGCACATAATGGGATCAACTCCAACAATAATTTCAGAACCCCCACCAACTTTCCATACCAACTGCGAGCTAATCCAGGGGAGAGTTTTAGAAAGCCTTCCAAATAAAGGAGTCATTACCAATTGCAACAAGAGGATACCTAATCCATCTGGAAATATTTGTTTTGATGTATTTCTCATGAAGAACCCTGAACCAGATATTATTCCCCATCAAACCTCACCACATGTTTTTCATCGACAAAGCAATATTGAACCAATAAATATTTTTAATTTTCCACCCCCCATACTTTTTTGGCAACTCCAAGGAATGCCAACTTGTCAAATGATAATGACCCCCATCCAAATTTTCGGACCAAAGGAATTGAAACATTAAGATATTCAGTTTTTTCAATACAGTTTGAGGAATTTTGGCTAGAAGTGCCCAATATACCGGGATACTACTTAATACCGCTTTGAGTAAGATGAGATGCCCCCCCCAAAGAGAGGTATTTCATCATCCACCGATTTATCCTCTTCTCGAATTTTCCAATTAACCATCTCCAGTCATGTATTTTGTAGCATTTTTGTTTAATATAGTACCCTAAATACTTGATTCCATCATTCAATTCAGAATATTTAAATGGAAGGAAATTTAATACCTGACTTAATACTGGATTATCCTTCAAATTGCTAATGAAAACAAACTTGCATTGACTGATTTGCATACCTGTGGTCGTGCAAAAAAGTGTCCGAATATTTGATAAAACTCTCCATTCTTCCACATTATCTGAACCAAACATAATGACATCGTCCACGAAGAATAGGTGTGATATACAAAATATCTTTGCAATATTCACTCCCTTAATAGACTTTTCATTTTTGTCTTTCCCAATCAACAAACTAAGCCCTTCAATTATCAACAAGAATAAGAGCGGGGATAATGGGCACCCCTATCGAAATCCCTCTACAACTTTTGAAAAAAGGAGTAGGATTGCCATTTATGAGAACATAGTAGTTTGTTTTCCTAACACAAGCCATGATCCAGTTGACCACATTGATTGGAAGCCCAATCTGATGCAAAACCAATTTGAGAAAATCCCAATTTACCTTATCATATCCTTTTACTAAGTCTATCTTCAGGATTAAGGAATTTTGATTTTTTGTTTTGAATGAATGTAGCACTTCCTGAGTTATGCCAACAACATCCAAAATCTTCATGTCTTCAAGAAAGCCAAATTGTTCAATAGACATCCACCTTGATAAAAAGGGCTTAATCATGTTTGCAATAATCTTCGATATCAACTTATACACCAAGTTACATAGGGAAATAGGCTGAAAATCATCAAATGAAAGTGGCTTGTTGATTTTTCAAATAAGTGTTATGAAGGTCGAGTTTAGACCACCCGCGATCCAACCTTTAGTACGGGTAAAATTCACCATTTCCAATAAATCAGAACTCAATATATCCCAGAAAGTAATAAAAAACTCAACGGACCATCCATCAGGACCCGACGCCTTGTCTTTTTAAAATTATTTTAAAACAACCTCAATTTCCTCCATTGTAACTAGTATGCCGATCTGCTCTCCCTCTTCCATAGTGAAAAAGGAAGGATAGCACCTCAAGACATTTAATTGATCAACAATGTTGGATGTCATTGGATCATCAAAATGTTTTTTAAAATGAATATGTGCATCATTATCAAACAATTTTGGATCCGAAACTTCAAAAACATGGATATCATTGATGACCCAGGTTGAGTTCACATTTCTCCGGTGGGAAGCATAATTGCGAAAGAAACATGTATTATTGCTGCTCAGTTCAACCCAAATAGCACTTCTTTTAAGCCTCCAAGAACTCTCCTAAGCCTTCAGAATATCATTAAGTCTTGTCTGTAAATTCTGTAAATCCAATCTGTCCTCTTTTGAAAAAATACCACAAGAATTAAGCACATGAAATTGCTTAATTTGTCCTTTAATTAACATAAAATCATATCGATCCCTCACTTTCTTCATCTTTTCCCAATCCTTTGTTTTCTCTTTTAAACCTTTCAGTTTAAAAATCCGTGAGTCCACCGGATTAAGACACGAGGGGATCTCCACCTGTGAAAAAAAATTCCTAACCAGATTACAATACTCAATGTCATTCAACCAGGTGCTATTGAATCTAAAAGGCTTCAAATACTTGGATTGTAAGTCATCAATCTGTAAAATGATGGCTTGATGATCCGAAATGTTTGAGTATTCTGTCCATGTCCTATATCTGACCAGTTTGGCAGCCAGTTCTTCTGCTAAGAGAAACCGATCCAACCTTTTTCTCACACACCCAACACCAGACCGTTTATTACTCTAGGTATAACCTAATTTTCTGGGTAAAACATCAATCAAGTGAGCTCTTTGAAAGTGACCTTTAAAAAATCTGCCATATCATCAACCAGCACTGTTGATCCCCAAACTTCGGTTGCCGACAAAGTTAAATTAAGATCACCCGCCACAATCAAATTTGAGGAGTTTAGTAATCCAAAAAATTCCAGATTCCTCCATAAATGTTCCCTGTCTCTGTAAGGGGTATAAATGTTGAAAATTTCCAGGTTTATGTTGCTAGTGAGAAAATGTCCCCTCATGAGTATCCGCCCCATAGTATTGTAGGTTTGGAATGTCGTAGTTAAGGGGTTCCATCCAGACAGTAAACCTCCTGAGAGCCCACATGAGTCCATAACACTGAAATACCAACCCGGCCAATGTCTAGAGAAAAATTCAATAGTCTGGGATGCCGAGCACATAGTTTCTTGAATTAAAACACAATCTAGGCTAGTAGATTTTAAAAAATTAATAAGGGTCCTAGCATTGGAAACCCCAACAATACCCTGAATGTTAAAAGAGAGTATCGACATTAAAGAACTCTCAGAGGGGACACATCTGCTCTAAGAGCCCAAGGGATGAGTTAGCCTCAGTAATTGACACAGTATCACCCTTCTCTAATCGTTCAGAAAGTGGAATAAAGGTATCACCAATATCTTTCTCTTTTACTTTCTTTCTCCTACGGATAGTCACATTCATGCATCGAATTGATGGAATTACCGACTCATCAGTGGGTTTGGGATCCACCGCAAATATTTCTAAAGTCGTTCCATCAATACCCTTCATAGAGAGTAGAGAATCTGAGAAAGAATTAGGGCATGTCTTCTCCGAGAGGTTCACAGGATCCAAAACAGGTTTTGAAGAGTCCACAACACCACCAGTGTGTAAGACCGAATCGTCAATCTGATGAGTATTACAGTGGCCCAAAGACATATCAGGAGAGGAATTACCAGGGTTCCTCGGGATAGATGACATATTGGAACCCCTTTCCGGACAATGAATCTCCAAATTAACTTCATTAGGGTTTGAAACATAGGGATTATCCACATTTATACAAATATCAGGGTTCCCCAGGATAGAAGACAAATTGGAACCCTTTTCCCAATAGTGAATCACCAAATTTTCATCAATCAGGTTTGAACAAGGGGGATTATCCTCATTTTCACAAACATTAGCAAAATTTAGGTCATTTAATAAACTCCTTGAGAGGGGTTTAGACTTAGAAAGTTGAATGTCCAAGGATTTTTCCATAGAAAGATAGAACTCTAATTTTGCTTTGGTAACGCCCTCATAAATGACAGAGGGTTCATCAAGAGTCTTACCTGGCAAAGCAGAGGAATCCTTTACCAGACTGGTAGGGATGACCGCAATATCATAAGGCACTGGAATCGGCTCCACATTCTTTCTTCTTAACAGGGGACACTTCAGCTTCACATGACCCGTACAACGACAATGGAAACATCGAAAGGGAATTTTTTTATAGTCCAGTATCTATTTGTAAACCTTATCCATCCAATAGATATCCACAGTAGCCAGTAAGCCCTTAGTAACATCAATTTCAACCAGTATAGATGCCATTTTCTTATTAATGCCAAAGATGAGGTTCTTTTTTAATCTAATGAAACGCCCCAGTATATTTCCCAACCCTTCGAAAATATTTGGTGACCAGAGCTCAAAAGGGAAACCCGGAAGCAAGACCCACAGATGTCTATACCCCATCTGTTCAGTTTGTGGGTTGAAATTGATATGTCATCTCTTCAGGGCCAAAGAGCCATCATTTATCAACCATGTTTGTTTAAGAATTGACTGTATAAGTACTTCATTTGGAAATATGAAAGCGACCCAACCGCGGGACAACAAACTATTGCGAGGTGGTAACCCGAATATTGGGGGCCAATGAACATTAACCCATTCCACCAGTTCAGCCTGTGAAACTCTGGTACCTTCAATCCTGCCTACCACACCTCTGCAGGATAAGAGTTCAATCTTGTCCAGGTTAACTCCCGAATCAATGAAGTATATGGCCGCTTTCTGTAGCGCCATGTAGGATTTATGTATTCTCTTTAAACATGGAGCAACCCCAGAGATCTTAGGTTTAGGACCAGTCTTCTCCATTTATTCAAAAGCCTTATGTGATAAACCCTTACCTTCTGTAGTAGTCGCCAAATGCGGGTTAAATACACCATTCGAGGAACCTGAAAAGGTTCCATCTACGTGTGGAGAGATGGGAGCATCGTACACCATAGCCTCCAGACATGTGTAACCCAACAAAACAAGTGGTATCGAGTTGTTTACCGCAAAGATAGCCGACACCTCAAAAGAAAGTGGAAGTTCTGCTAAAATGATAATCGAATCAAACGGAAAAAGAGATACTAATACTTCAGAACCCGAAAATGAGAAAGTATAGTAAAAAATTATCCAAAACCTGCCAAAAAAATATAGGGTTTGAAAATATTCTACAGAAATTAGGTCATCAAAACCCTGAAACAATATTTTTTTTTTATTTCCGACTTTTTGATTCCTTGATTGGTACTAGAGCTAACCGAGCGGCTAACTGGAATCCAAGGTGCTTTAGTGTCGACACCCTCAATCTGTAAAAAAAACTTCCCCAACCCCTAACCAGAAACCCTAAAACCATTAACCTCTTTTCCATCTTTCCAATAATCTCCTTGATTATATTACCAAACTTGATTCCTGTCACTTGTAATCTCTTTACAGCATTCATTATATTTTTTAGTTTATTTTATGATCAATTAATTGGTGGCTTTGGGTGCTTTTTTCAATGGAAACCATGATTAATACAATAAATGTTGGAGTATAGAATAAAGAATTATAAACACGATTAATGAAATAAATGTATCATTTTTTGAAAGTGAAACATGAATAATGTCAAATTTCAATTTCAATTTGATAAAATCTGTTCAATTGTTAAATTTATATGAATATGAAAATTTATGTGTTTAATTGTTTTTTATTGAGGAGCTCCCAAACCAACAAAGCAATAAGAATTCTATGCAATCATTTTAGCAATAAGAATCTTTGCAATCATTTTAAGAGACCAGAATAAAAACTTTAACAAATGAAACCCATTATTATTTTAATTTTTTTTTGTAATAGTGGTTATGCTGCTCACAACCTTCCCTTGTTATGTTTGATTTAAAAAACACATTAACAAATTTAAAACCTAAGTTTCAAAGTTCAATCTAATCCATATCCATTTAAAACAATAGAGCAACGAATTCAAGTTTCAAAGTTCAATCCAATCTATATCTTTGTGTTTGTATAATCAATACAGTGGGAGTGAAATGTCTACCCTCCCTATAATAGGACTGCTGACAAATTCCCAGAGAGATTCGAACCGTGATCTAGCATCCCCAGGTCTGCTCCCATTTCTGTTCCAGTACCCTCAGAAAGTAACGACGACCTACAGAGAGGACAAGTCGTCTGTTGATGATCAAGCCATTTGTCCAAACAAACTCTGTGAAAGATATGACTGCACTTCGTTAGCCTTCGGATTTCTTCATGTCTCTCCATGTTGTTTAAGCAAACAACACACAGAACATCCTCGGGCTCTACTGATAATACACCGAACCGAACAACCGGTAACTGTTCACGAATCCTCTGCGCAGACACGGAAGAGGTCACGGGCTCGAACCGTGCAGGGATAGTTTCATCAACCCAGGAGGCCTCGGTTTCCGGAAACTGTCCGAAGCCCAAGAGGCGAGGGAGGTAACAGACAGCAGTTGTGAAGGAGTACAATACATAGGCAACGTTAAGGAGCAGCTTGGGTATGATGATCTCTGAATACCCAACAGAAATTCCCATGGTTGAGGTAAAATCCCTTTGCCTCCTCAACAGAAACAAGCATGTCCTGAACAATGAAACAAATATATATGTATTTCGGCCACTGTTGCCTTCACAGGATAGAATTCCATCATTGACAGGCGGGGCACTTATTGATCGGCAAAGCCCAGATACTGTGGCATGTGTTTTGTTGACCACCGACTTGAACATGGAACTATGTGGCATGTGTTTTGTTGACCGCCATTAAAATGAGAGGATGGTGAGTTGAATCGGAATGAGTGGTTGTGAAAGGAAGCGTGGTTTTATTAATTCCAATCCAATTCATCCAAAACGAATTGTTCTTCTCCCTGCGAGGAGTCAAAGCAAACTCTTGGTATGCCAATTTCGTCGAAGGGGAACAAATGCGGTGATGTTGTAAAGGTACGTCAGTATTACATAGCCAAAGCATACTCATATGTGGCGTGTGGCGTGGGATAACTGTCACTGTCACTCAAATCGGTCCGCTTCCTTTTTTTTGGTGATTTGTTTCTTAAATTTGGTTATAAAAATATGTTGAATTGTAGTTTTACTTCATTTACTATGAAACTATACCATGGAATTATGTCTTTAGGGATTTTGACCCTTTTTAAAACGATCCAAACCCCTCTTAAAATGACCCAGAATCTGGGTCGTCGAAATTCCAAAAAAATAACGAAAAAAGATGGAACCCGCGCAGAAATTTTTTCCTTCGCCAGCACTGACAACTCATATCACAGGAATTGAATTGGTCAAAGAATCGTAAAGGTATGTCGCTATTATTAAAATTCAGGATCGAGATATTTTAATATTATAAAAATCAAGATCAAGATGAAATTAATTAGGGTGAAAAGCATTTTTATTTTAAATCAATTATAATTAATTTAAAGTCAAAACCAAAAGAAAGTTTCAACTTACATAATATTTACAAGAAAGTTAGTGCGGCCCATAAAACGTTATAATCTTTTTAATTATAATTTATTTTTTAATTTAAAAAAAAAACATATAATAGAAAATAAAAAATTTAAAAATTGATTAATTATTTTCCATTTATTTTATATTTAATTTTTTTAATAAATTAAATCAATAAGTTAAATTTATAAATAAAAAATCCAAACTAATTTAAATACACCATGATAATCTTCAGTGTCATAAAATAAGATTTAACATTTTTAAATGGAGTAGTCTATTTATTTTAAGTTTTGGACTTTATCTTAGATTTTGGATTTCGGTGAGTGGATCAACTAGATTAACTTTACTGTAACAAGTGTATAGTGGAGATTCGTTTCATGGTCGTGGTATCTTGTTATGTTCAAATGCATATTGATTCATATTTAAATAAGCTTCAATTAAGCGGTGATGAAAATGGGTATGTTTATTAAATAATATTTGTTTTATGTTTATATTAATTAGTTTAATGTTTATGTTAGTTTAATGTTTATATTAATTAAATGGAGTAGTCTATTTATTAGTAGTTTAATGTTTATATATTAATGTTTATGTTAGTTTATTAAATAAGATTTAACATTGGAAGGTCTACGGAACGATGGAAACCCTACGAAGGAGCCCTCTCGCCGTCGTTGTCACCTGCTACAGAGCGTGGAGGATACCTTCACTCTGCGATCCTGATCCTGATCCTCGCTACCTCGCGAAAGCTCTTTCCTACAGTCCACCACTGGAAGACGTGTGTTTTCGACCGCCTAGTCTCCCACCAACGCCTCGCTGCCAACATTCATAGCCACGGGAGCGGTGGGCTTCTCTTCTAGCTGCGACAGAGACAGAAGGCACTGTAGGTTTCCCTCTTTTCGTGAGGGCCCTTGATGGGGCTTCTATTTGATTGCAGGCTCACCGCGAGGACTGTGTGCTCACACTGAAATTCAAGATACTTCAGGCAACATGGATTCCGCCTTGCTTTCAAAGGCTTCTATTTGAGGGACGACAGCTTGAGGATGGAGCTGTGCTTCAGAGCTACGGGTCAATGACGAATGCAACCATTTTTGTAGTCTCTTGGCTGCGGGAAGGGGTTCCTTCTTCCATTCCCCCAACTCTTATAAACATGCTGTGACAACAAGGCTTGCTGCTTCATCAAGATCCAAGGCGGAAGTTCGAAGAGCAAAGATGCTCTTAGGACCTACCTTTATGGTGGAGCAGTCCACAGAACCTCCAACGGCTGAGGTAGAAGATCCCCATGTCTATGCCTATGTTTCTATCTATGAGCAAAGGGCCCTCGTATGCCGCTTCAACGGACTATGGCCTTATGCTTCGGTGCTTAGAGAATGGATCAGTAAGACATGGGCGCTAGATCTTGAGTTGTTCCTCTGTTCCAAAGGATTCTTCATTGTCAACTTTGCCAAAGAAGAGGACCGCCAACGAGTGTTAGAGCAAGGGTCGTGGTTCTGGGGAAGATCTAGTCTTTCCATGCAGAAATGGTTCCCCAATTTCAACCCTCTGACTATGGCTGCCATGAATACTCCGATCTGGGTAAGAATCCCTAATTTACCTTTGCATTTTTATACTCCTGATTTTTTACCCACCATTGGCAATGCGTTGGGAAGGTTTATTAGGATTGATATAGACCGTACATCAAAGGGATTCTTCACTTACGCCCACATTTGTGTTGAAATCGACCTCAACCAAGGGTTTCCAGATAAGATCTTCATCGATTGGACAAAGGAGGATCCTTACATGCAGCTGATTGATTATGAGAATACTACCTTCAGGTGTCGTTCATGTCAACAAACAGGGCACCTCCAGGCATCTTGTTCTGTTTCCCCAGCCCCTTCCTCGTCCTTTGGGCCACAGAAGAAGGCCAACGGTTGGCAAGACCCTAAACCCCACAAAAGTCGAGCGACTTATTCTACGGCTGGAAAACAACAGCCTAATGTTTCTTCTGACCCTCTTCCTTCAACCACTCCTTTTCAGCCCCCATCAGATGAGTAGCAACCAATTGAGGATCTTTCTCACAAGCCCTCGGTCTCAGTTCTTCATCTGAAAACAACAGATTTTCTGTCTTTTGAACTCACAGCTCAGTCGGGGCACTCTCCCCATGCACATGGTGAACCAAATGATATGATCATGGCCATAGCTCCGCTTTCAGGGGATCAGAAACGTCCTCATGAATCGGATCATTCAGACAGTGATAAGGAAGCACTTGTAGCTCCTTCAGCTCGTGGTGATGAAATTCCCCCAAATCAGTTGGCCCTGGTGGAGAAGACGGGTGCTCCTCTTTGTTCCATAGGTTGGATTGATGTTCGAAAGAAAAAAGGAAGAAGGGAGCCTCCCCAGTTCACTCAATGAACCGATTTTCTCTCCTTGTCTTAGTCTTGTGTCTTGTTGTTTTTCCGGTGGTCTCTTCAGTGGTTCCCCCGTTTTTTGGGGGATTGTTTCCCATTGTGTTGCCCTTCCGGGAAAGGATGACAGCATCTTTGTAACACTATGTATAATTAGTTTGGTTAAATAGAAGGATTTTGGCTCCCTTACTTACAAAAAAATAAAAATAAGATTTAACATTTTTAAATGGAGTAGTCTATTTATTTTAAGTTTTGGACTTTATCTGAGATTTTGGACTTCCTTGAGTGGATCAACAATATTAACTTTAGTGTAACAAGTGTATAGTGGGGATTCATTTCATGGTCGTTGTATCTTGTTATGCTCAAATGCAGATTGATTAAGATTTAAATAAGCTTCAGTTAAGCGGTGGTTAAGAAAATGGGTATGTTTATTAAATAATATTTGTTTTATGTTTATATTAATTGGTTTAATGTTTATGTTAGTTTAATGTTTATATTAATTAGCTTAATGTTTAGTCTTTGTTTAACAACCAACCATCTCTTATTCTCAAATGCATATTGATTAAGATTTAAATAAGCTTTAGCGGTGGTTAAGAAAATGAGTATGTTTATTAAATAATATTTGTTTTATGTTTATATTAATTAGTTTAATGTTTATATTAATTAGTTTAATGTTTAGTCTTTGTTTAACAACCAACCATCTCCAAAAAACCTCCACAAAACTAAGTGGTTAGCTACACCTATCGGTGTTCACTGGCCACTTTCCTTGTGGTTGTGCTAGTATATGTGATTCTAAGATTTTTTAAATATTTCCAACCGGAATACAAACAAAATTAGACGAAAAATATGCTCGGAAAATGTTGAAAACGTATTCATTTGCAAGCATACAGGCGGGAGTTCAAAAATGGAATATTTCGTTGGGAAAATCGCTTCCTAAAAACAATGATTTCTCTATTTCAAGTAGCATTTCAAGCAACATACATCGCACTAACCAAAAATTAGGAAACAAATGCCAAGTTGCAGAGAAAAATTCATTACGAAAAGATACGGAAAATACCAATCCCACTGACCAAAAAATAGGCAACAAATGCGAGGTTGCAAACAATATTTCATTACAAAACGATACGTGGCTTACGAATATACCAATTCTTTCTTTAGTTATTAGAGTTGTTATATGTCCTCAACATGCATTAATCTTAGTTATTAGAGCTGTTACACGTCCTCAACATGCATTAATCTTTGAATTGCGATAGAATATTGTTCCACAGTTAAAAAAAAATTGTACACCAGTTACTTGTTCTAACAGCGGAAATTTCAATATTTTTTAAAAAAATTCTATGATATATTAAATTGTTTATACCCATTAATTTTTACATAATCTGTATTAATTAAAATTTTAATTTGAGAATTAAAAAAAATGATGATTAAAAAATTAGATGAATAATGTATTGACTCGGCAAAGAATTATAAACCGACATTAACGGAATTGACTTGTAGGCAAAGTATTTAACTGCAGGGATGATATCACGGCTGGAATTTGGGCTTCTTGCATATGATTCCAACGTACCGCATTCAAATATTGCAAACATTCTTCAATGCACTCTTGAAACAATAATCCAGAAGCCACTGATAGAATAGCGAGGACATCATCCACACTTGAAAAATGAATTCGCTTGCTTGGTGTAGAAGAATACATTTAATATGCTCCTCCTCACTAATTGAGTAATTGCAGTTACACTTATCTGAAGACCAACGATCAGATAGCAGCGCTTCATAAAATTCAAATTTTCTCAAAACTTGAGAATGAAGGTTAACTAGATACTCTGCACCATTTGGTTCAATCAACTGTAACAATATATCAACACTATTCATATATCTGAATTTCAGTAGCTGTTCGGTCATTGCAACTTAAAAGTGTGCATCACACAACACATCTAACATCTAATATCTAACATGTTCTATGTGCAATTATCAATGAACACCCTCGCTTATATTGCATGGCACCATCTCACTTGTTATCGCTTGGAACATGTGCCTTTCACTTGTTGCATGCCTCGGAAGTTGCAGAGGGCAACATGTCATACATATATATTTCTAGTTAGCATAACTTGGCTCATTCGAAGTTTCATTCAAACACCTTTGCATGCCTCAGGAAGGTGTGGAGGGTAAGATGTCATATAGACATATTTCCAGTTAGCATAACATGGCTCAAGCGAAGTTTATTTCAAACACCTAGCCTCAAGGATCAAGTTCAGTGGGCTTTCAGCAAAAACTTTATATTGTAGCATATTTAAATTTGAACACCTCACACTCTGAAGTTTAGAGGTAGAGAAAAGTACACACAAAACAAGAAGAATCCTCTTTTTTCACTCAGCTAGAAGGCCTAAGGAGCCAAGCAATGAATATTGTGGCAATGACGCTCAACCCGACTGAGCCTCCCCTTAGAAAGGAGGTGGTGGAATATATGCTAGATTTGGATTCTCATATGTGGAGCATGCACCACAGTAAAGCAAATTTTTTCCGCATAATGTCTGTACTACCTGGAGTTATAGCTGCACACAAGTGGTTCGATTATATATGCAATTAGAAGAATCCTTTGACTACCGTGTTTGTACATATATTGTTCTTCATTCTTGTGTGGTATCCGTAATTAATGTTTCCAACAGTATTCCTATATATGTTCTTAATTGGTGTTTGGCATTTTCGCTTTCATCCCCGGTATCCATCCCACATGGATACCCGCCTCTCTCATGTAGAGGAAGTTCATCCAGATGAAGTTGAAGAGGAATTTGATACATTCCCTACTTCTAAGAGCGTTGACATTTTGAGGATGTTTTATGATCGTTTGAGGAGTGTTGCAAGAAGAATTCAAACTGTGGTTGGAGATTTAGCTACTCGGGGAGAAAGGATACAAGCCCTCTTGAGTTGGAGAGCTCCTCGTGCTACAACTATATTTATCACTTTTTACTTACTGGCTTTTCTGGTTCTATATGTCACTCCCTTCCAAGCAGTGGCAGTGATTTTTGGTGTGTACCAACTGAGGAATCAAAGATTTCACAACAAGCTTCCATCAGTTTTGCTCACTTTTTTAGGAGGCTTCCTGCACGAACTGATGGTATGATATAGTTCATCATTTTGATTATGATGTAGTTTGTTCTTTCTCAACTTCAATCATGGAACAACTTGGGTACTCTCGTGCCAGCACATATTTTCAGGTCTGAGGTGGAAATGTATTTTGTAGGAGTTTTGGTGGGTATTTTGAATTTTGTGATCCTGGATAGGTATGATCATCCTTGTTTTGTGTAAATTAATCTTTTTGCAGTTTTTCTTAATCTCTCTTGGATTTATGTACATTGTTGTGAATCCTCATATTCCTTTTGAGGTTTGGGAAGGTTTATATTGTTTCTATTTTATAAATAGGAATGTTACTCTACATTAGGTGAATTTGTCAGGAATATCATTTTTGTTCATATAGATCTATAAAACTTCAAACAGGTTCTAGATTTTAATGTCTTGTCTCGATTTGCAAATATATGTGAGGCATATTCGAAGGCCTCGTGGGGAGGAATATTCCTAACATTTGAGATGATAATTTGTAACAGGTCTTTGGTACGATTGTTGTAGGACCCAAGACATGAAATCCTATGGAATAAAAGAACAATGAACATGATATTATTATATACAGGCGGAATTATATAAGCAACATGCAAGAAGACGCTTAAATTTGAGAATGGGTTACCTGACATCCGCATGTAACCACACCCATTTGCAGACATGATATTGACGAATAAAGTAATATTCCTAACATTTGAGATGATAATTTGTAGCAGGTCTTTGGTACGATTCCTGTAGGACCCAAGACATGAAATCCTATGGAATAAAAGAACAATGAACATGATATTATTATATACAGGAGGAATTATATAAGCAACATGCAAGAAGATGCTTAAATTTGAGAATGGGTTACCTAACATCCGCATGTAACCACACCCATTTGCAAACATGATATTGACGAATAAAGTAATTACTCATAGAGATGATACAAAATAAATGAAGCGAAAGATGAAATGACTGTTAAATCAATGTGCTAGAATTCCATACCTTCTTCTGGATATGCAAGGCTAATCATCCTTTAAGATAATTGTTCGTGCATGAGGAATAAAGAGCATGAGCTCTACTACACAAAATAGAATCACACTGTAAATTACAATAGATTAATCAGTACGATATTCTACCACAGGTCGATCCATAGGTCTCGATATCACCCAAAAAAATGATTCTAGTGAACAAGTGAAAATTAGTTTACTAGAGCTATGCCATTAGCCAAGGTCGAGTAGCATTCCATGGAAAGTTTTATGGACCATTTAGTTAATATTCGCAGTATCTTTCCTATCAATCTGGATATCCTCCCCTTGTTCGGTCAAGATAAGTTCCGGGAAAAGGCGTAGCAAATGGAGGGTAGCTCGACAGACATCATTGATTATACGCAAATGATTGAAACAGAGTAATATAAGTGGAGCTAATACCACCGCCTTAACACCACAAAATGTAAGTGGTGCTAATACCAACACCTCAACACCACAAAATTGTAACGGGTGCTAATACTACCACCTTAACACCACAAATTATAAGCGGTGCTAACTTGTGGTGCTAAAAGGTCGATTTTCTTGTTGTGAAACAATGAGATAAGCAAAACAAGCAAATCAAGCAATAACATAAAACATTTTAACCATATATATACATATTGGCAAGAAAACTATGGAAAAAATAAGTCTAAATCAACTAAATAGATATGCGCTTGAGTGACGACATCATAAATAGAATATATGTACGAATGAAGTGACTACATATATAGGAATGAAATCGAACAAGTAAAACCTATGTAAAAGTTGAATTCCATAAATTCATATAAAAAGTGGCGAGGCAACATAATTAAGTGTTTATTCCTTGTAAAATGGTATCAATACAACAAAACAATACAAGCATGCACTAAAGTTGAAAGTAGATGCCGCAAACCATTCCTTGTGGTCATAAAACAAATAAAAGACTTTAACTTGAACATGCATCTAGGGCTCGACTTATAAACAATAATAATACTTCAAGTACAATTAAATATTTATATCAAAAGTAAGGGTTGAAACCTTGTAATCAAGTGTTGTGTAAGGACCATGTAAATATAAACAATGATGGCTGCAAAGTAGCTAGTCCTTGCGGTAGGGACTTAGGTATTTAGAAAATATGATTACATTGCCTTAAGTACTTTGAAATGATTTTGAGTTGGAACATAAAACTTTATTTGCTTTTGGAACACTCTATTACATGTTTAATTTCTATAATCATATTCTAAGTTTTTATGATAAAAATCTATAATCATGTTTGCTTGTTTAATTTTTATAATCATAATCTAAGTTTTTATGGTAAAAATCTATAATGATGTTTTCTTTTATTGATTATGTATTTTTTATTACTATAAAAATATAAAAAAAAAGGTACTATGACAAATGATAAGAATTTAACTTAAAAACATTGATGGATATGCTACAACAAAGTTGATATAAATTAGATAGCTAATTTTGATTTTAATAATTTATTAAAAATATTATAAATTAGATAGTTGATTTGGTTTTTAACAATTTATTATAATGAATTAAAAATATTAAAGAAAAAATAGATTTAGTAAAATGGCCATGGTATATTATGGTATATAATTGTATATATATATATAAAGGTAATTATATAGGGTCAGTGCAAGCTAATGAGGGTCACTTTTGGCGCGTTAGATGCAATAAAAAACTGAAAAAGGAGGCATCCTTCAACTTACTTGGATTTTTTGAGCTACTTACGCAAAATATCTTGCATTGAGTAAAAAAGATGAAATGTAGGAAATTGAATCACGTTTCCGAATATATAACTTTTATGTATTGAAAATTTGCATAGCTATGTCAAGTTTCATTTTTCCTAACAGACACTTTTTATTTTTCAGGCAAATGATAAGGTATATGTTTTTGTGGGTAGAGCCTTTGAGGGCCTAAATGATGGAATCAAGCTACAAAAATCGGCATGCATGTAGAGAACACATAGAACTTGTGCGCCATTATTTTTCGAAAATTAAATTAGTAATTTTATAATTTTTTTTATAATTGTCTAAGTGATCAAACCTTGAAAATAATACCTCTTTTGTGGGTAGAGCCTTTGAAGGTCTTAATGCAAAAATCTTGAAATGGGTTTTTCATAGAACATGGAGGTTAGTGTCCTCTTGTGCACCATACAATTTTTTTTTGAAATGATTGAGAATTGAAAAAGTTATGGAAGAAACACTAACAGTGCATTTCACGAGTTAAGGAGGTAGGATAGAAAAAAAATTGAAAGAAAATAGGAGAAATTAATATTTCAAAATAAAAGTTACATATTTGGAATTTGCAGAAAAAACGCTATTTGTGTCTAAGATTTCGTAAAAAATGACTCTGTGTAGCATATTGTAACGAGTGGCTAAGCACAGGCTTCTCCAAAAACTGGAAGAAATACCCAATTAACTTTGGTTTTTCATTAACATAGCACAAGTTTGGAATTACCGAAGCAAACTCCAAAGCATACACATAGGATTATTGTTGACATGCGAGCATGTGACTCGGCCTGGTTTAGGCTCTACAAAACACGAGCGCGTTCTGTTTAAATTCAAAAATATTGCCGCGCTTTTAGATGTACATAATGCGTTCGCGTTATATAACTACATAATGTGCACGCATTATATAACTATAGAATGCGTACACGTTATATAGTTAAAAAACGCGCTCGTGTTATGTAAATCATAAAATACATGTTTAATACTTGAGAAAGAGTGGGTGTGGAAGACTCAAGGGAATTTTTGTTTAATATTTGAGAAGGGGTGGGGAAGGGTCAAGGGAATCTATGGTTAATATTTAATAGGGGTGGGAAATGGTCGAGGGCTTAGAAGGATGTTGGAAGCTTGAGTGGGGAGAGATGAAGGGAATGAGAACATGATGGGCTACAGGGGGTGAAGGGAAGTGGAGCTTGAGAGCACTATTAGGAGTAGAATAGGTTCTGAAGAGGTATAGGGTTAGAAGTTGAAAGTGAGACTTGAGTGACAAGGGGGAATGCATGGAGGCAAGGGGGCTATGAGAGAGAAATAAAGAATACAAGGGGGGCGGAGACATAGAGCGAGGGAGGGAGAGGGACAATGGGGAGGAATGGATTTGGAGGGAGTGAGATATAGATGGGGATAGAACAAAATAAAGAGATAGGAAGGGAGGGACAGAAAGTGTTGGTGGGAGACATGCAGGGAGTGGTGGCAATGGAGAGAGAGAGAGAGAGAGAGAGAGAGAGAGAGAGAGAGAGAGAGAATATGAGAGGAGGGGGAAGGGACATAAAGTGTGTGAGAGAGAGGGAGTTATGGAGAGATTGGGATAGGTTGAGGGAAAGATAACATGAGGGAGGGATAGAAGGTAAGAGAGAGACAGGCGATGAGAGAGGGAGGGAGAGAAGGTAGGGTGAGGGATGGAGGGAGAAAGGTGGAGATAGATATGGATGGAGGGGGGATGGGTTTGAGAATGGAAAAGGACATAATGTGTGTGTATGTGTGTGTGTTTGAGAGAGAGAGAGAGAGAGAGAGAGAGAGAGATATTGATGGTTGGGGAGAGAGAGACTAGAGGGAGTTGTGAGCGACAAAGAAAGTGGGAGGTTGTGTGTGTGTGTGTGTGTGTGATAGGGAAGGAAGAATTAGTGGGGTGGCAGGGACGAAGATGGTGTAAGGGAGAGAAAGCGACATAGAGGGAGGGAGGTAAAGGGAGTGAGGGACATAACCAGGGATAGATCTAGAGAAAGAGATAGGGAGGGAGGGATACAAGGTGAGATAGAGAGGGCAGGGGGGAGGGATAAAGGCACATAGGGTTTGTGATTAAGGGAGAATGAAGGGAGAGAGTTCTATAGGGACTTAGATATTTGTGAATATATACATAAGGTGGATACCCTCCTCGTCATCATCTTCATCACCATCACCATCTTCATCATCATCACCCTCATCATCATCATCAACATATTCATCATCATTGTCATCTCTAGGTTCCTCATCAACATCTCCATCATCATCATCTTCTTCATCCTTATCATCTTCATCATCATCTTCATCACCATCATCATCATCATGAACATCTTCATCACCATAAACATCTCCATCATCATTGTCATCTCCCCCTTCCTCATCAACATATCCATCATCATCTTCATCATCATCATCATCATCATCATCATCTTCATTACCGGCACCATCATCATCAACATATTCATCATCATCACCATCATCATCATCATCTTCATGACCATCATCGTCATCATCAACATCTTCATCATCATCACCATCATCATATCCATCATCATCATCATCATCATCTTCTGAACATCATCATGATCATCATCTAAACATCACCATCACCATCACCATCATCATCAACATCTTCATCATCATCACCATCACCATTATCATCAAAATATTCATCGTCATCACCATCACCATCACCATCACCATCTTCAACATCATTGTCATCTCTAGGTTCCCCATCAACATCAACATCTCCATCATCATCTTCTTCTTCTTCATCATCATCTTCATCACCATCATCATCATCATCAACATCTTCATCATCATCACCATCATCATCATCATCTTCCTTGAATCAGATCAATATCTCCATCATGTCACCATAATCTTCTTCATCATCATCATCATCATCTGAACATCACCATCACCATCACCATCATCATCAACATCTTCATCATCATTACCATCACCATCATCATCAACATCTTCATCGTCATCACCACCATCATCATCATCATTGGAATTTGTAGGTTCCTCATCAACATCTCCATCATCATCATCTTTTCCATCATCATCATCTTCATCACCATCATCATCAGCATCAACATCTTCATCATCATCACCATAATCATCTTCTTCATCGTCATCAGATCAACATCTCCATCGTCATCATCTTCTTCATCATCTTCACCACCATCATCATCATCATCATCATCTTCATTGCCATATCCATCATCATCACCATCACCATCATCATCATCTTCATGACCATAAACATCTTCATCATCATTGTCATCGCCCCCTTCCTCATCAACATCTCCATCATCATCATCATCATCATCATCATCTAAAAATCACCATCACCATCATCGTCAACATCTTCATCATCATCACCATCATCATCATCATCATCATCATCACCATCAGCATCATCATCAAAATCTTCATTATCATCACCATCACCATCACCATCACCATCTTCATCATCATTGCCATCTCTAGGTTCCCCATCAACACAACATCTCCATCATCATCATCTTCTTCATCATCATCATCTTCATCACCATCATCATCACCATCAACATCTTCATCATCGTCACCATCATCATCATCATCATCTTCCTCATCAGATCAACATCTCCATCATGTCACCATCATCATCATCATCATCATCATCATCATCATCACCATCACCATCATCATCAACATCTTCATCATCATCACCATCATCTTCATCAACATCATCTTCATCAACATCATCATCTTTATCATCTTCATCGGCATCATGATCATCTTCAGTGTCATCACCCTCCTCCTCCTCATCATCTTTATCATCTTCATCTGCATCATGATCATCTTCATTGTCATCACCCTCCTCCTCATCATCATCTTTATCATCTTCATCTGCATCATGATCATCTTCATTGTCATCACCCTCCTCCTCCTCATCATCTTATGCACTTATGCACTTAGGGATTAATGTTTAGAAGAGGGTCTAAAGGCCTTTATGGGAGAGGGGCTCTAGGAACAAGGTAAGATAGAGAGGGCAGGGGGGAGGGATAAAGGCATAGAGGGTTAGTGATTAACGGAGAAGAAGGGAGAGAGTGCTACAGGGAGGGATAATGATGAAAATAAAGAGAAGGTGGAGAGATGGAGAGTGGGGTGGTAGGGACATGGCTGGAGTAAGGGAGAGAAAGAAACATGAAAGAAACATGTAGGGAGGGATGTAGGGAGAATGAGGGACAGATATTTAGAAAGAGATAGGGGGTATCTAGGGATTATTGGGACAGACCTAGGGGGTATTAAACCATACAAAACATTTGTCTCCACACTAAAAACATTTGTTTTGTATGTAACCATATAAATTATTTGTTTTCTTTTGATTTTATTCGTTGCCCTAGCCGTGCACCTAACCTATTTATTGTGCTTAACAATATCGCGTACGCGTTTTAACACTTCATATCGCTCACGCATTTTATCTTTATATAACGCGTGTGCGTTTTGTAACTCCATAAACAGTGGACTGTCCCTGTCCGAGAGCAACTTCACTCTGTCCGAACCAAAACAACACTCCCACGATTTTTCGAACAACACGAGCCCACCATTGGATATTCTCACACTCTACACCATCTCCATCATTTTTTTTTTTATGCAGGTGCAGCATTGGGGACATCTTTCATGGTTGCTCAGTGTGGTGTTGGGTTATATGGCCATATTTGAAGAAGATAATCATCAAGCTTGAAGAATCTCCAATTGAATAACACCAAAGATAAGGTCTTTGAAAGATTCATTTTGCTTATATTTGAGGAGCACACAAGATAATATATCAAGCTTCAAGACCATTTCATGGTGATGGTGGATATACACAAGTGTACAAGAGAATCAAAGAGCCCAAACAATTTATGATTTAACTTCCATTTTCTTATTATTGAAGAGCTTGTAATTGAGGAGAAACAAAAACAAACTATATTGAATTGATCATTGTGGTGATGAGGAATGCACGTAACCGAGTAAACAAATCAACAAGGAAGAAGAGACCTCAAGAAGTCATTGAAGAAGAGAATGAAAAGAAAAGAATATACATGATGAATCGGAGGCTTTCTTTGGAAACTAATCCAAATCCAATTGTAGAGGATACCACGGTTCATCCTATTAATCCACGACAAGAGGGACCTTCAATTTCCACAATAGTTGTTGAACAAGCACCCCATGGAAGTAATCAAGAAGCAAAACATAGGTGCTCATTAGGGGATGTTTCAATTCCCACTTCAAGTCAAAGTGATAAGTTACCATCTCAAGATAAAGCTCACGAAGAAACACAAAATTTGCTATCCAGATGTGGTTATACAAGCGATGAAGTCAGAGAGGCGTTGGACATTTTGCCTATTGTTGAAGAAGAGAATGTTATCCAGACCATCGATGAGGATGTTGGACTTCCACAAGAGGATGTTGGACTTCCACAGACCATCGATGAGGATGTTGGACTTCCACCATCCAACTACCAGGAAGAGAATGAAGGACACCAAGCTACTACTGAAACGCCAGAGCGTCTTGGTGATGCGCTACATGGTACAATTCCAACCCCCTTACCTCCATTAGCAAGCACACATCAATGAACTTCGAAGCATATACAAGTTGATGAAAGTCTCATCAATTCCATTGAAGGTACGCTATCTAAACGTAGTATTGCTTATCAAACTCAACAGATACTTGATAAATATTTTGTTTCTAAATATGATGGAGATAAATCTAGATTATTTTTATCATTGTTAAAATCTAGAAGCATGAATGTTGTTAGGAAAAATTTAGGGATAAAGATGATAAAGAATTCTGAACCAAGTTCTCATATAGTTAAAAGCCTAGTAGATGCATTTGGTAAAATTGGTAAGAACACACGTTCAAAGGACCGCAATGCTGCTCATCGTGTGTTGTCACAAGCAATTGCAAATAAGAACACCAGGGCCCTTCGTATTCTCAGGCCTACATCCAAACTAGTTAATTTTAATGTAAAAACCCTCCGTAGGTATTCTATTAGAAGAGAACATCTTGACACAACTGATCAGACAGATTTTTGGGCCTTTGTTGGTCAGTTGCCACGTCGTGACATGAAGCTAGTTGATGTAGTAAAGGGACTAGTGTACAGTTTTTGGCATGATCACACAAGGCCTTCTTCAAACCGAAAGGATGTACTAAAACTGAGAAGGGGTTCAAAGGATCATGAACCACATACTAAGCATCTTCTTGATATAACACAGACATAACTTTACGAGAAATTTAGGATTGAGCATAGACAATTGAACTTGGGGCAAAGATCTTTTGAGAAATGTAAGCCATGGTATGTTAGAATAAATACTCTTCATAACACTTGTTGTTGTAGATACCATGTAGAATATGAATATCACTATGAAACATTTTTGTACATTCGTCGTGTGTTGCATACTAACCATGTGCAGGATTGCTCCATGACAATACCACCGACTTCATCAAGAGAATTCATTCATAGCATCATGTGCAATAGGCCTGAGGGGAAAACATACTATGCAAAATCTTGTTTGGATGGAACATGCTCCAACTGTGCTGGAATGGCATTATTGAGCCAATGTATGCATGAGAATGGAGACAGTGAATTTGGGAAAATGGTTACAGACATGAAAAGTTTCAAATATATCAACTATGAAATAGTCCCAGGGAAAGAAAGCAAAAAAATACAATTGGTGGCATCTCAGGTATGCATTTATATCTATAAAATTATGTTGTAACGGTTACATTTCAATCCTTACTTACAAAAAAAACTGACATTGAGATCATTTTGTGTCACCAGGTACAAGTTAGTGACTTCATCAAGGAATTTATTGAAAAGACACATCAATATGTTCAGCATGTCCACGTGGCACGATGGCAGGATGAGAAGTTTAGAATATGTAGAGATACATTTCCCCTTGGTACTATACTTTCAGCTGTTGATTTTGCCGAGAACTACACTCTGCAACCTCAAAATGAGATCCAAAGTCAGTATTATCACTCTGAGCAGGTTTCCTTGATGGTCCATATCACATATAGGCATGGCCCAAATAGCACTGAAGAGCAAAGAGAAATTCTGAAGGAATATCACTTCTACATAAGTGATGATAGGTGCCACGACTTCCACTATGTACATCATTGCTTTATCATGTTCTATGATCACTTGAAGGGAAGGAACATACAGATGGATCGACACTGGATTTGGTCTGATGAGTGTGCTGGTCAATTAAAAAATGCACGCATATTTCAGTGGTTGTGTTCATTGCATAAAAAATACAAAGTGCCACATATGTGGAACTATTTTGAGACTGGGCATGGTAAAGGAGAGCATGATGGAACCGAAGCATGTGTCAAAACAGCCCTACGAAGAGAGGAATTGAAAGTATCTATAGAATCTACTATTCTAAATGCTCAATCTACAGTCAGGTGGTGCACATCAGTAATGGGAGAGGAATCAACTATGCGAGTAGAATCCACGATAAAGAGACATGTGAAGAGATTTTTTTGGGAGGTGGTAGACATAGATTGTTCACATGCATGGGAATGCAAGACTATGCCTGGGACTCGTGGCTTTCATTCAGTTCGAAGCTCTGATAACCCAATATTTGAAATTTGGACCAGAAAACTCACTTGTTTTTGCCCGCCTTGTTGTGATGGTGACTGGGATGGGTGTGAATCATTGGATTGGGTTGATGGATGGGATCGCATATCACTTCCACTTGATCAACGTGCAATTGTTGAGTTAACTCCGTTCGAAGAAGACCAATCATCTATTTCTGCAGATTTTGATCATGTCTCAGACCTTGTACAACCCGGTATGATGCATTTCCTTAACATTTTTTGTTTGTTTACGTAGTCTTCAAATGCACATTAATGGCCTTGTATCGCACGAAAAATATTTTGATCATATACCTACAATCATATAATGCAGGGCACATATATGCAGTGGTTGCCTCAAAAGATACTGAATGGGGTGGTGATTATTGGTTGGCACACTGTATAGATGGAAAGCAAACCCTCATTATGTCCATGACTGACGATGAAAACAACCACTTCCCAACTGGGTCTATGGTTGTTAAAGGTGAATACTTGACACGGGAAAACAATGCAAGAAAGAAGGGTGGATATGTTTACAGGGATTACAAACCAGGTGCAAGTGTGTATCACTTTACCAACTTAATCATTGGCACAAACCTCCAGGTGCGAACAATGCCTAACCGAAATACATCGAAGGTACGCTACTTCTTACCGGATATAGAGCATGAGAGACTAATGGAGACCATCAATATAAGAGATGATCCAAAGGGCTTGGTTGTATGATAATAGGTGGGATCTAGCATGATGAGGTATGTTACATACTTTTAATACTATACTATTTATACTATTTATAATTGAATATTGATATATGCTCAATTTTCACATGTATGTTTCATATGAATATGTCAATTTTGTGTTCTTGATATGCCAAATTTACGTTTACATTGTTTATAAATATGCCAAAAGTTCTCTTGTAGGTCAAGTTTATGAATATGCCATTTTTTACATATGATCAGTAAACCCTAAAATTATATTATGTTCATCATGTTGGTTATTGGCTTCACCCAACAAAATTAATTCAATTCATGCTCACTATATTAAACAATACACTTATATTAAATTTAATTAATGTCTTGTTAAATATTTCATAATGAATTAGCTATTTGAGAGCACCACCTTAGACCAAGCCATCATCATCAACATCTTCACCATCATCATCATCATCATGAAAATCTTCATCATGGACTTGCACAACCCTAGTTTCCAAGATGGACCTGCAAGGTGGCACCTGCGCCACCGGACCGGAAGTGAGGGGCACCCCTAGCACTATCCAGACGTCCTGTATCCAATGGAGTCGACGGTTTGTCAATCCGAGCCACGGTCGTCATTCTATGGCTCGTTCCGTCTCGCATCCAAAAGGCCTTCAGGGACACTTGCTGGATACCTGTCGGGGGCATAGAACTCCAACCGTGCAAAAAAACTGGGTTCTGGGGAGTCCTGCAGGTGTGTCTAGGAAGGTTCGGGCTGGGAACACTAGCCATACCCGCCCGGTGGATGAATTTCCAAAGTTGACCCCCGTGTGCAAAAATTGCACACTCCCACACTGAGTAAAACCCTAGTTTCCAAGATGGACCTGCAAAGTGACACATGGGCCACCGGGATGGAGGGGAGGGGCACCCCTGGCACTATCCCGGTGTGCTGAATCCAACGGATTCGACGGTTCGTCGATCCGAGCCACGGTCGTCATTCTGTGGCTCATTCTGTCTCGCATCCAAAAGGCCTTCAGGGACACTTGCTAGATACCTGCCGGGGGCATAGAACTCCAACTGTGCAACAAAATCGGGTTCTGGGGAGTCCCGCAGGTGTGTCTAGGCAGGTTCGGGCTGGGAACACTAGCCATACTCGCTCGGTGGATGATTTTCCAAAGTTGATCCCCGTGTGAAAAAATTGCACACTCCCACATTGAGCAAAACCCTAGTTTCCAAGATGGACCTGCAAGGTGACACATGGGCCACCGAGCTGGAGGGGAGGGGTACCCCTAGCATTATCCTGGCGTTCTGAATCCAACGAAGTCGACAGTTCGTCGATCCCATCCATGGTCGTCAGGCTATGGCTCGTTCTGTCTCGCATCCAAAAGGCCTTTAGGGACACTTGCTGGATACCTGCCGGGGGCATAGAACTCCAACCATGCAACAAAATCGGGTTCCGAGGAGTCCTGCAGGTGTGTCTAGGCAGTTTCGGGTTGGGAACACTAGCCATACCCGTCCAGTGGATGATCTTCCAAAGTTGACCCCCGTGTGTAAAAATTGCACACTCCCACACTGAGCAAAACCCTAGTTTCCAAGATGGACTTGCAAGGTGACACATGGGCTACCAGGCCGGAGGGGAGGGGCACCGCTGGCACTATCCCGGCGTGCTGAATCCAACGGAGTCGACGGTTCATTGATCCGAGCCACAGTCGTCATTCTATGGCTTGCTCCGTCTAGCATCCAAAAGGCCTTCAGGGACACTTGCTGGATAACTGCCGGGGGCATAGAACTCCAACCGTGCAACAAAACCGGGTTTCGGGGAGTCTTGTAGGTGTGTCTAGGCAGGTTCGAGCTGGGAACACTATCCATACCCACCCGATGGATGATTTTCCAAAGTTGACCCCCGTGTGGAAAAATTGCACACTCCCACACTGAGCAAAACCCTAGTTTCCAAGATGGACCTACAAGGTGACACATGGGCCACCGGGCCGGAGGGGAGGGGCACCCTTGGGACTATCCCGATGTGCTGAATCCAATGGAGTTGACGGTTCATCGATCCGAGCCACGGTCATCATTCTATGGCTCGTCCCGTCTCGCATCCAAAAGGCCTTCAGGGACACTTGCTGGATACCTGCCGGGGGCATAGAACTCCAACCGTGCAACAAAAATGGGTTCCGGGGAGTCCTGTAGGTGTGTCTAGGAAGGTTCGAGCTGGGAACACTAGCCATACCCGCCCGGTGGATGATTTTCCAAAGTTGACCCCCGCGTGCAAAAATTGCACACTCCCACACTGAGAAAAACCCTAGTTTACGAAATGAATGCACAATGAAGCCACTGGGCCATGGGGAGACGAGGGAGAGGGCACCCTAGAGGTAATCGCACGCTAGGAGACCAACGGAGTCGACGGTTCATCGATCCAACGTCCGGTTTCCAAGTTATGTCGAGTTGCAAGTCGCATGAAAATGTCATTCAGGGACACTTGGTGAATTTCCGTCTAGGAGCCAAAAAGCAAACGGAGCAGCAAGCATGTCGTTGGCTCCTGCAAGTGTGTGTGGGAAATTCCGACATGGGAACACTGCCAACACTAGCTTGGGGGAGGGTTTTGCAGAGTTGACCCACCAATGAAGATTGCATGCAATGAAACTGAGCAAAACCCTAGTTTACGAAATGAATGCACAATGAAGCCACTGGGCCATGGGGAGACAAGGGAGAGGGCCCCTTAGAGGTAATCGCACGCCAGGAGACCAACGGAGTCGACAGTTTGTCGATCCGACGTCCGGTTTTCGAGTTATGTCGAGTTGCAAGTCACATGAAAATGTCGTTCAGGGACACTTGGTGAATTTCCGCTGGGAGCCAAAAAGCAAACAGAGCAGCAAGATTGCATGTCGTTGGCTCCTGCAAGTGTGTGTGGGAAATGCCGACGTGGGAACACTGCCAACACTGGCTTGGGGGAGGGTTTTGCAGAGTTGACCCACCAATGCGAGATTGCATGCAATGAAACTGAGCAAAACCCTATTTTACGAAATGAATGCACAATGAATCCATTGGGCCATAGGGAGACAAGGGAGAGGGCCCCCTAGAGGTAATCGCATGCTAGGAGACCAACGGAGTTGACGGTTCGTCGGTTCAACGTCCGATTTTCGAGTTATATCGAGTTGCAAGTTGCATGAAAATGTCGTTCAGGGACACTTGGTGAATTTCCGTCAGGGAGCTAAAAAGAAAATGGAGCAGCAAGATTGCATGCCGTTGGATCCTGCAGGTGTGTGTGGGCAATGCCGATGTGGGAACACTGCCAACACTGGCTTGGGGGAGGGTTTTGCAGAGTTGACCCACCAATGCGAGATTGCATGCAATGAAATTGAGCAAAACCATAGTTTACAAAATGAATGCACAATGAAGCCACTGGGCCATGGGGAGACGAGGGAGAGGGCCCCCTAGAGGTAATCGCATGCCAGGAGACCAACGAAGTCGACGGTTCGTCGGTCTGACATCCAGTTTCCGAGTTATGTTGAGTTGCAAGTTGCATGAAAATGTCGTTCAGGGACACTTGGTGAATTTCTGCCCAGGAGCCAAAAAGCAAACGGAGCAGCAAGATTGTGTGTCGTTGGCTCTTGCGGGTGTGTGTGGGAAGAGCCGACATGGGAACATTGCTAACACTGGCTCAGGGGAGGGTTTTGCAGAGTTGACCCACCAATGCGAGATTGCATGCAATACAACTCAGCAAAACCCTAGTTTGCGAAATGAATGCACAATGAAGCCACTGGGCCATGGGGAGACAAGGGAGAGGCCCCCCTAGAGGTAATCGCATGCCAGGAGACCAACGGAGTCGACGGTTCGTCGGTCTGACGTCCGGTTTCTGAGTTATGTCGAGTTTCAAGTCGCATGAAAATGTCATTCAGGGACACTTGGTGAATTTCCGCCCGAGAGCCAAAAAGCAAACGGAGCAGCAAGATTGCGTGCCGTTGGCTCCTGCATGTGTGGGTGGGAAATGCCAACATGGGAACACTGCCAACACTGGCTCGGGGGAGGTTTTTGCAGAGTTGAACCACCAATGCGAGATTGCATGCAATAAAACTGAGCAAAACCCTAGTTTATGAAATGAATGCACAATGAAGCAACTGGGCCATGGGGAGACAAGGGAGAGGGCCCCCTAGAGGTAATCGCACGCCAGGAGACCAACGAAGTCGATGGTTCATCGGTCTGACGTCCGGTTTCTAGGCTATGTCGAGCTGCAAGTCGCATGAAAATGTTGTTCAGGGACAAGAGACACAACATTTTATCCCAGGAAACCCTCATGGGGAAGAAAACCTAGCAACCTTTCTTAGAATAATTATATGTTTAGAAATCAAGTACAATGAAACCATGAACAAACCCTAACCCTGAAGGGTTTTACCACATGAAAAAACCTTAATGACACATGACAACAAGAGCACTTATCTACATGAAGATGACCTCCAAGCCATAAGGATAACCAAGCATATCCTTCCCAACCAACATTAGAAGGCACTTTATTTCTCGAATCCTGAGGTAACGTTTGTTCTTTTCACCAATGTTGCTTTGAGCACTTGTATGTAGTTACTCATATGTAGTGTTGAATCTAATTGCACAATCAAATATTGGGCGTTGATGAAATGTGTAGCATGTATTGCACTTAGTTTTATTAAAATACACTTGAACATTGACTTAACTTGTAATTTAATCATCCAAACTCACAAATTTTAATTACACCTATCCAATTAGTGTGCATGAGTGAGTTCGTTGAAACCTTGAAAAACATTGTATTGCATTTAGTTTGATTAAATTACACGAGCAAGAACTTTGACATAACTTGTAATGATCATCCAAAATCACAAATTTTAATTAGATACCAATTAGTGCACGCATGTAGTGAGTTCGTTGAAACCTTTAAATATAATAGTTTGTTCTTTTAACATAGCGCATTCATGAGTAATAGATAATCCACACAAATCAACACATTAGATTGACACAAGAACACGTGGAAACCGAAGAACAAATACAAAGTGAAATGTATCATTCATTTATAAGTGAAATTTCAATGTGCATGTCTCCAAAAGTACATGTATCCAAAAGCACATATATATCCAAAAGTATCCAAAAGTGCATGTCTCCAAAAGAACATGTATCCAAAAGTACATATATATCCAAAAGTATCCAAAAGTACATGTATCCAATGAAGTCAATGTACATGTCTCCAAAAGTACATGCACAATGAAGTCAATGTACATGTCTCCAAAAGTGAATGTATCGAAAAGTACATATATATACAAAAGTATCCAAAAGCACATGTGTCCAAAACTTTCCAAAACTATCAAAGCCACATGTACATGTATCCAAATGTACATATATCCCATAAGACACATCAAAACTCAAGCTTCCTCTTGTTCTTTCCCGATGTTGATCCTCTAGGCACATCTCTAGGATCAGTGTGTGTCTCTGGATCCTGCACATTAAATATCAATTGTTAAATTCAACTAACTATGTACACTAATACATTAGCTCAACAATTATCAACTGGTGCATGGAAAGCGCATGAAACACTTGGTCACTGAAGGACACCTCACCTCAACTGATAAAGGAGATTGCGTTGCTTGCATAGCAGATGGAGCCGTTGGTTGAACATCCACGATGGTCGAACCAGGGGGGCCAGGAACTGCTCCTGCTGGTGGTGGCTACAATGAAAAAATGTTGAAATAGTTAGAAATGCATGAATAAACAATAGACAACAATAATAAACTATGTAAAGATAATGTTGAAATAGTTACATACCTGTGTGTGATTAGTTGCCATTGTAGATGCGACACTGACTGCTGCATCAACCATCGATGCGAGGTTTTCAGTAGACAACTCGGGTTCCTGATGCAGTAAACATGCAATTCAAACATTAACAAAAATTATTTATGCATTGGATTTCAAGTTAAACAACAAATATTATCGAAGGATATACATTACCATGGTGTGAGTAAGCCCATGGTCGTGGGCAGCTGGAGTCTTTCTAGGAGTAGAACGCCTCACATACACATGACCCTTGTTCATGAATGGCCTAGCGGGAGATACAAATCCAGGCAATGGTCCAGATGTCTCGGATGGTGCCTACAGTCAGCAAATGTTCATGTAGTTAGACATGCATGATTCAACAAACAAACATGTATTTAAAAAATGTCATTTTTAATTGTTTACCTGGATCCTAGATGTTTCATCGGACGGTACGACCATGGGTGCTACCTCCACATTACCTTGCCCCAGTGAAGGATCTTCCATCTGCAAATTTAATAATTGTAAATATTAGACTGTAGATAGCATTAGTGAACTAAAATGTAAAGTATGTGGAAATTAACAAATATTAAAAAACTGAAATTTTAAAATGCTTACTTCGGTGTGAGATACGGCAATAGGTGCTATATAAGATGGGCCTGCCAAATGGGTAGCATCATGCCCCCCTGTAGAGTCTAGAACATCCAGCTCTGGGGCGTCGCTGCCGGCATAAAGCATCAAGTGCAAGTTCACAAAATTAATATATTAGCTCAAACTATATATATGTGTACAAGGACGAAAATAAATGAAGAATTTATTACAATTAACCATCAACATACCTCTCTCAAAAACCCACTGAAGGCAACATCTGAGGCAAGACCATAGCAGGGATGACCACATAATGTGCACTCGTGAGGATCAGTACTAGGATGGGGATGTGTCGATGGTCCTGCACTAGTGGATGGTCTTGCACTAGTGGATGGTCCTGCATGGTGACAAGCTGGTGTATGTACCACACCAGGGATATATGTCCCTTCCTCACCCATATGCTGAACCATAGTGCCATGGTGAACAACCGCCCGTGCCAAACTCAAAAATGCATCACGTGTCTATGGAATAATACGATGTGCAGGTGGGACATCTGGCCCAGGCAACTGCCTGCGAGGTGCAGGGATAGGGCGATCCTAGTCTCGAAGCCTCGCATTGGGTCGGTTTTGGGGCATCCCCCCACCAATCCCCTGAAACTACAAGATGTTAAAATAGTTTACATGTTTATGTAACATGAACTCTGCGTACATCTTTCGAAGGAAATACAAGGGAATTTCCCTATTGTTGTGTGGTGGCATATCAAAAACCATGTACCATCTATCCATCCAGTTATCAACAAATGGTTGAAACGTGCACCACTCAATGGAGATATGCGGCCTATTTGCATTTGGGATTTTCCCCGTCCGAGGGTCCCTAAACAATGCAAATATGATCTCTTTGGATATTTTCAACTTTTTTATTGCATTGTAGTCTAGCCCATCAGCATATTGTTGTCTTTTTCTTTCTCTATATGATGTAATATCATATAGTACATTGCTAGACTGTGAAGTGGTGTCAACAATTGCATCCAAGGTTGATGCAAGCGAGCGGCGAATCCTATCACCACCACTAAAAGCTGCACTAATGCCCCTCAAGTGGGCAAGCTCAATCAGTATCTCGGCATTGGTGTCCATAGCCGCAACTGCAATAAAGACATCAATACGAAAATCATTAGAAACATATACATGGTATATAATGATGTCACTTCAAAATTGAAAATGTATTAAATCAAACTCAAGTAAGCAATTTAATGGCATTCACTTACATACATTTAAAACTTAAAATTAAACATTTAACAATTAAAAAGTAAGTTTCATTCAACTTCTTTCTAGAAGTTAAGGCACTTCTTAACTCTCATTGGTGACTTTTCCATGCAAACTTGGGTTTAAACTTCTTAGAATTTAGGAGTGTTATTTTGACATGTTTTGGCCTTTACGTACCTTGCAGAAAAAACTATATTTCCATCAACTTCATAAGCTAACATTAAATTTATTGATTTCAACATATTACGCCTTGTGGTTGGAGGGGAGGACAAAGTGGCATGGAATGAAATGGATATGTATGAGTTTGTCTTGCCAATATGATTACATATGTACTTGAGATGACTATCAATGATTAAGATGTTGAATAATCAACTAGAGATTGTGACTAGAATGACAATAACAACAATGTCAACTTCTCAAAACAGAGACAATTTCTCTCTACAAAATCGATCTCTACATTGTATGGAAGTTCAGAAAATTAAATAAAAAACATAGTGATTTTCTATATGAAGTCTTTCAGTTGAATCGACGGTCGCTGAGCGTTGAGTAGATTGATTGAGGGTGTGGATAGGGTAGGCTCGAGAGACACTTTGTTAATGTGTTTTGGCATTTAGTCAAGGGTGCTTAACTAAGAGGCAATGTATAGCTACATACACTTCTGATGAAATTTTGATTATGTTCATGGACAAATGATTGTGATGAAATTTTGAGAAACCAAGTTACTAATTTTTTTTGCATTTTTTCTATTCACGCTTGTGCATGCATTTCATCTTGTTATGGCCATTACCAAGGAAAATTATTTAATTAGTATCATGGGAAATGGCCTTTGAGGGTTGGAAATTTGGGTTTCATGTGGATGGATACCTAAGTAACCGGACACGTCCAATAGGGTCCCCGTGTCGCGTGGGACACGGTTTTAGATGATGGTTGGTGGGATAGGGTAGTCCTTATCATCAAGATCATGGAGCCAATCATTTCTTTGTTGCGGTTTGCAGACACGGACCAGCCCATCCTAGGAGATGTTTATGAGGGGTGGGATTCCATGATTGAGTCCATGAGGACCATTGTTATGGAGAATGAGTGTGTTGAGTATGAGACATTGGTAGAGAAGTTATGGTCCATCATACAGGGCATTCTTATTTCCAGGTGGGATAAGAATTGCACACCTTTGCATTGCTTGGCCCACTCATTGAACCCCAGGTTCTACACTCAGGATTGGCTCAGTGGTGGGTCGGGGCCCTCATCCAGAGTCCCTCCTCACATGGATGGAGAGATCTCAGAGGGGAGGAAGATAGCATTTAGATGGCTACTTCAGGATAGAGACCACCTTAAGGTGGTGGAGGAGGAATTTTATGAGTTTTCTAGTGGCACTAGGAGATTTGGAGGATATGAGGTGGTTAGAGACATGGGGGTTAAGAAACCCCTTATTTGGGTTACAACTCATGGGGCAACATGCCCTCTTCTACAAAAGATAGCCTTGAGGGTCCTCTCTCAAGTTACTTCATCCTCTTGTTGTGAGAGGAATTGGAGCACATATGGGAACTTGTACAGTGTGAAGAAGAGCAGGCTTGAGCAGTCCAGGGCAGAGACGATGGTGTATGTGCACTCCAACCTTTGTCTTATTTACAGGAAGAGGGAGGAGTGGGCGAAGGGAAAGACATGGATGTGGGATGTCTTTCCTGATGAGATGGGTTTGGACAGCAGTACTGAGTTGGCATTAGCCAACATGGATCTTAATGATCTAGTGCGAGAGCCGGTCACTTTTGATGAGGGTGATCGTATGGAGGGGTCATCCTCCACACCAGCAGATGAAGTTAGTCAGATTGGCAGAGAGGAGGAGGAGGAGGAGGAGGAGGATCAGGGCAGTGATGAGTTTGTTGATTTAGGCATGGAGGAGGACTATTGAGTCATTGACAGATGGGATTCTTCCATATTGATCCACCCCTTTTTTGTATTTACTATTAGACTATTAGACTATTAGTCTATTTGGCATTTGCCAGTGCCCAGTGGCATTCCGACATCTATGTAATACATTTTGATTTTGATGACTTAATGAGAAATATGGTTCCGAGTCTCTGACATGCATCTATGTGTCTCAATGTCTCATTGTGATTTGTGATTGTGAATGACAAATGTGTTGTGATTTGTGAATGATCTAATTTCTATTGAATATTTCATATTTGTAATTGTAAATGTAATTTCTATTGAATATTTGTAATTGTAAATGTTAAATTTTATTGGATCTATATGTCTATATTTTTAAATTTTAATATATTTAATATATATATATATATATATATGTTTATAAAACGTGTCCTACGTGTCCTGAATCCGGGGGTCACCGTGTCCCGTGGGGACACTCGTATTTTGGGGACACTCGTGTCTCATGTCCTCGTGTCAGGTGACTTAGATGAATACATTGTAGAAAGGCAGGAGTTCTATTTTTTCAATTGTTGGTTGGATTATGAATTTTTGAGTTTTTGAAAAGGGATTCATTTTAATTATTCACTCATCTTGGTTGAGGGAGATGTGAATTTAATTAGAGATTGGGTTATTCCCAATTTTGTCAATATTACAAAACTAGGTTGTTGTAAACAATAAAAAAATAGTAATTTAGGTTAAGAAATGACAAAAAAATGGTATGGGTGAATGAATTACCTGATTAGATGACAATCCACCGGTGAATTTGCCTCCCCTCCAGCTAAATCAAGCTCCACCAATACTCCAGGGCACACAAACCGTCCTCGTCCAACCTCTATTTCGCGTTTCTGATGTGTGAAGAGCGCCGCGGGTGGTCGGGGGTGGTCGGGACTGTGTTTTTAAATTGATTTTAGATTTCAATAACGCGTACGCGTTTTGTAACTACATAACGCGTACGCGTTATGGTTACCTATCCTACATGTCCAGTGACATGTCAGGCTCGGGTATTACCATGGCAAGTGCTAAGTATCAGAAACGCATTATGTTTTTATGTATCAGGAACAAGTTTTGAAAAAGTAGGATTGCATCTAAAGTGACCCTCGTCTTCTTGCACACACCCTATAGTAAAAGTGAGTCATTGTATGATATATATATAAGAACCTGTAAGAAATAAAATATATTTTGATCATCTATGTAAAGTGATTTCTTATCAAAAGTTCTAACAAACGCTCCTATGTAATATGAGTCAAAATAGTTTCAACATTGATTAGAGAACTATACAATAATTTGTGAATCAGAGTTTTATAAACAAAGTGAGATTTAATGAAAAAGAACTACAACACCTTTGAGGACAGTTGATGAGGTAAAGTGGATAATACCAAGAAAGCCTTAAGTTCTGAGGAGATCTAACTTCTTCTTGCATCACCTTAGCATGCTTTGTTGATTTTTGTCATTAGATCTAACTATCAATTTAGTATTAGTATATTATAAATTGTAGCTTTTGACTCACGACATATCCTCGTAATAGTTTACAAATGGGTACTAAAGGCGTTTTAGAAAAGCAATTCAATGGATCAAAGAATAGGAAACCATAATTAAATGCTTGAGGAAGAGAACAAGAAAGAAAATCAGAATATGGAAATGGAACAAATAATGGATTTTGAAATAAGAATATGGAAAAAGTAATAATTAAGTAATATGTAAAAACAATTTATTTGCATAAATATGAGAATCACTAGGATCATTATTGTATTGTTTTGTCTGTGATTACTGTGCATGCTAATATGATTTGTATACCAGGCATGCACACTCAACGTTGATGTTGTTGATGAAATTTAGTGTTTTGTTGACTTGACAAACATGATGATGCAACAATACAGTTGATGACATGGCAGCTTGCCGATGCGGAACTACCACTTGGTAGTAAAACAAATGACATGGAAGTGCCACGTGATAGTACAAAGGTTTTATCTTTATGTGATGGTAGAACTATGTCCTCATAACAAACTCGTCAAGCTATATTTCCTGTAAATAATATGAAACAAAAAATTTGGTGATGAAACTCCGTGTAATTTAATCCAGAGCAATGTTCCAAAGCTGGCAAAGCCTCCATCTTAGATTATTGTGTCGTAGCATTTGTAAACACTTTGAGATTCAAGCTTCTCAATAGTTCTTGAAAATGTTCATCTGCTTTCAATATGTGTAACTACTCAGGATTTAAACCAAAAACAAGTTGAATAATAACTGAATTTAAAGTCTCTATAAAACAAGGCTTGGCGATTTTTGCATATTTAAATAAATAACCGCAATTTTTCAGTTGCTTTGAACAAATATGCCAAGACTGAACCTATACTCGAGATTTAAACTCAAAAAAGGTTGGGAGAAATACATAATTGTGCCATTCCTTCCAAAATAATTATATGACGAACAAATTTTAGTTTTTTTAATAAATATATAAATACTGAACCTATTCTCTGGATTTAAACTCAAATAAAAATAAAAAAAATATTAAATCAAAACGATTAAAAGAATGAACATTGTAATAAAATTGAAATGAGAGCGGAAATTTTTAGTTGCCTTAAATAAATATATAAATACTGAACTTATTCTTGAGATGTAAACCAAATTAGGTTGGAAAAAATTGTGTTGGAATTTCTGCAAAATAAAAATAAAATAAAGAATAACTGAAAATTTTCAGCTGCTTTAAATAAATACATAAAACTAAACCTACTCCCAAGAATTGAACTCAGAATCAAGCTGACAATATTTAAATTCAAACACTTATAGAAAGATCATTGTTATTTTTGTAAAATTAAAGAAATGATTGAAAATTCCGAGCTTCTTTGAATATATAAATACCGAACCTATTCTAGGGATTGAACACACAAAAATTGGAAACAAGAAATAGACACCTTAAAATTTACAGTAAAACTGAGTACATTTTTTGGTTTTTTCCCTCGTGAAATAGAAAAGCTACAGGAATGTATCTTAAATGATGAAACTAACATTAAACTTAAGATTGAAAGGTATAAATATGAAGAATACTTAAAACTGGAAAATAGCCGATACTTCATGCTCCATGGAGAGTATGAGTTATGTACCAAACGACCAATTCAAAGTTGTGAAAAAAATAAAAACCTATCATCGTTATTCAGGCCCAAAATTAATAGGCTTTAAATATTGTAAAATTAGCGTAACTAACAAAGTTGTCGTGTCTTGTGGGAAAAGAAATGCAAGGGAAACAAATATACTTTAACGATAAAAGACAAAGATGTAGAAGATGCAGCATGCTTCAAAGGCTATGACGGATGCCAACTATAGTTGGTTTCCTTTTTTCTGTCCTTTTTTCTGGCCAAGTGGCTCATGTTCTGAAACATTTAGCATTTGCCTCCATGGATTGGATTTTGATTTGAAATATCTGAGCAATGGTTAATAGAGCAACCTTCATAGGAAATGGGTTTTCATATAAATTGACTTTGCTATTTTTTAAGTCTTAAGGGACACAATTTCATTGTGATGTCTCTTATTGATAAAAATTTAGCGATTTGGGACATAAATGAATCCTGCAAGGAAAACATACACTATAATTTATTGTCAAAATAGGCGAGTACAGGAGGCTCATGGAAGCCAATAACTAACTTATCCGTAGTGAACCAAATGTTGGGCATTTGAAGAATTTTTTTTGCTTAACATAATATAGAGATGTACTAGATAGATGATAAAATTGTGGAATGCTGGATGATTTTGCACAATTCATTGTCTTATTCCAACCAGATTCAGTTGTTTTCTGCTACTTTCTTTGATAGTCGTTGAAAGAAGGACAAATGTAAGAAATAGGTACTTAAAAAACATACAAGTCTCCTGCTCTGAAAGGATTTGAGCCTGAGACTAATATTTCTATTTGAAAACGACTAACCAGTTCCTGCAAAAGAGATAGCCCATCAGTAAAAGATACTCCAGCAGGAAATATTTATAAGAGAAAGAACGATATGGCTTATATTATCTAGGAAACGGTTTTTGCTCAGGGTTGTTCGGAAGAGCAAGAAATAAATTAATTTGCTTTCAGCCTGCCTCAAATTACATGCTCTGCGTTCAGACTGCCTCAATTTACATGCTCTAAATTCTGATTTATAGAAATGCACAACAGTTGGGATTAACTGCCCAGTTTCCAAGTGCCTATATACAGATTTGATCAGGTATTTCCTTATCATTAAATTGGATCTGGACATATTTACCGTTGGGATTAATTGCCCAGTTTCCAAGTGCCTATATATAGATTTGATCAGGTATTTCCTTATCATTAAATTGGATCTGGACATATTTACTACTAGATACATCATCCTCACTTCAACAATTGGAATTTATTTATTAATAATTAGTTAATTATTTATTAAATTTTTAGGTTTTATTTTAATAATTTACATATTTTAAAGTTTTCAATTAAATTAAAACTAAGCTCTCAGTTTGAAAACAATTAGAAACAACTTTTAATTTTAATAACTAATTAGCATTTTTCATTTAAATTATCTAACTCTTTTTTTAATTTAATAAACCTAATTTCCCACATCCGACTTTATTTTATTTTTCTCTATCTCTACTCATCCCACTATTAATACCTTAGTTTTCATGCTCTTCACAAGATAGACTTTGCATCTTGATGATGAATCCTGATATGGATTTGAAACAATGTTAAACTGTGGATGCTCCGAGATCACCTCAAGCAGTATTAATGTTATTTTATAGAGAAATCAAAAAGTACAATACCACATCCAAATTCACCTCAAGCAGTACTAATGTTATTTTATAGAGAAATCAAAAAGTACAATACCACATCCGAATTCGGTTAGATCGCAGCTGCGAACATAGATACATGTCATACATACATAACTTATACAAACTAGAAAGAGGCTATTGTCTCAGCAAAACAAAATCCGATCCTAATCTGGACGATCTAGGTCATCACATCAACAAAAAACATCATAGAACCCTCCACTCATTCTTCCCAAAATAAACAGCCAGCTTAATGATTAATGACATAAAAATTGAAAGATAGAATAAATAATTATAATAAAAAATTTATAAGTATAAATAATAAAAAAATGTATCATTTTGAAAAATAAAATATGAATATTTTTAATTTCAATTTGATAAAGTCTATATCAATGTATAATTTATATTTGTAATATAAATTTATAAAAAAAATATCAGCATAACTAATAACATAAATATTGGAATATAAAATAAAAATTTATAAACATAATTATCAAAAAATTATAAGCATAATTAACGACATAAATGTATCATTCTCGGACGTGAGACATGAATACTCTTAAATTTCAATTTGTTTTTCAAGTATGTTATATATCTATAATGTAAATTTATGAAAAAATTATAAACATGATTAACAACATAAATGTTGAAATTTGGAATAAAAAATTATAAACATGATTAATAAAAATTATAAGCATGATTAATAACATAAGTGTATCATTCTCGGCGGTGAAACATGAATACTGTTTAATTTCAATTTGAGAGAATTTATGTATGATATATATTCATAATATAAATTTATGAAAAAAATTATAAGTATGATTAATGACATAAATGTTCAAGGTATAATATATATTTGTAATGTAAATTTATGAAAAGCACGATTAATAAGATAAATGTTGGAGTATAGAATAAACCATTATAAGCTTGATTAATGACATAAATGTATCATTCTAGAAAGTGAAACATGAATAGGGTCAAATTCCAATTTTAATTTGAATTTGATAGAATCTGTTCAATTGTTCAATTTATATGAATATGAAAATTTTTATGTCTTATGCAATCATTTTAACATACCAGAATAAAAACTTTAACAGGTAAAACCCATTATTATTTTAAAAAATCATGCAGTCATTTTAACAGAGCAGAATAAAAACTTTAACACGTGCAACCCATGTGTTTTGTTGACCACCGACTTGAACATGTAACTATGTGGCATGTGTTTTGTTGACCGCCATTAGAATGAGAGGATGGTGAGTTGAATCGGAATGAGTGGTTGCGAAAGGAAGCGTGGTTTTATTAATTCCAATCCAATCCATCCAAAACGAATTGTTCTTCTCCATGCGAGGAGTGAAAGCAAACTCTTGGTATGCCAATTTCGTAGAAGGGGAACAAATGCGGTCAAGTTGTAAAGGTACGTCAGTATTACATAGCCAAAGCAAACTCATATGTGGCGTGGGATAACTCGCATTCAAATCGCACCGTGTTTTTTTTTTTTTTTTTTTTTTGGGTGGAATGGTTGTTTCAGTCTATTTTTCCAGAGAATTGTTTCAATCTATTTATTGCTGAATTATGTCATGTAACTGTGCTTCTAGGGATTTTAATCCTTTTTAAGACGATCCAGGTCATGGAAATTCCAAAAAATAACAAGAAAAAATGGAACTGTACCTCACCTAAAAATTTTAGGTAGCCAACAGAAAGCAACTCATATCACAAAAAATGGTCAAAGAAAAAACAATCGTGTAAAGGTATGTCACTATTATTAAAATTCAGGATCCAGATATTTTACTATTATAAAAATCAAGATTAAGATGAAATTAATTAGGGTGAAAAGCATTTTTATTTTAAATCAATTATAATTAATTTAAAGTCAAAACCAAAAGAAAGTTTCAAGAAGTTAGTGCTGGCCATAAAACGATATAATCTTTTTAATTATAATTTTTTTATTTAAAAAACATAAAATAAAAAATAAAAAATTTAAAAATTGATTAATTATTTTCTAATTATTTTATATACATATTTTTTAATAAATTAAATCAATAGGTTAAATTTATAAATAAAAAAATCCAAACTAATTTAAATATACTATGATAATTTGAAGTGTCATAAAATAAGATTTAAATTTTTTAAATGGAGTAGTTTATTTATTTTTAGTTTTGGACTTTATAGATTTGGGACTTCTTTGAATGGATCAACAAGATTAACTTTAGTGTAACAAGTGTATAGTGAGGATTCATTTCATGGTAGTGGTATCTTCTTATGCTCAAATGTATATTGATTAAGCTTTAAATAAGCTCCACTTAAGCGGTGGTTAAGAAAATGGGTATGTTTATATTAATTAGTTTGATATTTATGTTAGTTTAATGTTTATATTAATTAAATGGAGTAGTCTATTTATTAGTAGTTTAATGTTTATATATTAATGTTTATGTTGGTTTATTAAATAAGATTTAACATTTATAAATGGAGTAGTCTATTTATTTTAAGTTTTGGACTTTATAGATTTTGGACTTCCTTGAGTGGATCAACAAGATTAACTTTAGTGTAACAAGTGTATAGTGGGGATTCATTTCATGGTCATCGTATCTTGTTATGCTCAAATGCATATTGATTAAGATTTAAATAAGCTTTAGTTAAGCGGTGGTTAAGAAAATGGGTATGTTTATTAAATAATATTTGTTTTATGTTTATATTAATTAGCTTAATGTTTATGTTAGTTTATTGTTTATATTAATTAGTTTAATGTTTATGTTAGTTTAATGTTTATATTAATTAGTTTAATGTTTAGTCTTTGTTTAAAAACCAACCATCTCTGCAAAACCTCCACAAAATTAAGTGGTTAACTACACCTATCGGTGTTGACTAGCCACTTTCCTTGTGGCTGTGCTAGTATATGTGATTCTAAGATTTTTAAAGATTTCCAACCAGAATAAAACAAATAGAATATTTAGACTACACCTTTTTTAAATTGAAATAATAATATTACTCAACATACTTAAAATGAAATAATATTATGAAATCATTATATATGAAAGCTAGTTTTGAGAAAAAGTCACTCTTTATGCCAAGTCAAAAATTTGTAGCGATGTCAAAAATGTGTAGCAAAAGATTTAATTAGTTTAATAGAGATGTTAAGATGTTATATAGAAACATGAGGAAATAAAGAAAAAAATATAACTTTTTTTTAGTGCATAGGTCTTTTTGTATACTTGTGTAGGTCCTTTTCTATTTCCGAAATAGGTTAGGTGAGCTAGTTAAAAGTTATAGTTGAAATAAATGACCTATGTTTTATATAAATTTGACATGAGTGCAAATAAAAGTAAATAAAAAATAGAAAACAATAACATATCTATTAAATATATATATATATATTTCGAATCTACACGTGTAGATTTTTATAGGTGTCTTCAGTTTCATTAGCAATAGACAAGTGGAGCATATACAAAATGAAGGTCGAAAAACATGAAGGTAAAGAACATGATGTGTTTTTCTATAATGCAGTCTGATCCATAAGGTTTGACAATTTGAACCTAGAACCAAACATGCCAACTCATCCACCATGGAGGTGGAAAAAGGTAAGCACTATAAAACAAAATTGAATTCAAGGGCACGTGCGCATAGCTAGCGTGTGTGCATTGCTAGAGCATGCACATTGTTAATGTGTGCACATTCCTTTAAAATACCACGCACAAGTTATTTGACCAAAACTAGCGTGCATGTGTTATTTTTGCAAATATAACATGCACACACTATTTTAAATATTTGTTTCATAGTTGTTTTTCATATCTCTCTCCCCCTCTCTTGCTATCTATCCCTTTCTCTATATAACCCCCATCCCCCCCCTCTCCCTCTCTCTCACACCCCCTCTCTTCCTAACCCCCTCTCTCTCTTACCCTAAACACTGACCCCTATCTCTCTCCCCCACCTCTCCCCACTCCTTGTATGTCATCTATTTGTCTCTCCAATCCCCCTCTCTCTTCCTCTCCACCCAAACCCCCTTTTTTCCTCTCCCCCCTCTCTCTAACCCCACCACCCATCGTATCCCATCTTCTCTACTACCCCCTCTCTCTTCCTCTCTTCCCAATAACCCCCTCTTCATCAATCGCTAACCCTCCTCTCTTTCCTTCTCTCTCTCTCTCTCCCTCTCTCTAGGCCCACCTTTCATAAACCCCCCCTCCTTCTCTCGAAGCATACCCCCCCCCTCTCTCTCCTCCTTTCCTTAACCCCCCCCCCCCTCTCTCTCCATTCCCACATTTATCTAATCCCCCTCCTGCTTTCTAACCAACCCCCCCTCCCACTCCTCCTTTCCCTAGCCCCTTCCCTCTCTATCACCCAACTCCTTCTCTCTTTCAAGCCCCCATCTATCGCTATACCATAAATCCTAACCCCCCATATCTCTCTATAGCCTCTTTGTTACCCTAAACCCTAACTTCCCATATCTCTCTTCCTCTCTCCCTAACACCCTCCTTTCTCTATCTCTCTAAGCACCCCCTCTCTCATTCCCTCTCCCCTCTTCTCCTTGCCCCTCTCTTTCTCTCTCTCTCCCCCCTTGATCACTAAACCTACATGCACTCTATCTCTATAACCCCCCTTCTCTCTCTATACTCATTTCCCTAACTCACTCTTGATCTCTCTTGATCTCTCCCTCTCTCCCTAACCCCCCTCTCTCAACCTTCCCATCCCTCTCTATATCCCTTACCCCACCCTCTCTTTGTCTCTTTATCCCTAACCACTCCCCCCCCTCTCTCTCAAACCCCCCACATCTCATATCTATTTCTCTCTCTTCAACTTACCTCTCTCCTATTATCCATCCAACCCTCCTCTCTCCCAACCATCCTCCAATATATCCCTCTCTCTCTGTATCCTTAACCCCCCTCTCTCCCTCAACACCCTTGCTTACCATCTCTCTATCTCTCTCTAACTTCCCTCTCTTTTCCTTTCCACACAACCTACCCTCTCTCCCTAACCCTCCCCCCTCTCTCTCCCTCTCCCCCTAACTCTCTCTCACTCTCTCCTTCTCTCCAACCCCACCTTTACCTAACCTTCCCTCCCTCTCTATAACCCCACCCCCCTCTCTCTCACCCCCCATTTTTGTCTATATCCTTAAAACCCCCTATATCTACCCCCTCACATCTCATCTCTCTCTCTCAACCCCCCCTCTCCCTCTCTCCCTAACCATCCCCCCCTCTCTCTCCCTCCCTACCTCCTCTTTCCCGTGTCTCTATCTCTCTTTGTCCCCCTGATCCCTTACCCTACCCACCCTTTATTTCTATAACACACACTCTCTCTATACACCTTTCCCTAAGCCCCTCTATATCTCTCCCTCTCTTCATAACTGCCCCATCTCTCTATATACCCCCTCCCTTACCCTAAACCATAACCCCCTAATCTCTTTATTACTCTCTCCCTAACCCCCCTCCTTTATATTCCTCTCTAATCCCTCCCTCCCTCCTCTTCCCCCTATATCTCTCTCTTTATTTACCTGCCAAATCCCTAACCCCTCTCTCTAAACCTGTAATGTCCCTTTTTAGAAATTTATTAAAATGGTGAATTTTTCAACCTTTTCCAATCCAATTCGACCTTAATTGATTCATGCCAAGTATATTGACCTTCCAACTCATCCCAAGAACCTTGGGATTCTTATGGATTCGAAATGACAAGAGGAAGATGCCATGTGGCATAGAAAATCTAGCTTGTGTGGGTCCCACATCCTCCATGTGTCTTTATGATCAATTGCCACTTTGATTTTCCCTTGTATTTATTTATTTAGCTCCTTTATTAAATATTTATGCCATTCTATTGTTCAAACATCATTTATTATCCCCCTTATTTCAAATCCCAAAGCTTCCACCCCCCCAACCTAGGGAACTAGTAATTTTCCTCCATGGAAGTTCATTGGATGGGTATATTACAACTTTGAATTGGGAATTTATCTTAATGTGACCCACCTTGTCCATTTGGATCTAATTTCACATTATTACTAACTTTTACTTCATTCTTGGCATTTATTTGATCCTTAGCATCCATTTGACAAACTATCATGAGTATGGCCAAGGGGCTTAGGCCATTGTGACCCAATGCAAAATTTTGGACATGACAAATCCTCCCTTCCCAATATTTCTTGTCCTCAAGCAATTTCAACAAATGTATGTGGAAGAACCTGCTTTCTTTCCAAAATATGCTTCCCAAAACTTCTCTTCTAGAACCTTGAGTAGAGCCACCCATGCACTACAATTGTGTGTTTCCAAAAGCAAGGAGATGTGGATTTTATTTTTCATTTTGATATCCCCTGTAACATCAACACTAAACACCAAAATGTTAATTAAATCCATCAAAACCATGTTTTCACAATTACTCTTTACTTATTTCATATTGTGGAAACCATTTTTGATACCACTGCATAATTCTTTGAAGTTGCCACTGAGTTTCCCAACTTTGAGTCTTTAAGATTCCATGAAGATTTTAGAGAGGAACCACCATGCTTGCTGATGCACTACTTTGATTAAAAGCACTTTATTAAGTGGGGAATCCATTTCCCATACTACTTGTTTCCCCCAAAAATTGAAACCAATGAGACTAAAAATTATCCCAGGGTTACATTGCTTGTATTGCACTCCAACAATTAGGAGTGCTCTCCAACTCATACCATTAGGTAAGAGAATTCCTGGATCCCATTTTCTTGTATGCATTCTTCCAAACATCATGAGTACGAAATATATATCATCAAAGTACATAACAACATAATGAAAATGTACATCAAGGAGATGCTTCATCAAAGAATCATGAAAGTGCTTATACCTCCAAGTAAGTAGACCACCATTTGTCAGGTGCATACAAGTATCAAGTGAACAATCAAATCTGCTCCAATGACATAGGTGAGTATCCCATGTCCTATAATGCTGCTCCAAAAATATTTAAGATGCATCAAAACAATAAGCCTTGTATTCTTTCATCCAAGTAGTTGATGAAGTTTCTCCAACATCAATTGAACTAAGCAAGGAGCAAGGAAAATCATGAGTCTTCAAGTGACTCAAGTGAACATCATAAGTGCATCCATGAAGATATGTATCATCATAAGGTAAAAAACGATGCTGCTGCAAATGTAAATAATGAGGTGCTCTATTCATTTCATTATCAAAAGGAGAGGTAGGAGTTTCATACCCCTCATGTGGCACCATTAGAAAAAAACCTTTCACCCAATTTTCATCCCCAATTGATGTGGCTGAAAAAGAAGTAGGAGGTGAGGAATTATGTACCAACCTTAAATCTTTACAACTCTTACCCATCGAAATATTTAATTCATCTTCTCCATAATTGGTTGGCCCAACTATTGTGAGATCATGTGCTCCTCCAAGGCTTTGCAACTCTTTCCATGAGGAAACTCATAATCCCTCTGAACAATGACGAGTGCTTTCCCTTCTTCTTGTTTGAGTGTAGCATCTTCAAGCACCTGCATATCAACATGTACCTCATGTTCCACCATAACATGAGCTTCCTCCTTTGTGACATAAATTATTTCATCCATTTCCTTCTTTTCCTTGAAAGGAGAACCACTGCTCCCTCCTATTTCCAATTTGCTTTGAAATTGACTAGCAAACAATTCGAACCCTTGCATTAGTTGTTTTGTCATGTCTTCAAAGAATGGTTTTAGAAATTTTATAAACTCCCCATTATCCACTAAGGTTCCCTTCTCATCCTTACTCATGGTTACCAAAGAATGCACTTCTTCTCCTACTTCTTCCATTTCACCAAAGTACTTCCAGTTTTAGTTTCTAAGGGTGGGGGATGATTTCTTTGAATTATTGTCCTCGTGAATGTTCATCCACATCATGTGCAAGGACCATGCTCTGATACCACTGCAATGTCCCTTTTTAGAAATTTATTAAAATGTTGAATTTTTGAACTTTTTCCACTCCAATTCGACCCTAATTGATTCATGCCAAGTATATTGACCTTCCAACTCATCACAAGAACCTTGGGCTTCTTATGGATTCGAAATGACAAGAGGAGGATGCCATGTGGCATAGAAAATATAGCTTGTGTGGGTCCCACATCCTCCATGTGTCTTCATGATCAATTGCCACTTTGATTTTCTCTTGTATTTATTTATTTAGCTCCTTTATTAAATATTTATGTCATTCTATTGTTCAAACATCATTTATTATCCCACTTATTTCAAATCCCAAAGCTTCCGCCCCCCAACCTAGGGAACTAGTAATTTCCCTCCATGGAAGTTCATTTGGATGGGTATATTACAACTTTGAATTGGGAATTTCTCTTAATGTGATCTACCTTGTCTATTTGGATCTAATTTCACATTATTACTAACTTGGACTTCATTATTGGAATTTATTTGACCCTTAGCATCCATTTGAAAAACTATCATGAGTATGGCCAAGGGGCTTAGGCCATTGTGACCCAATGCAAAATTTTGGGACATGACAAAACCCCCCCCTCTCTCCACCTACCCATCTCTCTCTATATCCCTAAACCCCCCTCTCTATATCCCTAACCCAGATCCCCCTGATCCCTAGCCCTACCTGCCACCTCTCTCTATAACCCCCCTCTCTACTCATTTATTTATCCCCCTCTATATCTCTTCCTTTTTTTATTTTTATTAAAATGGTGAATTTTTCAACTTTTTTCACTAGTTCGACCTTTGACTAGTTTTGGGTTCTTGACCTCCAAATGGCTCCAAATGCTCCCAAATTTTCATTGAAGGTGTATGAATGGTTTTAGTACGTAAATATGAGGTTCATGGATTATTTAGAATCTTCAATAGGCTTTTGAAACTCTCTTTTAAGTTCTTCCCAAACTAGGGATCTTGACTAGCAATTTGAGGTTCAAATCCCCCTAGGGTAAGGGTTGAAGATGGCTCTCCAAATGGTACTGAACCCTCTCAAATTTATGAATAGATGAAGGGGAAGTCAAGGGGACATCAACAGGGTCTCATATACATATCCATTCAATTAATTTTGTTTTCTACAACACTCTCAAAATCATAAGCAAAATACTAGTTTCGACCTTGGGGGAAATGATAGGCAAACTTCTCCAAATGCTATGAAACTGAACCAAATGACTCCAAAAGATTAGTTACTGAACATGAAACTTGTAATACACATTATTAAAAGTCCATATATCATTATTCAATTAGTGTTTCACTTATTCATTCGCAATTATCATCACAACATTGGCAAACATCAACATAGTGGGGAAAAGGCACCATTTTCTCATTAATGATCAGATTTATACATTTTCACTTGGAATCTCGACCTGAAACTTTCTGAAGGTGAAGAACATAGCAGTTAATTCATATTACAAAATAAATGGAGCATTAGAAGCTCCCCCAAAGAGTACAATAGCTCACCAAGTGCGCCTTCCCTCAAGGATCATGAATATGCCAAGCAAACTAGAAATGGTTGGAGGAATGAGATGAACCAGAAGTGACCATGAGCTATCTTGTAGCTTACATATGCAAATTATGAATCCATTTAAGCTCCCATTAATGTTCTGAATGGCCTTTCCACATACCAACTAGGATGGGAACCTTTCACCCTAGAAATTGGCTAAGGCAAGTAGAGAAGCACTCCACCAGTTCTCTTCACAAATGTAAATTATGATAATGATAAAAAGCCCTTCTCTTGGTTCATCCCTATATTTTATAAAAATCCTTATCCATCTAAGCTTCCAATTCCATCCAAATACTCCAAGCCAATTCGAATCAGGGAGTGGTTCATGATTTTCCATGTGTCCTCCACTTCCTAGTCTTCCACCTTCGACCAATTCGAGTAGGAATCCTTTGAGATTCTCTAACTCCTAGGAGAGATATATTGGATGATATTTTTAGGCCTAGCATGTCATAATGGTCAGATGTCAACAATCAGGTCTGAAATTTGTCATAGGTGTCATAGCATCTTCATCATTGTTTTCATATAGGTTAGGGAATCTAGTCCAAGTGTTCAATAACTCCTCATTTGCCTCTTCCTCTTCTATGGGAGTTACATTTCCATCCCAATTCGATATATGATGCATATTTCCAAGTGTACGAGCCTTCTAAATCCTCCCAAGAACCTTAGGCTTCTCATGGATTCAAATTTACAAGAGGAGGATGCCATGTGGCATAGAAAATCTAGCTTGTGTGGGTCCCACATCCTCCATGTGTCTTCATGATCAATTGACACTTTGATTTTCCCTTGTATTTATTTATTTAGATCATTTATTAACTATTTATTCCATTCTATTGTTAAAACATAATTTGTTATCCCCCTTATTTCAAATCCCAAAGCTTCCACCCCCCAACCTAGGGAACTAGTAATTTTCCTCCATGGTAGTTCATTTGGATGGGTATATTACAACTTTGAATTGGGAATTTATCTTAATGTGACCCACCTTGTCCATTTGGATCTAATTTCACATTATTACTAACTTGCACTTCATTCTTGGCATTTATTTGACACTTAGCATCCATTTGACAAACTATCATGAGTATGGACAAGGGGCTTAGGCCATTGTGACCCAATGCAAAATTTTGGGACATGACAAAACCACCTCTCTCTCCACCTACCCATATCTCTCTATATCCCTAACCCCCCCCCTCTCTCTATCCCTAACACAGATCCCCTTGATCCCTAACCCTACCTGCCACCTATCTCTATAACCCCTCTCTCTCTATACTCCTTTATTTACCCCCCTCTATATATCTCCCTCTCTCCCAAAACCTCCCCCCATCTCTCTCTCAATCCCTCCTCTCTCTACTTCCGTCTTCTTCCACCCCTCTCTCTCTCCCCCTGATCCCTAACCCTACATGTTAAATTTACAACATCATGATTCATTCTCCAGGGCAATCTTGTGCGCCAATATTGAGCCTCGTCTATTGAGGTAGTGCCTTATAGGATCCTGATTTGGCCTTAGGAAACTTGGAGAATAATCTTGATTTAGACTCAAGAATGGTTAAGCTTCATGTGTTGAGGAAAGTTATTTGTTTTTAAAAGTGATGATGTTGTACAGTCTTTCTAGTCAAGGCTAAGGTTTTGTGTGTCAAGAAAAATCCTCATGTGTCGAGGTGGTGCCTCATGTGTTGAGGTGATGCTTTCCATGTCGAATCATGTCTGTTGTGTGATGTACTACTAAACATGGTTGAGATATTAAGTCTCCTCTAGAGACTGACCACCTCTAGAGTGAATTACTTTATAACCACTTGGAACAATAGTAGGGCATTATGATCACATCATTGGGAAAATATATCCTTAGTATATTTGATATGATAATTAAGCTAGCACATGTGGACCATGTAGATAAGGCAAGAGATAAAGATAAGATGTGATAAGATATGAGATAATTCGAATTGCACATAAAAGAATTAATTAAGAGAGAATTCAAATTGTTAAACTTCAGTGAAGACTTCAGTAAATCAAAGGAACTCGAATTGATCACTACAGTGATGTCAACAAGAAAGAATCAGTTAAAGAGAGTTAAATAAGTGATAACAAAGAAGATATAGTTAAATAATTATTATTGGATGAAGACACTTATGTTAAACTAAAAGACAACACTTGAGTTGCGACATTTGCATGACAAGACTTAATTTAGCCACCTAACTAAGTGGGAAAGCTTTCAGTTAAGGTGCGAGCTCATCCTAAGACTGTGTTCAATGAGTTAATGCACTGCATGAGAAGTGGGGCACTCTTCTTCATACAAGATCGATACATCCAGAGGGAGGGAGAGTTCATCATGAAGTTAGAAGATAAAAATAGAAGCCGATGCATGTGAAGAATGTATAAATATGGTGTACAGGATTTGATGAATTCAATGTGAAGCGAATTCTCTTCTCCCTTGAAGGTAGGGCACTTCTCTCTTCTTTAAATTTCTCTTGCTCTGTAATTTCACCGGGGGTGCTTGATGTAAAATGAATTCTATGTTATCTATCAATAAACTAAGGAAGGTTTTGATGGGATTTTCTCCCTCAAGTCATAGAGGGTTTCCCTAGGGTAAATTCATGTGTCAAATGTGATTGCTTATGTGTATCATTGTTATTTGATTTCAAGTACTATTGCATTTCCAAATTAAAGATAAAAAAATTAACATGGTATTAGAGCTCAAGGTGTGAAATATCTAAGTTCAACAGTCAAGCTTGAACCTGCGTAGATCCTGAGTATGCATCGTACTTGAAGAATTATGGCTTCAATCTCAGTAAGACCAGAAGACCATATTGAAGGAACTTTGGACTTCAATACTTGGAAGGACAGGATCCTGAATATCCCAAAATATCATGATTTGGATGGTTATGTCTCTAGTGTTATTGAAGATCCTAATACTAATGCAAAGTGCACCAACTTCAAGAAGAATCAAGCCAAGGAAAAGAGGATGATTTATGATTTCGTGAAAGACAACTTGAAGCCTGTGATTACTCCATTGAAGACCGCAAATGAATGATTCGACACTTTGACAAATATTTATGAGAAGAAGGTGCCCAGTCAAAAGAGAGCATTGAGGAACAAGCTTTAAAATTTGAATATGGAAAAGGAAAAAGTCAGGGCTTCATTCTTCACAAAGATATCTCAAGTAAGATATAAACTCATGAGCATTGGTGTGATGGTTGATGATGATGATCTCATTCAAACCATTTTCAATGGTCTTCCATATTCATGGTAGACATTCTTGGCTACAGTAAATGGTCAAGAAGTACAACCTAACTTTGAGAGACTGTGGCATGATTTCCTACAAGAAGAAGGGCGAATCCAAAGAAAGTATACTGCCTCCAAAGAAGAAAACCTCACTCTTTCGGCACAAATGAAAAGAGGTAAGAAATCTCTCAAGAAACTCTCTCATCAAAAGGAGAATTATTTCAAGAACTTTGATAAGTCTAAAGTTAAATGTTTCAATTTCAATAAGAAAATCCATTATGCAAGAGAATGCCATGCAAAGGAAAGAGGAAAGTTCAAGGGTAGGTCTCATGCTTCTACTACTACAAAAGATGAACCTACAAGAAAGAATTCATCTGATGATCAAGAGACAAAGGAGTACTATCTTGTCTCGTCCCTTTCTAGATCCATTATCACTAGTGTTGAGACATGGATGGTATACAATGGCACATCCAAGAACATGACTAGATATAAGAGTGCTATCACAGATCTGAAGGAAAACAAATTTTCTTGTAAGGTGGAGCTTCGAGATAATACCACCTATTCAATCCAAGGCATTGGGTCCACTTCTTTTCAATTGGATTGAGGAGATGTACTGCATGTGGATGAAATTATGTTTGCCGTTGGATTAAAGGAGAACCTCCTGTCTACTTCGGTTCTAGAAGATAAAGGATTTAGAGTTATCTTTATGGACAACAAAGCGCTCCTGTGGCCTAAGCATGAAGGGTTGAACTATGCATGAGTGATTGGAGTTAGAGAGGGAGGTCTCTACAAAGTTCCTGGGAAACTCATTCAAGCCATGATCCATGACACGGTCAGTCCTTGTGAGGTGTGGTATAGAAGGATTGGTCATCTCCATTTCAAAGCACTACCCTGATTGCAAAAGATGGTGAAAGGTATACCCATGTTCAATTATGATTTTGATAGTGTTTGTAGAGGTTGTGCTCTTGGAAAAAACATTAAGAATAGTTTTCCAAGTAGTACCAAAAGATCCAAAGGTATCCTTGACTTGATTCATTCCGATTTATGTGGTCTTATGTCTGCACCCTCCTTGAGTGGTTATTTGTATTACGTGCTTTTCATAGATGACTTCTCTCGCAAGTCATGGGTTTATTTTTCTGAAAGCAAAGAGTGAAACTTTCAACAAGTTTCAAGATTTTAAAGCATTGGTTGAGAATTAGATTGGGAATCACATTCATGTTTTGAGATCTGATAATGGAGGAGATTTTTAGTCCTATGAATTCAATGAATTTTGTAGAGATGCATGAATAAAAAGAGAGTTGATTGTACCCTACAAGCCCCCAACAAAACGGGGTTGCTGAAAGAAAGAACAAAACAATATGTGAGGTTGAAAAATACATGATGTGTGATTAGGATCTACCCACATCCTTATGGGCAGAAGCCTCCAACACTGCTGTTTATATTCATAATAGAATCCCTTAAGCTATCTTGGGAGAAAAAAATCCTAAAGAGGTTTTCATTGGCGAAAACAACCCAGATATTGGACACTTGAATATTTTTGGTTGTCCTGTTTACATTCACATACCAAAATATAAGAGGACAAAGATGGATGCATCTAAAAACAAAGGAACATTTGTTCAATATAGTGAATCCTCCAAAGCCTACAAAATCTATGTTCTAGGACAAAGAAACATTGAAGTTAGTAGAGATGTAACATTTCATGAAGAGGCTTGTTTTAAGCAAACCAAAGAACTTCAATGTGATTCATATATGGAGGATCTAGTTTATGATTCTCCCCTTTCAGATGGTGAGAGGGAGAATCCAGATGATTCCATAGATCCTCTTGATCCTAATGAGGCAGAAGATCTGATAGAAAGATATCTTGATGAACCTCCTTCTAAGAGGAGATATGCATGTTGTCGAGACATTCTGCAAGAGGCATAAAAGCATGGAGCAATTCCAGGCTCATCCAAAGAGCGAAAGAGACCTAAAATATTTTCAAGATATATAGCACAGATGATTCACATCAAGGATCAGAACCCTCTACCTATGAGGAATCCTCAAATCACCAAGTATGGAAATATGCCATGGTAGAAGAATACAAGTCTATCATGAAGAATGATGTGTGGGAAGTGGTTCCTAAACTTGACGGGAAGTCAATAGTAACTTCCAAGTGGCTTTATGAAATCAAGCATGCAACTGATGGAAGTATTGAAAAGTATAAATCAATATTTGTGGTCCATGGTTTTTCATAGAAAGAAGGGATATACTATTATGAGACATTTACTCATGTGTCCAAGTATACTACTATGCAAACCATAATTTCCCTTGCTTCATTTTTAAGTTGCAAACTTCACCAGATGGATGTGAAGAATGCCTTCGGCAATGGTGAGGTTTAGGAAGAGGTTTACATACAACAACCTAAGGGGTTTGTAATTCATGGGATGAAGAAGTCCCAAAGGGCTTGGTATTCAAGGATTGACAGCTATATTTTGAGCTTGTAGCTTCTCCAAAAGTGAAGCTAACCCCAACCTGTATGTAAAGGTTGTGAAGAATGAACCATTGATCCTGTTTCTCTATGTTGATGAACTTTTCCTTACTGGATAGGGCCAATAGATAGCTCACTGCAAGAGGGAGCTCACTTCTGAGTTTGAAATTAAAGACTTAGGTCTTATGCACTATTTTCTTGGTCTAGAAGTTTGGCAAAGAAAATATGAGATATTTCTTTCTCAAGGAAAGTACACAGTTGATGTATTACGGAGATTTGGTATGATGGACTATAAGTTCGTGTCTACTCCAATGGCGTCTAATCTAAAGAATCTATATGAGTTATATTCTGGATCAGATGTAGTGGATCCTACCATGTATAGACAACTTACTTGTTCCTTGATGTATTTGATACATAACAGGTCACTAGACATATGTTATGCAGTGAATATCTTGAGTTAGTTCATGTCTGAGCCAAGAAATAGACATTGGGTTGTTGCCAAGGATGTAATTAGATACCTTCGAGGTACTATTGATTATGGACTCATATATGCTTCTAGTGGTGGAGTGATGTTACTTGGATATGTCGACTCCGACTGGAGTGGTAGTATTGTGGACCAAAAGAGTACATCTGAATTTTGTTTTAGCTTGGGATCAGCTATGATCTCTTGGTCGAGGATGAAGTAGCACTTCGTAGCCCAAATTACTACATAAGTAGAGTATATTGTAGCTAGTACTGCTTGCCGAGAAGTTGTGTGGCTTAGGATGATACTTGCTAGGTTGTTCGGTGAGAAGCTTGAGACTACAATCATTTGTTTTGACAATTAGATTTGCATTAAGCCCTTAGAAAACTATGTGTTTCATGACATATTGAAACGCATTGAGATGAAGTATCACTACATCAGAGACATGGTCCAGAGAGGTTCCATAAGACTTCAATACAATTTCTACTGGTGAGCAGTAGATATGTTGACTAACCTTTGTCCATCATGAAGTATAGGTACTTTAGAGACAAGTTTGGCATGACAGGGAATGCATCCCTCACTAAGAGGGAGTGTTAAAGTTAAAGCATCATGATTCATTCTCTAGGTCAATATTATGTGTCAATATTGAGCCTCGTTTTTCAAGTTAGTGTGTTATAGGATCCTGAGTTGGAATTTTGGAAACTTGGAGAAGAATCTTGAGTTGGACTCAAGAATGGTTAAGCTTCATGTGTTGAGGAAAGTGCTTTTGTTTTCAAAGTGATGATGTTGTAAAGTTTTGCTAGTCAAGGCTAAGGTATTTTGTGTCAAGAGAGATCCTCATGTGTTGAGGTGGTGTCTCATGTGTTGATGTGATGCTTTTCATGTCGAACATGTATGGTGTGTGATGTACTACTAACCATGGTTTAGCTATTAAGTCTCCTCTAGAGACTGGGCACCTCTAGAGTGAATTAATTTAGCATATAACCACTTGGAACGATAGTAGGACAATATGATCACATCATTGGGGAAATATCCTTAGTATATTTGATATGGTAACTAAGATGACACATGTGGACCATGTAGATAAGACAAGAGATAAATATAAGATGTGATAAGATATGAGAGAATTCGAATTGCACATAAAAGAATTAATTAAGAGAATTTGAATTGTTAAACTTCTTTGAAGACTTTAGTAAATCAAAGGAGAACTCGAATTGATCACTTTAGTGATGTTAACAAGAAAGAATCAGGTAAAGAGAGTTAACTAAGTGTTAACAAATAATATCTAGTTAACTAATTGTTATTGCATGACGACACTTATGTTACACTAAAATACGACACTTATGTTAAACTAAAAGATGAAACTTGAGTTGTGACACTTTCATGATGACACTTAAGTTAGCCACCTAGATAAGTGGGAAAGTTTTCAGTTAAGGGGCCAATTCATCTTAAGACTTAGTTCAGTGAGTTAATGCACTGCATGAGAAGTAGGGCGCTCTTCTTCATAAAAGATTGATACATCCAGATGGAGGGCGAGTTCATCATGAAATTAGAATATAAAAATAGAAGTTGATGTATGTGAAGAATGTATAAATATGTTATACAGGATTGATGAATTCAATGTGAAGTGAATTCTCTTCTCCCTTGAAGGCAAGGCTCTTCTCTTTGTGCAGGATATTATTATGCGTCTCTCTTCTTTATCTTCCTCTTGCTCTGTAATTGCACCGGGTGTGCTTTATGTAAAATACATTCTCTACTATCTATCAATATACTAAGGAAGGTTTTGCTTGGGTTTTCTCCCTCAATTCATAGAGGGTTTCCCTAGGGTAAATTCATGTGTGGAATATGATTGCTTATGTGTATCATTGTTATTTGATTTCAGGTACTATTGCATTTCTAAATTAAAGATAAAAAAATTAACACTACCAACCATCTATCTCTATAACCCCCCATTATCTATACTCCTTTCCCTAAACCTCTCTCTCTATATCATTCTCTCCCCAACCATCCCACCTATCTCTACACCCTCTATATTACCCTAAAACCCCTCTCTTACCCTAAATCCTAACCCCCTCATTTTTTCCTCTCTTTGTATCCTTAAATCCCCCTCTCTCTCAACCCTCTCACATACCATCTCTCTCTCTCCACCCCCATATCTCTTCCTCTCCACCCAAATCCCCCTATCCACCTCTATCCCTAACCCTCCTTCCCCTTCTCTCTCTCTCCCTCTATCCAACCTCACTTTTCCCTAATCCCCCTCCCTCTCTATAACCCAACCCCACCTCTCTCTCTCAACCACCCTCGTTTCTATCTATATTCCTAACCCCCCTCTCTCTCTCTCTCAACCTCCTCGCATCCCATATTTCTCTCTCTCTCTCTCCAACCCCACTCTCTCTTCCTCTCCCTCTCTCTCTCTCTCAACCTCCTCGCATCCCATATTTCTCTCTCTCTCTCTCCAACCCCACTCTCTCTTCCTCTCCCCCCAACCCACTCCCCCCTCTATCTCTCCCTAACCACCCCCTCTTCCTCTTTCTCTGCTTGAATATCATCTCTCTATCTATCCATTATGCATATCTCTTCCTCTCCACCCACCCCCCCTCTCTCCCCAACCTTCCACCCATATCTCTCTCTCTCTCTCTCCCCCAAATCCCTCTCCCTCTCTCAAACCCACCATCTATCTCTATATCCATAACCACCTATCTCTCTCAACCCCATTGCATTTAATATTTATCTTTCCATCCCCCTCTCTCTTCCTCTCCATCCAAACCCCCCTCTCTCCCTCTCCCCCTTTCCATAACCCTCTCTCTCTCTCTCACACACACACACACACACCTCTCCATCCATCCCTCCTTCCTATTCCCCTATCTCTCTCTTTGTCTCCCTGATACCTAAACCTACCTTCCATTTATCTCTATAACCCCCATTATATATATACTCCTTTCACCAAACCACTCTCTATCTCTCCATATATCTGTAACCCTCCTCCCCCCTTTCTCTCCCTCCCTCCCTCCCTCCTCTCTCCCTCCCTCCCTCCCTCCTCTCTCCCTGCTCTCTCTCTCTCTCTCTCTTTCTCTCTCTCTCTCTTTCCCCCATGAACCCTAACCCTACTAGCCAACTATCTGTATAATCCACCCTAAACCAATATTATTACCCTAAATCCTAACCCGCTCATATCTATCTTCTTCTCTCCCTGACACCCTCCTTTATCTATTTATGTAAGCCCCCCTTCTCTCTCCATCTCTCCCTCCTCCTCCTCCTCCTCCTCTCTCTCTCTCTCTCTCTCTCTCTCTCTCTTTGTCTCCCTTATATCTCTCTCTCGCTTGCTCGCTCTCACCATCTCCCTAATCCCCCCTCCATCTCTCCCTTTTTCCCTAACCCCCTCTCTATCTCTCACTAAATCCGCACTCTCTTACCTTAAGCCCTAATCCCTATATCTCTCTCTTACTAACCCTCTTCCCCTTTCTCTCCATCTCCCTCTCCTCTTAATTATCTCTCTCTCTCTCTCACCCCTACTTCTCTACCTCTCTCCCTAAACCTCTATCTTACCCTAAACCCTAATCATGTTCTCTCTCTCTCTCTCTCTCTCTCTCTCTCTCTCTCTCTTTCTCCCTATCTCTCTCATGTAACCCCCCATATATTTCTCTACCGCTAAACCCTCTCTCTCTCAAACCACTACATCTCATCTCTTTCAATCTCCAACCCCCCTCTCTCTTCTTATCCTCCCAACATTCCCCTCTCTCCCTTTCTCACTAACTCTTGATTTACCCTAATCCCCCTCGTCTCTATCCATTCTCCCCTCTCCTTAACCCCTTCTTTTTCTCCACTCTACCTTTCTCTATGCAATTAATGTTCTAAGACAGGAATGTGCACACATTTATAGTGCGTGCATGTTGTAATTGCACACTTACTCCACCAAGAAAAAACCGGCAACTTCATCGGCTCACGTTATGATAAATATTCACAAATACCACTCATACCTCCATGAGCACTTTACCCTCAACAATATTCTTTGTATCAGCACCCTCGTGAAGACACCAATGGGGCCCCCACCCTTAGAAGTAACTAGTTCTATTCTAGTTATCCCACAGACATACACTGCATAACATTGATTCATGGGTCACCCGTCTTCATGTTTGCAAAACTAAACCCCACTTCATATTGGAAAGTGTCCCCCAATCCACTAAAAACCATGGGGACTCCTCCCATCATCAAAATTGGTCCCCTGACACACCTAAATCTGTGGGGACCCCGCCATTATTCTTTATGTGCAAACAATTCCCCCATCACCTTACATTGCGGGAACACCATATTCTTTGCGTAGCAATCCATGGTTGCCTTTGATTGATGTATTTGAGTCTCAATATCCTTAGCAGTATTATTTTTACCAATCATCATTACTCTCCATTTTGCATCTCCCTCAAATCCCTTTCATTTGCAGTTTGTCTCCGTCCATTTAAATCTATACCATTCCGAAAGGAAAGCTGTCATCCCCACTCCCCATGTTTATATCGATCAAAGGAAGTTATTATCCCCATGCTTATCAATAAGTCTTGTGTCAGGTCTATTCCTCCACTAGTCGATTACAATATGATCTCGGTCCTCAGGATAAGAATCTCATCTTATGATGTACTTCAGTTCTCATCGACATCAAAAAACTATATTCCGAGAGTTGAAATAGTTGTAGTTGTACCTTGGGATCCCTTTCAATCACTATAATGGATTGCCTCAAACTTGGTAGGGAGAGTCATCAGTGATCCCTAATCAAGTGGTTTCCCCTATATTCAACATCAACACATCATCGCATCAGGGATAAATGTACTTTTGAAGGTGGCAATGTTCATATTTACAAATCATGGTTGTGGTCCATCTGACAGACTAAATCTCTCAGGAAGCTTCACACACCATATCGGTCCCCCACCCCCATGGGGTTTTCATGATCATCAACAGTACCACTTCGTTAGCACTCTGCAGTAGTTCCTGGATCATTTACTCAAGCATGGATTGAATCCGCCTTCATCCATCTCCCAACAATATAGTCGAGTGATACATTTTGTCCTCTATTATTGTAATCACTTTGACAACATTTCACGAGCACGGGTATGCCCACCTCATTTGTATAAAAACTATTCTTTACTACAGCTCCAACGGTCGTCACCAACAACCTCCCCCCATGGGAGGACCCTATTGTCCACATATGCTTTGTCCTACAAAACATGAGAGAAATAAAAGAAAACATGATGCATTATCGGCTCTACAATACCCTCCAAACCTAATACATAAGGGGGAATCTGTTAATGCCTAAATTTCACACATATGCAACATTTTGGCGATTCTTCAAGTAAGGCGTCAGCAACATAAATAATTCAATTCACCAAAGGAATTCTCAACAAATCCAAAAGATAGCATGAGTCCGAAAGTGCCTAAAAAAAGTCAAAAGAAGGGGTAGAGCGGGTAAAACACTTTTAACCCGCACTATAGCGTAGTTTACATGAACAATGCTTGTGCTACACCCGCGCGACTATTCCTTTGGTAGTTTCACTATTGTCAAAACAACCAGACCACCTACTTCCCATGGCACATTGAAGGCTCAATCATCTCCAAGGATCCGAATTCATCTCCTCACACACTTGGTGGAATTAACTATCCCCCCCAATGTACCTTGGAACTAGTTCATGGAGAAGATGAGTTCACATTTGGATCTAGTTGTTTGTTGGCCACCTATTGGCCTACAAAAGGAAGCCATTGGCATGCATTTTGTAGAGAGAAATCAAGAGCAATTTTATGTTGTTGGATTTGAGTTGGAGCTTCCTCATAGCCCACCACTTCCTATCATTGTGAGCATTCCCAAGCTCCCTTGTCACCTTCCTTCAAGGGGAAAGTGTTTTTCTCCTTGTTCCACCATTGAATTAGCATTTAGTTTAGACAAAAAAGGCCTCCCTAAGGGAGATTGTTGACTTCCCTTGAATCCCACACCTCCTAGGTGTTGTACATCTTGACCATTGGGAAGTACAAAACTGGTTTGGCATATCTTGGATTGTTATTGGATTTTGTATTCTCCCCCCATCTCTTTTATTTTGCATTTTTCCATATTTCTTTGTTTTTATGCGATTTACACTAACAATCTATTGCAGGATCACTTGGACGATACCAACCAACCACCCACGGGAGCTCTAAGGACTAAGGCCTTGCTGCATCCTACAAGTCCTATCCCCTTACCAAGTGAAAGAGTGCACTTGTGCAATTTTTTCCACAACAAGAGGCTAGGAGGAAGAGAATACAATTTAGGAGGATAAGAGGAAAGAAACAAGTGAATAGGAATCCGATAAATTTATTGCTTCCTCTTCCTCATGATTTCCATATAACTTTTCATTCTACAGTTCATCTAAACCTGTGGCGATCCATATAAAAAATTAGAGTTTTCAGTAACCATCTTTGCATATTATGGAGGTCTGTCTAAACGAGTGGTGATCCATAAAAACCTATGCCTCTTCAATAATCGTTTCTACATTCAGGGTTAAATCAATATCTTGCTTAGGTTGAGTCATGGTGTAGAGAAGTATTAGTTATCCCTGACATGTGACGAGGCAAGAACAATTTGAGGTAAATTTAGGTTTATGTTTCTCTGATTGTTTTATATCACTTTTCATTTTTTCCCAGCGGTCCCAATGGCCCCTTTATTTGATTTGGAAAACCTCGTTTTGATTTGTGTTTTTTTTCTTTCCTATCTCTCTGATATCTATCTCTAGTGTAATTTCTTGTCTAGATTGTAATGATGCCGTATTGCTTCTTTCCCGCCTTCAGGGACTGTAATGTTGTGGATTTGCTTTAGCAAGGGGCTGAGTTGCTAACATTTTGTGTTCTATGAAGAACACTGCATAGACTAAAAAATGGCTAGTAGGATATATGTAGGGAATCTTCATCCCATCGATAGTCGAATAAGCTAGGAATTTGCAATTCTTGAAGACTATTGGGTGTAGATTCATTTTTTTTCAAACAAAGATAAACAAATGTATTGTAATTCATTGTTTTCTTCACAACCCTATTATTTCAATTTCCATGGTTAAAACCCTATTATTTTTTTCTTCACGGGATTGGTTCTTATCCTCCTCCGCTATCAGTATACATAACCTTGTTCTTATCCTCCACTATGAGTATAAATTTATTTTGTATCGTTGATTACAATAGTTTTACTTTGTATCTGTGGTTACATTCGTTTTCTCCTTCAAAATCAATGGAAAGTCACTCAAAGCAACAAATTGACTGTCAGCCAAATTAGTAGGTCATGATCACAGGTGTAGAAGTAGATGTCTTGAATCATTGTGTCATGAAAAGAGGACATTATGGGTGTGAAAAAAATACAAAATAATGTCATCCAAATTGATAGGTCATGGTCATTTGAATACAATCTAGATGCATAGAAGCATTGCATCATGGAACTGGTCTAAAAACATTCTACTATGGAACTTCATTTCATGATGAAACCAATTTAAGTCAATAAATGGCCTTTGCAAATTTCATATTAAAATCAATTCAATAGTTCTCAATTCATTTCATGGTCAAAAGGTTTTCTTTAAAAACATATGAAAAATAGAGAAGAGGACATTCTTATTGACTTAGTTATGGATGTAAAAATTGGTTAATAGCTCTATTTTTATTATTTTTATATATAATTTCAAAATTAAATATAATTTAAAATCCAAGCAACAAAGAGTCTATATTTTTTTGTGTGGTTATTGGCTTTAATTTTATTATTTCCCACCAAGGCAGGATATATACTAGTCATTAGATAGTCAAACTCTTTTAACCTACATTAATTTGTATTTTTTCACAAATATTTTTACAATGTTTTCTATAGTTCTATAAAATTTTATTATTAAACATAATAATCTGAAAAATAAAAATAATTTTAATAATTTTATAAATTCAATATTTCTATTTTTTTATTGGTGTAGTACACTCCCGATGGGACTTAAATCCCTGCAGGAGTAGTTTCAATTTTCAATATTTAAAAATAAATAAAATTAATTTATAAAATAAAAAATTCTAACAACAACACATGTCCTGTCCTGTGTACCAATACAATACTCCATGTCTTGTCCTATTGTACTGATACAATACTCTAGAGTTGACATGTGGGGGAGGCAAAGCAGAGCCGCGAGCAGGCTATATACTCTTCCTTATATCACCGCCGTCTGAATTGACATGTTGAAATGGGTCCAAGTGCGCCATCTCTCGAGTTCTTGTAGGATCCCCGCATAATGAATACGATCACCCTCGAAGGTAGTGGCTGTAAATGAGGTTTATGCATTTTGTTCTCCTACATCAACAGTAGTGGTTGTAAATAATTTCATACTGGATAAAAGATCAAGACTGGTTTCCTTTTCGGCCCACCCAAATGGAAGTTTTTGGATTCATGAACAGAGATGGTTCGTGAAGCAATTCAACACGGTAGTATTTGAAAACGGGCTAAAATGGTACGATAGAGCCAAAACAGGGGATGCTCAATTATAGCCTTGCAGATGAAATGCTGGCTTTCTGTAATGCCAACAATATCTTTGCTCGAGGGCACAATATCTTCTGGGAAGACCCAAGATACATCCCTTCATGGGTCATTAGCCTCAACAATGAACAACTCCAGAAAGCAGTTTCTTCGAGAATCGAGTCCATGGTGAGCAAATACGCAGGGAATTTTATAAACTGGGATGTGAGCAACGAGTTGCTTCACTTTTCTTTTTACGAGGACAAACTTGGCCCCACTACTTCTGATTCCTTCTTCCATACCACTCAGGAGATCGATCCGTGGATGCTCATGTTTATGAACGACTATAACGTCATCGAGACATGAAAGGATTCAGAGGCTATGGTGGATTCATACATTGAAAAGTTGCATGAGCTTGGAAACTCGAGACGGGTAATGGAAGGCATTGGCCTCAAAAGCCACTTCAGTAAACCAAATATTCCATTAATGAGAGCAGTGCTGGACAAGTTCAACACACTTGGCTTGCCCATTTGGCTCATAGAAGTCGATGTTAACAGCAAATTCGATCAAAACACAAAGGTAAAAATGGATTTAATTCATCATGAATTGAATTTAAGATGTAAATGGATTGAATATATCATTTATTGTTGGGAATTTGTTTTGCAAGACAAGCTTGTTATTTGGAGGAGATATTGAGAGAAGTGTTTTCTCATCCAACAGTGGAGGGTATTATGATGTGGACTGCTGCGAATTCATACAAACCATCGCTTCATGAACCATCTATGTTCACGAAGTTTTGGTAACAATGACATGAAAAATACTCATTGAATGGGTTTTCTTTAATTTCCCTCTAATTTTAGTGTATTGTGTGTCTCAATAATTGAATCACTGTATGTCAATTATTGCAGAGTAAAGTTACATTGCAGGTTTCTGTCTTGCTAGAAGCAAAAGCACCTGGATTGTGGTGATGGTTCACGTGGGTTAGAGTAGAAAGTACACATGCCAGATTGAGAGAGGTTCCTAGGGTTTAAAACACAATGGATAGATTTTTTGTGCTATAGGGTGGTGTTTCTTTTTTATTCCGATGCTCATGCAATTGTTCAGTGGTTGGGAATTGAGGCCACTTGAGTCCAACAGAAGGCCAACGAAGAAGAAGGATTCCCGGAGGTGTTGCTGCATTTGCATTTACACTCAGCCATCCTTCGATCGGTAAGTGTCCATAAACGTAGTTTGAGCTTTAGTTTTATTGATACGGCCTGTTGTTTGAAACTTTGTTGTATTTTTGGAATGTTTTCTCTAATAATTATAGAGAGTAACTTCTGGCCATAAATTTGTTTGAGATATTTGTATTCTCTGATATTACTTTCTCTCCTTTATCTGTTAAATGAAATCAATCGAGTCAATTAATTCGCTTTCACTTCAGTATTTGCATTAGCCAATATTAACCGAAACAACAATGTCGAGCTTCCTTAACAGATAAAACACATAAGTAATTATGCAATTAGGAGGGCTAGTAGGTCAAATTGCACAACCAATTGAAATTTAAATTATTAGTGTTTTTGAACTTCTATAAGATAGATAGAGAAACACATAGAAACTTCAGTAAAAGTCCCTTAATATGGTTTTAATGAGGAGATAAACTGGGGAAGGGACAAAGAATAGGAAGAGAAAGCACTTCGATTACTTTTAAACTCCTGTTTGGTTGGGGAACTGGTAAAAAGATGGCGCTTCTTTTCCGATTCAAAGCCAATCACTCATTCAATGTTGTCTTTGGTAAAAGGCACACAAAGGCTGTAGAGTGTTGCTATCAGTTTGGGATTTCCCACTCTTCAAGAGAAGCAATCCAGTTGAAGAAGGTTTCCTGCGCACCCATGATAAAGAAACCTTCAATTACTTCAAATAAAGAAAGACAATTGTCGGTTTTCACCCGGAGATCAACGAATTTCGTTTTGGCACCAACCAAAAACTATAGTAGAACGCGACCTCAAGCCACTACAGAAGAATAATTATTTAATTTCCCATGGGCTTGATCTCTGCGATGGTCGTCGGATGATAAGGAATTTTTCTTTTAACATGATAAGGAATTTAATTGTGTTATCTCACATCATGACTAATGAGCATTCAATGTCAACACTGCCATTTTCTTTGGTGCACCAAATACCCTTTTGTAAATATCAAGAAAAATGAATTCAATGTTTTATGTATCCATTCATCTCAATGTAAACCATGTGGAAACTTTTGTATGCTCATGATTTTGATTTTTTTCAATGATAACTTTTAAGTAGATTTATATCAGCTGCAGTACGCATATAACAATTTATTTCTGGAACTAGAAAAAAAATGCATTAATATTTAATTTAATAGATTGTCAATATTAAAAAATAAAATTCACGTCAATATAAAAAAATATGTTCACATTTACTCATTTTCATTTTCATATTTAATAACCATCATATATTATATATAATCTACGTAGAGGTAACATCAAGGAAACTTTCATCTCAAAAGTAATAGGGTTAAAATGTTTTTACACTATTTTTTATTTTTTTATTATGTTTTAGATGTTTATGTTATTATGTTTATCACCTTTCAATTTGATTGGCTCCATTTTTTAAGATAAAATGAAGGTCAAACTTCAAAAGTACAAAATTTATGTAGATTCTAACTAAGTCATTTTCAAATTGGTCTCTCCCAAGTGTAGTAGCAGCAAGTGGTGCCCATTCCATTTTACAAACCACTTGTGATGGAGGCGATTGAGGAGCCTTGCTTTCTCCAACAAATGTAGAGATAGGCTCTCTAGGTTTTTGTACACTTGCGATGGAAGTGGAGAGAGATGGAGGCGATTGAGGAGCCTTGCTTTCTCCAACAAATCTAGAGATAGTCTCTCTAGGTTTTTGTATGTGTTGTATGTGAATCCAAGGGAACTTGATTAATGGGAATCGTCAAGAGGCAATCATTTCCATACTTGTGTAGCGGGATTGCATATGTAAAACAATGTAGAAGTTAGCCTCCTACAAAAACACAAAATACCACTACATAAAAACACAACCCTATTAGAATCAATTTTCAAAAAACCTTTGGAATTTCTCTAAGTAGAGGCATTGCGTGTTTCTTCAATAACAAACAATTTGTGGGGATAAAATTACATAATTCTATCGTTTACATATGAGTATAATTCCATATTTTATAGAGAGAAAATATCAAGGCTGGTAATTCTTTAGGTAGCATTCTTCATATATCTAAATTCATCTCTATTTTTATTTTTATTGAAACACTTCTTTGCGTGCATAAACATAAGACTCCTCATGATTCTTGACTAAGGTTGATAAGCATAATTGTTGGTTTTATATAATAAAATCAAGCTTTTGTCATCTCTCTTTTTAAAAAGGTTTCTTAATGATGTTTTCATATATATATATATATATTAGTAGTAGTTGTAGTAGTATTATAGTCTCTTTTTTTTATGTGGGAAGGGATCATTTTTCTTATATTAACAAGGGTGAAAGCTGCAAGCAGCTAATTCCCTGCCAACTAGAAGGTGAATCCTTGGAAGACATGATATTGAAGGCACGGTTCATAACAAGAGGCGCAGTATAATTTTAAAGCTTTGAGATGGCGTTTAGCGAAGGGAAGAGAGAGATATATGCATTGAGAACCAACATGTAATATATTGAAGCCAAAAGATATTTCAATGGTCGAGGAGAGAAGAAATTTGAAGCATATAAATCTAAAAGCACTGAAAACGTCGAGAGGCTAACCATGACTAACATCCATGGAAGAAGAAGTAGGATTTTGGGATGAGATGCATGCAAATTATTTAACATGTCATGAACCCAAAAGCCCCTATTTTTCGCATCCATTTTACCTTTTGGATTATCTATTAGCCTATGGACGTTTTCAGTGCTTTTGGAATAATATGCATCAGATTTCTTCTCTTCTTCACCACTGAAATATATTTTGGCTTCAATATATAGGTGCTCTCTTAAGTGTTGGTTCTAAATGCATATATCTCCCTCTTCCCTTCGTTGCATGCCTTCTCAGAGCTTTAAAATTCTACTACACCTCCTGTTATGAACCGTGCCTTCAATATCATGTGTTCCAAAGATGTACCTTCAAGTTAGCAGGAAATTAGCTGCTTGCAGCTTTCTCCCTTACTATTAAATATAATTTCAAAACTCTCATATATGTAGTTGCATAATTATATGTGGATAGGTCCCCTTGATCCACGTTCATTGCATGTAAAGATGAGAATGTTTTATTTATTTTATTTTAGCAAGTTCAAAAAACATCACTATAATATCAATTTTTTTTAGATTTGCAAAAAATTAAATGTATTTTTCAATAAATTGTATTTGTTTTTAAAAATCGAAAAAATATAAATATAAAATCAGTATTCTTTTTTAAATTTGAATGGGACGAAATTGATTTATTTTATTTTGAAAAGATAACAAAATATAAATATAAAAATGATAAAGATTATATATATTTTAAATTAAAATTTAAAAAAGAAAATCTCACCCAACGAAACATGGATATTATGTATATTCAATGAATTTAATACTTTAAATTGAAATTCTGGAGAACATTGTGGAGATTATGTATATTTTAGATGTTTTTAAATTAAATTAAAACATCAATGTTTTAGTTTAGTTTAATTTAAAAACATCTATTATATACATAATCTCAGTATATCATTAAACTCTAGGTAGGTAAAGAAACATTGATTTTATGCATATCTTTACAAGAGTGATATATATATTTTTAAAATAAATAAAAAAATATTTTTAAATTAAATGAAAAATATAAATCATATATATATATATATATATATAATGAGTATAATTAAATTATTTAATATTTTAAATTGAAATTTTAAATAAGAATTATATATATAAATATTAATGTAGAATATATTATTTTAATAATAAATTAAAATAATATGATTATATATTATATATTTTTTAAATAATATTATTTATATAAATAATAGGTTATTATATTGCTAAAAATATATATTATTTTTTTTGTTATTGTATCAAAATTGAGAGTTTCAACTTAAAAACCTTAATATATTTTATTGATAAATATACAATATAATATCAAAGAATTGCTTAAAAATAATAATATTATTGCAATTATTCTATTATGAAATTTTTTTAAGCATAAATTATACTTATCTATATTTTAAGAAATTTGAACATAAATATTTACTTTCTTTATTATATTGTTCATATTAACAATACATAAAATCAAAATAAAATAATAAACAAACTAATCATAAAATTTAATTATATTAAAATTAAAAAATTTATTATTTATTGAATTCAAATCAGTGCATTACAATTATTTAACGAATATATATAATTATTTTGTAAATTATAAAAAATAATAATATTATAAAATTTAAATTAAAAAGCCACATCATTATTAAATCATGGTAAACATGATTGTGTAAAATTATGTTTAACCACTAATCATCTTTATTATTTAAATATTAAAATTACTATTTATCACTTTATCTTTTACAATATTTTATTGAATTACAATATTTTATAATAACATACTATGAAACATTATTGATCTTCATTATTAACTCAATTTTCATGTCATTTATACTATATACTTAATATGTTCAACTTAGAACTAGTATATAAAGTTTTTTCCATATATTTATTAATAATTTGTAAGAGATACCATTTAAATATATGTTTTTTTTTTTTACATAAGGTAATTTTTCTCTGCAGCTATACAATTATATTTCATGTTAACATAAACAAGATCTCATATTACTTCAATGTCTTTTGGAACATAAATGATGAAATCCGAATAAAACCTTTTAAATTTATTCAAGTAGAATACCGCAATTTTACTATATGTGAAATGCATTCGGCCAACATACATAAAAGATATGAATAGAGTCTCCCAACACTTATAAAACATCTAAGCTACAATCTTCCATTATATGTACAACATATAAAGTGTATCTTACCAATTTAATACAATATAAGAATAGAACAACTACTCTCCATTAAAGGTAGGGATAGGATGGAAATTCTCAATTTCATTCTTCCAATATATATAAAATAAACAAGTTACTATCTTTCAATATATACCGAAAAACTCTTCGACACTTATGTAAACATTACTTTTACATTCATTTTATCTAAAATGAGCGTAATGGAAAAAATTATATTTCTTTTAGAATCAATGCAATGGAAATCTTAAAGTTCATCTACAATTATGTATAAGCATATAAGCTCTATCCCTCAACATCTTATAGAAATAAATGTCATTATTAAAATACAATTAAGTATAAATTGCAAAAGTGTTATTCCAAGTTCCTTGCAATTAAATTATAGTATAATTTCCTTATATGAAATATAACATGTGCAGTATCAATTCACATAAATGTAACAGCCACCATTACTAAGCAAAACTCGACATCGTTACATAACTATGCAATTAGTTATAGACAACAATCTGGCCATATCTACTCTCCCTTGGCTATACTTAGCATATAAATTTACATTTATGTTACCATAGCACTTACCATTCATAACAACAATATCTAGTAATTGTACACGAATTTAACAATAATATTGAATATTATTCAACAATTCAATTATCGTTACATGCATACTACATAGCCATTTATAACAATATTAGTATGCATAGCCATTTATAACAATATTGACAATAGTCGAGAACATAAGGGTTCAATAATGTGGAGGTTCAATCTCAAGTCCAAAACTCCAACTTTACCCTCGAAGGGAAGACTTACGATCTCGACGCATAAGGAAAATACCTTAATGCTCTCTTCCTTTAATAAGAAAGAAAATACCTCATGGCACATTTGGCTTACATGCAAAATTAACCTTTTTGTTAAATTTTCTAATTTTATTATTCACCTTCCACTTGTCAACTTTTCATGAAGGTGTACATGAGTTTCACAAATCACTCCTAGGTGTGTTCTCTTATCCTAGGATCCCATTCACGTGGGTTCAAATGGAGTTCAATTGTAGTTGTCTCATTTAGAACTCCTAGTCTTACTAGGGCTCTAATATATGTTCTAATTCTATTTTCTCATATTTATTAAATCTCTTTTATTGAATATGTGCACACCCATATCTTATAGTTTACGTGAGATAAAATCAAATGCTTTTTCTTTTCTTTCACAAATAAAAACTAAATGGAATTTCTATATGCTAATTCAAGTGCATACATATCTTAATTCTCAGGATTGTCAAGGTGTCACTTCTATGGGTTGTTCAGACCATCATTTTATTTCCCTTCCTTGTTCAGGGAGTGTGTTGTAGGGATTTAGGAATCATTACCTAAAATATTTATCCTACAATTTATGTGAGACTAACGACAACTGAGGAATAATATTGTTCTTATTATGTTCCCTTCAACTTCCTTGTATGTAACCAAGTCATTATGGCCTACTAATATAGCACACACCACCCGAGAAAAGCTGATAGGGATTTCAAATCATGTGTGTGTTGCTATTAAGAGTCAATAGTTAGTGGTCGTGCTCTTATGCGTGTTTTCTCGTTCTCTACAACCCCTTTATTTCCACATGAGAGTGAGTCAACAAATCATTATACCTGTCACTGCACACAATCAATGCGCACATTAGTAGCGCTGCACAATATAATCCATAATCGTGCTTTATTCAATTTCAACATTTATTCATCTATTGCAATTCAGTAAGCAACAATATTTATTCACATCCATGGAAGAAGAAAAGTATCATTCATTTTCATTTCTGCATTACATAAACATTTATCCTGCTTCATTCTCAATTCCTCAATTTATTCAACATTCTAGCATATTTATTAATTGTTATTCAGTCATAAATCTTTATTCTATGAAATAGAAATGGAAAATAATTTATTCTTGTTTATTTAACTAGGTCACTTTGAAATAAGTTCCCTCAAAATTTTATCAGTCAAACTCAATCAGAGGAGGGCATTACATAACTCTAATTCGTATATTTAAAAAAATGCGATCAAATGAGACGATCAGACATGGTAAACCTTAGAGAGTCAATGTAAACCACAGTTAAACATGCTTCAATAAAGTCAACTATGACTAACTAAAGTAAATATGGATAACCGGAGTCAATAAATGTCAAACAATTGTCACCCATGGCTAACCATTGTCAAACTTAGTCAACCATGGCATATAGTCAACCTTCGTTACCCATGGTCAAACCACAGTCAATTATGGTTAACCAAAGTCTAACTTTCTCAACCATGGTAAAATATAATCAACCATAATCAAACATGGTTAATGACATTGAAACATGGTCACACATAGTCAAACATGACCAACAATAGTCAACCATTTTCTACCATACTCTACCACATTTAAGCATTGTCAACCATGGTCAAACACAATGAATCATGGTCAAAAAATTGTCAACCACTGTTAACTATGGTCAAAATTAATCAACCATGGTAAACATAGTCAACATTTTTCACCCATGGTCAATCCATAGTCAACTATGGTTAACCACAGTCTAAATTTCTCAACCATGGTCAAATATATTCAACAATAGTCAACCATAACCAAACATGGTTATTAATGTTTCAACATGGTCACACATAGTCTAAAACCATGGTCATCCTTTTCCTACCATATTCTACCACTATTAACCATTGTAAAACATAGTCAATCATTTTCAAAATAGGGTCAAACATGGTTAACCATGGCCAAACCTTGTCAATGGTGATTAACCATGGTCAATATTTCCTAACCAAAGTGAACCATGCTTCACAAATGTTAATAATTTGTAATTAAAGTCAATGGTGGTTTACAAAAGTCAACAATGGGTGTGGAAAAACTATATTAATGACAATGGTAAATTAATATGGTTAATATATTACTAATATTATAAATAAGCCACATCCCACAACCACAAGCCACAACCCCAAAGCCACAACCCCTTAACCATGGTTAGTATTATTAATATGGTTATTATTAATGTCATTAATAGAGTCAATGACAATGCTTTTATATATGACAATGGTCAACCATTGTTTACCATACTCTACCATAGTTAACTATTGACTAGGGTCAATTATGGTGAAACATGGTTAGCCATGGGTAATCTTACCTAACCAATGTCAACCGTAGTCAACTATGCTTCACAAAAGTCAACAATTGGTAACTAAACTCAACCATGGTTCACAAAAATCAATGAATGGGTGCAAAAAGGTTGTATTCTTTCTCATACAAGTCAATGTAAAATCTATTATTCTAGTAGAGTATCACATAGAGCACCAACATGAGGTTCTCTAACTATTGAAAGACAATTTGTCAAAGGATTATTAGATTATATTTTAGGGCTTCATGGTTGGTATAAAATATAACAACATAACCCTTTAGAAATGTAGTAATTTGACATGACTTAACCAAGACAAATGTTGAAATGAGAGATAACTATTGAGGAACATTGTAATCCAACCAAATGCTTGAGATCCATGTCCAACCAAACTCAACCTTTGTATACCACACATCGCTTTGGCATAAGTCAACCAAGATGAATGTTGTAATGAGAAATCCATTAAAGAATTTCATAATCCAACATAGCCCTTTGGGACCATGGCCAACCAAAATAAACTGAACTAACTTTGGTTAAGCACATTGAACAATAGTCAACCATGGTGGACTATATTCATCCAAAGTGAAACATTGTCACCCATGTCAAGCATAGAAAACCATGCTGAAGTAACATCAACCAAACACATTGTGACATAACTCCTATTGAGCATGACAATGTTAACAAAAATAGTACTTCTTTAAGAACATGACAAAAGTGACTATTTGACATAACCATAGAGGTATGTCACAATTTGACATAACCATTGAGGAATGCCACAATGTGACATAAAACTTAATGAACTAAGAAATCAAACATAACTATTTAGTAATGTAATAATGAACTAAGTAGTCTAAGATAACTATTTAATAATGTAATAATGTTGTGTAATGTGGTTATGCAAAATAAACTCATAGAAAAGTATATACATTATTTAATATAGTAAAAAAATATTTAAACATAAAATTTTTTCAAGCAGAAAATAACATGACTCTTGCTATTCATTATGGAATCAATGAGTACATATATCAAACTGTACACGACATCACCATAACAAGGCATATCAACAAAAACATAATTACCAATAGTCCATCTTCAAAATTTGTCTATACATAACCCATACTATACCACCAAGTCCAACATGTAGCCAAATAACATACATAATATAGTACTAGAACCAAAACCAACATAAACAAGGAAGAAGCAGGGCTTCAAGTCCCTGCCAAGTCATTCATTAAAGATATATGGGAAAATGACAAGTCATAAAAGTCATATCAATGACAAGTCATAGAGAGAAACAATACAACATTCTATAATTTAATTTAGAATTAGGTAAGTGAATCATGACCACTTTCAAAATAGGTTGAAGAGCCATGGCCGCAAGTTCTTCACATAAGGTTTGAACAGGTGTTGTTTAGTGTATTTGATATGAATAGTATCTTAATGGTGAATGCAAAGGTTCCTGTTTTTTTTTAACCATGGGAACAACAACCTCCCAAGAATATATCCAACAGCCCGCAAGCCATATATACTAGAAACTTGTGACTTATTAGGGGCCGAGACATCCCAAGACCCTTTATCCCAAGGGAGAGCCTCTATCCCAGGGGTCGCCTACCCTTCGAGCCTTGTCACGGCGGGCCAATGAGCAACCCTACCCCCCGCTGGTTTCGAACCTGTAACCTCCAAAGGTTCTTGTTAGTTTATACCAATATAATTAGTAATAGATCATAAGTGAATGAGTGATTTTTTTTAATCATATGTATACAAAAATTGTACCTTATTATATAAGTACAAAAAGTGTAACTTATTGTATAAATAGTTGTATAAATCTCATATATATATATATATATCTATTTTTTTTGTTTTTTCATGTCAATCCATTTACCTACATCAATTTATAAAAAATTATAATTTAAAAGCTCTTATATATCTATTCTTTTATATTTTTATGTTGATCCATGTACCTATAACAACTTAAAAAAACATATAATTATAATCTTATTAATTTATAAGAGTAGAATCATTGATATTATTGTTAGTTTATACGAGTAGAATTAGTAATAAATCATAACAACTTAAAAAAATATAATTATAATCTTATTAATTTATAAGAGTAGAATTATTGATATTCTTGTTAGTTTATACAAGTAGAATTAGTAATAAATCATAAGCGAATGAATGATTTTTTAAAAATTATACCTTATTGTATAAGCACTGCACATTAATCTCATATAGATATATATATATAGTATTTTTATATGGATCTTATAAAAAATTATAATTATAAACTAATAATTTAAAAACTCATATATTCTTTTATATTTTTTTTTTATCCATATACGATAATAATAAATGTAAAAAAAATATAATTATAAAATAAAAGATTATAATAATAAAACAATAATTTAAATATTAATGAATATGAATAGGACATGGTCATTGCAAGTGTGAATAGGCATAGCCATCATAATTATTTATTAAATATATTTTTAATTAATATATTTTTTAATTTTTGATATAAATTAAAATAATAATTTAAAAGCTCATATATATATATATATATATTCTCTTTTGTATTTTTATGTTGATGTATGTACTATAACTAACTTTAAAAAAAATTATAATTATCAAATAAAAAATTATAATTATAAAACAATAATTTAAATATTAATAAATATAAAGAATTATAATTATAAAATAAAAAATTATGATTATAAAACAATAATGTAAATATTAATAAATATGAATAGGACATAGTCATTGCAAGTGTCAATCAACATAGCCATCACAATTATCAATTAAATATTTTTTTAATTTTTTATATAAATGAAAAATGATTAAAATAGTTATGTTATTTTATATAAATGATATTACAAGGAGAATATATCCACTAACTCAAGAATCGGGCTTTAATAAAGTATATGAAGGTCCCTTGTTATAAGGACCTCAATCCTGACAAATTCCTAAGAGACTGTGCCATCACCATAATCATGAACACAAACCATAAGCCAAAATACCAAACGAGCTGACACATCAACTCGCGACTTTCCAAAATATCGACTAGTGAGATTAATTGGTAAACGCCTAAAGGTTATATCATCAACATATTTTAGAAAAGCCTATTATTTAAGTTTTACAAACTAATGATTATACATAATACAATATGTATGCGGGCCACCATGTTAAGACACTTCATTTAAGTAGCATGGACTACAACAAACTGCCATATTAAGAAACTTTATTTTCAAGCATCGATTGTAGTAAGACATTGCAATAGGACTTCGAGAGTCTCATAAGGTGTCAACTACTTCCCAATGAAGGATGCAAACAAGAATACAAATAATAATTGGTATAGATATGGAAATTAAAATAATTTAATGTGTTTAATCTAAGGATGCAAAGAAGAATACAAATAATAATTAGTATAGATATGGAAATTAGAATAATTTAATGTGCTCAATCTAATGGATATTAAAAGGATTTCTTAAAACTAGGAAAACATAACATACAATAAATTTCAACTGATCAGGACTAGATTTCTTTGAAACATTAATTTCAAGTGATTAAATATCATGTTCTTCAAATTGGATATAACTTAAGAAGCTCGGGATCTTAGAGTTGGTATGACTGTGAATGGGTATTAATCCACTGTGACCTACCTACATGACCTTTTATGCAAATTTATTTGATATTTACTCTCTATCCTAGTGAGTATAAAACTACAATAGGTTGTGAAATATAGCATATATACATTGATATCGTTGTTCTACATATTTAAAAGTATTGCAAAAAGTAAAAGGCCCAACGCGTAATGCCTTAAAAAGATTTTAATGCAACTTGAGTTTGGTTTTGAAAAGGCTATGGTACTGAACTATGATGCATTTCTTCATTTAGAAGAGAAGATTGTGGGTAACGAACTATGATGCATTTCTTCATTTAGAAGAGAAGATTGTGGGTAACGAACTATGATGCATTTCTTCATTTAGAAGAGAAGATTGCGGGTAACGTGTTGATTAAAACAAAAGCATATTTTTTTTTCTTTAAGAGGATTAACAGGGAAGTTGGGCTTCTAATTGGCATATCAAGATGGATCTGGTTGTGAAGATATGAACGAAACAAGTCCCAATTTTTGATATAGCCAGTCAACAATATATTCTATTTCCCAATTTTAAATTTTAATAAACGACTTGACCAGAAATTTTGAGAGGCGTCGGTTTTGAATGCTTCAAATCTGAATTGAAGGCATTGCTTGGAGAAGCCTAAAGAAAAAACGATATAGAAAGGATAATTCGCACCTCACTTTCAAATTTATATGTAAATTCAGCACTTCGAGGTTTTAATAATAAGAAACTGTAAGTCCGATTCCTCAACCTTTCCTGCAACCATGGACAAATGCAACATTTGGATAGCCATTAGCATGCTCTTGTGTTTATTGGTTGTTATTTCTGCTCATCTAGGTCATTCCACTTTCTAAACTCTACAAAATATTGAACCGTCTTCGATTTCTCATTTTTATAATCTTGTTCTCATATTTTTTTGTTATTAGGATCATCAATATTTTAATTTTCATATTTGGTTGACAAGATATTGTTGGATTGATTATTTTATGGCGACGTAGCAGGATTTCTAAGTATAAACCGTGGAGGAAAAATAAATTACACTGACCCAAACAATATAAAATGGGAAGTTGGGCTATCGGGTGGTTAACTGGACTCTTTATTGTGAGTAAAACTCAAATGTATCTTCAGTATATTAAACTAAGCTGTTACTCTTCTTCCTTATGACAATACCAGAGGTAATAAAGATACCTTTCTTTCTAGTCTCCCTTTCTTTTAAAACCTTTATATATATATATATATGGCTCCCCTGCTTTAACTTGAACGTAGCGCCCAACATTCTGGTCTGGTACACTTTGGGAGATAACCAACGGCTTCCTCGACGAAGGCGAATGGTAAAAATGCTACTGATGCTTCTTGATGGGATCGCTAGTTGGATTGGATGGCGTATCTTTTAAGTCAGTTGGAAGGTAGGTAGTAGGTAGGTAGGTGGGCACACTGGGGGTGGGTGGGAACCTAATATAAGTAGGTAATGTTATGGGTCTAATGCTACTGGAAGACACAACATTATTCTATGGAATACTACTAAGGGAAGGTATAAGTAGGACTGGGCGGCCTAAGTTGTGGAAACGGGGGCAAAAAAAAAATGAAAACTAGTCCTGGTCTTTATCGTTATAAGAAGCAGCAGGAAGATAAAGAACCGAGTGTCTATCTATGAGCCAAATATCTATCCAAATAAAATATACATCATATTCAAATGAAAGAAACCACTCTTAGGTCAATTAATTGAACAAATATGGGAAGAACCTTGGAATTGCAGAGAGCGCTTGAATACCTACCATGTGACCTTAACATTATGGAAAATTAGAGGCTAGAATGGAGGTAGTCTATTGAATCCATCCCCAGTAGGTGCCTCAGATCCCTTGTTGCAAATCTATCAATTTCGGCCGACTCTTCATTAGATTTCTTAATCGAAAAATTGGGGAGCGACAAGGAGTTCAGACATGGAGAATTCACAAACGATCGACTGACCCATTTCTATGAATTTAAAAGAGGAAAATTGGGATTTTTGGTGTAGTTACCTCCCTCGGCGGTCTGGGTTTCGAATCAAGATGGAGTCGCTGCTTTAGATTCCTTTGACGAAACAGATCTTGATTTCAAGATTCGATCTTTGGGAAGAAGTGTTGGATCTAGACGCAGGAATTCGGTCGGGCTTACAAATAACCTATATGTTGTCTTCTCTACATCTTCCTGCTAGCTTGAAATATTATTTTCAGGATTTAATATCTGTCCTCACTTCAAAATCGTAACTTGACCAATTAATAGAAGATATTTCACTGGTGATTTCTTCAAAGGTTGGTCATCAACATGGCCAGACCAGATTTCCCCTTGGATGATGGATGTTGGTGGGATTTCTTCATATAAATCAAACCATAAGATGAACATTCAGATGGTTCTGATTATGAGCCATAAAATCTAGAGCGGGAAGGAAAATAGTCCCCATTTCTATCTAGCTTCCTCTAAACTACACAAACAAATTCACAAGATCTGTGGAGGCAAAAGCTTGAAGATAAATGAGGGTGAAGAGAAAATAAAAAAATATATAGGCTATGCCAGACGGAAGCAAAGCCATTGATAGCATGCCCCCAGGTGCCTTGCATGTCTCCAGGTGCCTTGTGCCTTTATATCAGGATTTAAGTCTGTCAAGCCTAAATTTGAGGCCAAATAAGGCTCTAAATAATATGATTGGCCAGAACACACTTTTTGCAAAATAACTTAGGTTAAAAAGCTTTGTAAAGTGTGTCACACTAATAGATTTGCAAGAAATCAATTCCTATAGTCCCTGCACTACCTGCAGGAAGGGACTAACAAGAAGGTTCAAATACAGTAGAAAAACCCCAAAAAAACTACCAACAAACTATCAACAATAAACACTACAAGATCTAGAAAAGATAAATAACTGTTCTTTTGAAAGAGAATAAACCCTCTAGGTATTCCTTATAAAAGATATTTAAACATAAGTTAATAATATGTTAAACATACTCAAATTTGAAGCATATTCTATATTTATTATTTTAAGATCACCTTCATACTTGTTCTTACACCACACTCTCCATGGTGTATTATTACTATTTACTAATATTAATATCATATATATATAATATATAATATAATATTTTATTGTATTATACTAGTGATTTAATGTATATTAATATATAATATAAAATTATAATTAATGTAAATTTATTTACTCTTTATATTATTTTATAATATAATATTTTTAACATTTTGGAGATTTCCCTCTGCATTCATTCGTTACGAGTAACAAATATTAATATGTTTGAATATGTCGATAGGCATATATTTGGCACATTTTATAGGGAAATACATTATCAATGTGTGAAATATACGCCTATTGGTGTATTTGAACATATTAATATTATTGATATGTTTGTTGCTAATCTAAATATGACATAAAGGAAACGATGACCGTACATAGTATCCCATATCTAATGGCAGTGTTAGAGACAAAAACCTTCGGATAACTTTAATAACGGCTTTGCTTCATATGTTGAATGCTTAAAGAATCTACTAGATGCTAACAATATCATCTCTATTAATCCTACAACCACAGTTTCAGCGTCTTATAACTATGGATTTATCGCCCCTAGTTGTATTGAGTGGCGCTTTCTACAACCCAAAGTGGATGAGATGTGTCACATTTGTCATGGTGACATGGCACATGTTGGCTCCAAAAATTAAATAAATAAATAAATTATAAAACCAAGCACACGTCTGTTCAAATCTAAATTGGCTAGATTGTAAAATACATTTATATAACATCGAATTCATATTGGATATCAAGATACATGTTTTTTAAGGTGAAAAATATACATCAAATTTCAATTACAATTTCAATTTACTCATACTCACATTTTAAATAAATATTTTCATAGATAGTTATGAGACAACTAAAACCTTCGTGTATTAGTTCGTCTTGCCTTTTTTATCTACAAGAGAGACATATATTCATAGCATAATCACTTCATGTGGATTAATAATAGCTATTTTACTTCATAATCAATGAATGAATGCAATTTTTGCCTATTTGTAGGATTTATAGTTGGAAGTGAGAGGATGATTCTATGGAGAATATATTAATTATGTATTATTAAGTTAATAGTAGAACAATAAGATATATATTAGATTTATGATCATTGAAATTAATAAGAATTTGGTAAATTGCAAGTATTTTACTTCACAATTAGTTAATGAATGCAACTTTTGCTTATTTGTAGGATTTATGTGTTATAGTTTATAACATGAAATAGTTGGCACTTAGACAATTATATTTGGGTAAATAACTATTTTACTTTATAATTAATTAATTAATGCAATGTTTGCATATTTGTAGAATTTATGTGTTATCATTTACAACATAATACCAAATTGGATTAGAACAATTATAATGAAAATTATAATAGAAGTAAACCTTTCCTACAATTTAAAACCTAAAAATGGGTTTACACTTGAAGAGATTTGATCTTTCTAAGTGCTTGATAGAACCATTAAGATGGATTTATGTTAGTAATATTATAAAACTCAAAGATAATGATGCTCACACTTCTTCCCTTCCACCTTTAAATATTCTCCCAATTGTAACTATGAGACAGAACGCTTCGATTAAATGTATGAGAAAGCTTCCTTCTTTGTTCGATCACGGTGTGAACCTATAAATATCTGTGAAAACTTTTTCATTTCCTATTCGCAGCCATGAAAATCCAACCATCGAAGGAACAAAAAATGATCTTTGGGGTTAAAAGATGAGAGCAGCATCAACCATCAAAGAAACAAAAAACGACCTTTGGCGTCAAATGATGAGAGCAACAATGAAATAGTGATCTTTATTGAAAACTGAAATGGAACGATAGTGGAGAGGGAATCATTAGATTTTTCATTGCACTGAGAAGCCCGTCACTTCACATATGGAAACTAACCACTTAGCATGCATTCCATACGTTGAGGAAGGGTGGTCATTATTGTGTTAGTCAAATTATTATGTCCCGACAGGGGACAATATAGTAATTGCCTAGATGCATTATTATGCGTATATATGGTAGATTTTTGTGAAAGCTAAAGTTAGAGTTAGGTTTTCAAATTACATTATTTAATTAATTTTTTTTATTAACTATCTGTTTTAAATTGGATTGGTTTGTCTGTGATGATCTCAGCCTTGTAGAATGGTGCCTAGGACGACGGCATGCTGAGATCATCTTGCATTTAAGTTCTCTTCTGACAACATGTTGTCTCAATATCTGATATCTTTGCAGTTCTTGGGTCTGCAGTGACTTTTGGAACTCATAGTATTTTTTTGACAACATGTTGTCACATAACCATATTATGAGATGAAAGCTAAGCAGTGAGCTGCAGAGCATTAAATGCGACGGCTCAGTGTTTAGGATCCGTTGGATTTGGAACTCAATACTTAACTTTCGCCTCATAATATGATTATGAGCATCCATATATCACCTTCAAAGCTTAGATCCTGGCTATCTACATGCATGTGTGCATCTGCATGTCCTTTTAACTCTAGCTGTAACACAAACAACCGATCCTTATGGGTGTGAACTTACTTGTGCCTCTTGCTATTCGAACCAACTTACAGCTGCCTTCCAAATTCTTATTTACAGCTTTATAGTAAAATTTTGCCTCTTTGGCTATGTACTCTCTGGGTCACTTGCCATGTGGCCATCATGGAAACTCCTGACTCTTCTCATTATGTTCTCACTGACCTGTTTTTGGAAGCGTGCAAGCTGAGAGAATATAACTTTCTCTTCTCTATATTTACCAAAAGCAAAGGAAGTGAAGCCCCTCCCTGAACGAGGGCTATTTGTATATATCTAAAATATAAAATAATAGGCCATATTTTGAAAATCACGAACTAGCCAGACTGCCCAATTGCCCAAACTTGTGGTTGAAAGAGGTGCATGAAGGTCGAGAAAATAAAGCCGCAAATATTTGGAAGGATATCTGGGTGGCCTTCAGTAGTTATCAAATCCAAAGGTGTGTGACTTACCACCCATTGATCCCACTACACCAGCCAACTCTTTCTAGAACATATTCAGAAAAATTGGCTCAGAGTTAAACAGTTGGATGTTGCACAATAATACTACAATGGCCTGAGCCTGAAACGCAAAGAAATGCTTAACCGTTGACCAAATGCCAAAAATCTATTTTTATCAGTTCTTGCCCAATTTTACAGAAAACTCAATTGAGAATTTCATCCCTAAATAATATTTGTACTGTAGCCCTAAGGATTGGTAGAGAATATAGCATGCTCAGCAAAGTTCTGTGAGTAAATTTAGTCCACAACAAAACAGATAATCATAGGCAAGAGAATGACTGACTACTCCTTGTGCAGCTCTCCTGAAACGCACTAAGATTTTTAGTTCGATAACCGTTGTTTTATCAAATATCTTTCTTGGTCAAAGGATAATATTTTGTAAACTTGGGATGAAAAGAATGCATCCTATTAAATGTTCAATTCGTGTAAGAAAATAGCAGAGGTGCTAAAACATTGGGCTTGTTGACAATAATATGGGTGCAGTACAATAATCATAAATAATCTCCCATCACGGATGAAGTTTTGTTTCAATAGGGCCACGCAAATTCTTCATTCTTGACTATTAATAATACTTACATTATGGAAATGAAGTTATATGAATGTTTGAGGATGTGATAAGGCAGGTGAGTCACGGAGAGGTAATGCAGAGGCCGAGCATAACAAGAATGAAGGAATTTTCTCATTATTGTTATCATTATTCTTTGACACAAAATTGAATACAAAATTGAATGCCTACACAGTTGATGTAATGTGTTTACTTTTATAATAACAGTCAAATGAGCCAAACGCAGTCTGAAATGCAGATTGACTTTCGATTTGGCTGAACTGAATCCAACTTCAACGAATAATTTGGCCCTACGAAAATGTATCTGAAGTTTCAAACATTTTGGCCAATTCGTCTGAACCTGGTAACAATGCAAAAGGGACCATGCTCTTGTATGCTATTTTCTACTTTGGTTGGTCACTAAATCATAGAAAACATGATTCTATTTATTTGTGATTTTCACAAGGTTCTTTTTTTTCCTGAAAAAAAGATGAGTATTCCCATGACTATTAGAACACTATGAGCTTTAAATATTGTCTGTGGAAGAAATAAAGAAATCTCCTGTATCTATTTCTCTGCTTTAATGTATCGCTATCAATCTATAGTTTCAATGGGAAATGCCCCCACAGGGTTTTCTGCTAAGAAGAAAACATGATCACAGAGAGTTGTTTATGTTATAAGCCTTACTTTTCACACTTATCTAGATCATGTTAGTGAATTCCGAAAGCTAAATAAGCTCTATGTTTGTATGCATTCACTTGTGCACCGTGGGCTCTCTCTAATATTATTTGCTGGATTATTTTCAACTAGTTTAAAGTTTGAAACATAAGTTAATAAAAATCAGAACGTGGATAATTGTTGCTTATGCTCTTCAGTTTCTGGTTTAGTGTTTGTCGGAAACAGTTTCATTTGCTAATGATTTATCAAAACTAATGATTTTATGCATTTTTGGTGTTCATTGTCTAATTCAGAGATTCATGTTGCCCTTTAGCAAGGTTTGTCCCTGTTATCTGCCCAAATATTGTAGTGTTTCTTCGTATCACCTATTTATTTACTGGCAAGTCCTATGGGCTTGCTGTCTTGGAATCTGCCTACTTGCTTGTTGTGTACCGGCTTCTAATGGGCTTGCTGTGTTAGAATCTGCCTGCTTTGACGTTGTTGTGTACCAGCTCCTAATGGGCTTGTAATGGGCTTGTTGTGCTAGAATATTCAGGCTTGCTTTTTGTGTACTGACATCCTTATTTGATTGATCAACCAATGTCTGCTTGCATTCTTTATTTTTCACTTGAATGCCCAAACTGATCAAAGGTTCTGAAATTGTAGGGAGCATTAACAACTGAAAATCAACATAACATGTTTTCTTATAAAACTATATGTCTTGAATGCTATTTATTTGCTTGTGAATGACATTGTATATCCTTGCATTATTTTTCAGCCATTGACCGTCAACTTGAAGTGCTTGTATTGGCATTTATCGGCAGGGATTGGATATTATGTTATTTGTTGCTGTATCCATTCTGCTTATATGACAGGTTACAAAAAGGTTGGAGGATCTTAAACTGTAGTATTTGCGAATGAATGATCTGTAGTCACAATCTCCAAAGTCTGGCAACGAGGAGCAGCAGCTTTCTACACAAAAACATATTACTTTGAAGTGTTGACAATTTATGTTTATTGGAGTGCAATTTGAAAACAACGAGGAGCAGCAGCTTTCTACACAAAAACATATTACTTTGAAGTGTTGACAATTTATGTTTCTTGGAGTGAAATTTGAAAACTTACATAATTATTTATGTTGATTTTTAGCATGACCACGATGGGGAAAATTCATGCTATGCTGGGCATATTCAGTCGTCTGTCTCATTGACAAGCTGGTCCTTGAAGTTGGGTGCTCTGCTATAAATAGATATAATAAGCAGGCAAGCAAATGATTCCAGACAAATAGATAATTTTTAGACAATGGTCAAGGAGAAATCATATCCATTGATCTTAAATTGAAGATTAAATGGTCAAGGAGTTGTTATTTAACCATACAATTTCCATGAAGGGAAGTGTTGAGAGTGTGACGGGAATTTCCATGTTGGCAGATTTTGAGAAATGGAAAGTCCCAAAACAACATAAATCAAACTCGTGCCTGGTGAGATCAAATCTCAATATAATTTGAAGATGTTGGAGCAATAAATGTCAACTAAACAAATTAAAACAATTCAACCGCTTTAATTCAACACAAACATAGCAGGCTCACATGGGTCGTCAACATACGAGGGTTCTTTCAATCTGTGGTTAAGGGGATCTAAAGAGAGGGCAGCTCTTCTGCTGGATATAGAGCCATTTCGTCCAAAAAAAATTCACCATAAACGTGATAACAATCAGTGAGAAACAGAACCACCTCATCCATTGCAAAATCACTTACGCAAACATAGACAGCGTCGCCGTTTCTAAATTCATTTCAAAAATACTTTTGTCGTTGACTAAAATACTCTTTAACCAAAGAACAACCATACAGTTAAAAGCTTAGGCATATGATTGTCGTTGACTAAAATCCGTGGTTGTTAATCTCACCCCGCTACAATGTTAAGATCCACAATAGAGGGTTAATCCATGTTATGAAAACCACGCCGAGGATTGGACTCAAATACCAGCAATCTCACGATAGAGGGTTAATCCATGTTATGAAAACCACGCTAAGGATGGGACTCAAATATCAACAATCTCCCCAAATTTCAAACTCAATACAGGCTGCTTTGTTACCATTTGTTAGACGATGATAGTTAGACCAAAATCCGTTTTGTTACCTTTGTTAGAGCACGATGACAGTGATCCACGAGAAAAGATTAATCCATGTCACACAAAATCTGGACACAAATACCAGCCTTAAAACACCATTCACATGACTACCTATTATCTCATATTCAATCATTTCGAACCAAATGGACAAGCTTATGCGTCATATTGTTTTGACTTGTTACAAGCAGCCATGCGTGACATATGCACTGTTGCATGTAAAAACAAGAGCCACGAGGTGGCAATGTCCCCGAGATTGGCATCTGTTCTTGTGAAAGAAAGAAAGAGCAATTGCTTTAGGAAGACATGTTAAGTAAGATTGAAATAAAATTTCAATTTTTAGTTGTGATTAAACTTTAACATGTGCTAATTTGTGGTTTTAGGCAAGAGAGTCATAATGCTCATATACATCTTGGATTTAGAATGCTCATATACTAAGTAGAGTTAGAACGTGCTTTCAAATACCGGATGACATAGATTACTTAAACCAACATTGCTAGAAACAACCACCAATACGTGCAATGTTTCCTTATCTTTTCCATAGCAATAAGGGTGTTCAAGAACATAAGTCTAGAATGTTATCAGTTATGGAAACAGAAACATTTACACTTGTAGCACATGATAGCAAAACATATTAAATCCAGTTTTTTAAAATGGCATTTTTTAAAAATATGGCTGGTTGTAAAACAATGATGCCAGGCTAGTTTTTCCCAGCCCAAGAGGGGGCGGCAGGCTGGCGCCATGGTGGTTTTTGGCTTCTGTGCAAGGAGTTGCAGACTTTGTAATGGAGAAAATCGTTTTGTTTTATTGTTTGATAGCGAATACATTTATTGTTGATAGCGAATACATTTATTGCTTGTGTAAGCACATTATAGCCCAATGCATTGAGCGAATGGGTGGCGAGTCGGCGAGCTTATCCTAGCACTCACACCATGAGTTTGGAACTTAATTGGACACCAATCAAAAGAATTGTGATACAAAGAACGCTGGAAAATAAAATGAATGTTATGCGAACACAATTCCCAATTTAGTTAGCATGTGCAAGGACAATCCATAGAGCAGAAGGATTGACAATGAAAAAATTGGCATTTGAGCTACAAGGAATTAAGAGACATGGCCTTGTTTACATTGCGCTCTCACGTGTTAGAAATTTTAAAACTTGTGCAAAAGCCACTGCTGAAATAGATAGATTAAAAACACATGCAAGTTTGGAATTTGAATATGGTCTGCATTGAATGCCAAATGCTAAGCAATCACTCATTGCATTATTGAACACATGTAGCTTGCTTTTGCATTATGACGATGTTCTGAATGATTATGAATCTATGCAGGCAGACATTTTATGTTTGCAAGACATTTTGTGTGAGAGAAAGTGATAAAGAAACTATATCAATTTTTAGCAAGATTGGGGTGTAACTGATGGTGACTTTATTGAGTCCACTTGGCTTTTTATAACTTGTTTTTTCATCAAATACCTTAATGGGAGCATTATCGTCTTCCTGATTAAGAGACTGTAGAATCATTTTTTTTTTCTTATTGAATTTGAAACATTTGGGCTAACCATGTTCTTGTTTATTACAATATTTATGAAAGTTAGTAGAAGAGGGAGAAAAGAAAAAGAAGGTCGTGAGAAACAAGATGACTTTGTAGTAGTAGGACGTGTAGGTTTTAAACGTCTAGATATGGAAACAATTGAGGAGGATGACTCGTGTTGAATTGTACAATAATCTTAAAAATGATTTTCAATCAATTGTGCTTGATTGTACACAATGTAAAGAATGGTGATTTTCATGTACGTTAGCTGTTGCTACGAACATTTTTGGAATCCACTTCTAAGTTTGAGAATAAGATTTTCAAAGGCATTAGTAATATTGAAAAGAATGCATAACTAATTGAATTGATGGAAGTGCTCCTATGCAGGAATGTTGGCTGCTTGACTTAGGTGAAGCCATGTAATATTCATATCATATTTGTAGAAGGAAGAACTGAAGGAGAGATAAAGAGATTGCATAAGCGCAGTCCGAATGGTGATTGTGTTTTGATTGATAGCATGTTTGAAGAGCCTTGTGAGTTTCATTTTAATGGACATAAGCTTTTCAAGATCAGGAAACAGATTGTAGTTGAATCAAGTGTCTATGTCAAGTATCCAACTTTGGAGCATTTCCGAAACATGGGTTCCATCATAAATGATAACCTTGCATTTTTGAGATTGAGGAGATAGATTGCTGATAAAAATATTGTTAATATTTTATGCAAACAAAGCAATGATGTTGGCAACTTCCACCACTCTTTTGTATAACATCATTATTTCCATGGATGTTATAGTATGCATCATTGATAGCCAGGGGATATGGTCACTAATGCAATTATTAGCAACTTGATTTTTTCGGAAATGTATTAAAAATTGCAAAAAAAACAAGGTTCAGATATCTATGAATCTCTATTAAATAAAAGGTCGAGAGTGTTGTAAACAAAGTTCAAGACTGAAGAAAATTTTCAAATATCAAGGAATATCATGATCAACTACTTGAAAAGTCGAGAGATCATTAAGCAATGCATAACAAGAAAAAATGATTAGTGTATAGTGTCAATGAAGTCACAATGAAACGCTAGAAAATGAGCGCATATAAAAAAAAATGTATTCAACATTGTCTCATCAACATCCAAAATCATTATGTGTTCTCACAGAGTCAACTTCAATGATATAAGTAAATTCCTCTTAATAGCATCCTTTTCAAATTTTTGATCATGTCCAAATGAAGAAGATTGTTAGATAACTGCAATTAAAAAAGTAAAAAAAGCAATAAATGCTAGTGGTCTGGCCTAACCCTCTTAATAGATAGGTTGTTATGTGTTGAGATCATCTATGTTAAATCATGTCAATAAGGTAGATTTAGTCTAAAAGCAATATTTGTAAAAATGCTTAGTAGAAGGTTATAGCTATTAGAAAGTCTCTATAGTGTGAAAGCTATATTTGTAAAAAGATTCACTAGAAGGTGCACCTACTAGAGAGTTTCTACACTAAGAATGCTTGTTAGCAGGTTCAGCCCACTAAAATGTTCCTTCACTAAAAACTATATATCGAAGTAGAAGCAATGGAACAAGATGTCTTGTGAAGTATTTTGTACTTGTAGAAACAGCTAGCATGAGTTGTTTGGCAAAAGCAATGGGAAATAATGATCCAAACACAAAATATTCAGTAGCTTTACTAACTGATTTGAACAGAAGAGATGGAAATTAACCATGATCATAAAATCAATTTAGACTGTAAACTTGTGTCATTCTCATGGAATCTAAACTCAGTGGCGATTAAGCTCCATTCAATACACTTGTCTCATTTTCTCAAAAATCTAAAATCCGTGGAGACCAATTTCCATCCTGAATCAAAAGTGAAAAGAATTATACCAATAATTATCTAAAACCCATGCATGTAAAAATACACTACATTCAATATACAAAATACAAGTTTAAAAGCCTTAGTCACTCTAAAACTCAAGGACAACATTACTAAGGTATAGTCTTAGCTAATGATAATCACTATAATTTTTTTTTATAAACTCTAGTTTAGTAAAACTGAAACTATATCAGACCTAGACATGTAATTTCAAATATTTGAAAGATGTATAAACAGATTGATGGGTACAAATGAGTTATTATTATATGTCCCTGGAACGTAACAACTATTTAGAAATCAAATTAATTTTCTAAGTAAATTTTACTGATGGCAAAAAAAATTCAAACTTATTTATGGAATTCCTTTATCATGCAAGTAGTAAATCATCATATTGAGATTGAAAAGAAATTGGGAACTTAACCATGAAGAGTATTAAAACTGCAGACTTATCGAGATTGGAAACAAATTGGGAACGTAAGCATCAATACTATTAAAATTGCCCAGCATCATGATTTATTTCTTTAAATGGAAAAACAAAAGAAGAAAGCTAGCAGTCAACAAAAAACTTGAGATACAGAACGTTTCATAGTAGCTTCAACATGGTAATAAGTGACCAGTGATCAGTGTCTATAGTTAGTTATACAAAAAACAGTAGTAAGTAAACTAGCACAGAGTTGGTCGTCATCAAAGCTGATCATTGAGCCCTGCCATATACAAAAACAGGAGAAAGATGCTAGTCCAATTGCAGTACTATATTTGTTAAATCAGACAGCCAAAATAGAATCAATTCTTGCATTGGTTGCTGAACAAATTGTAAAATTACAGCCAAAATTATGTGTTGAGTAGTTGAAAGGCATGCAAGCTGAAGTAGAATAAGCAAATAATCTTTTATATCCTGAATATTAAACACAAGAGTTAAACAAAATCATAAGAGATGGAGCAGATAAGAATTCATTAGATTTAATGAGACACGTAGAATTGTAAAATTTAAATGCTTACCTGCATGAATGTGCCTCCAAATATACAAGTAATGTATCAGCCATAATTAAAATACATTGAGATGCATAAAAATGCAAAAAAAACTAATTGAGAATTCAATCAAGAAGATGAAAACAGAGTGCATTGGATTATAACCATGTAATTTCTAAGGAGGAAAGCATAAAAATATTGTATTAATGAATAGTGCTAGACATAAGCAACACTGGAAACATTGGAAAAAATGTCACTCCAATATTCAATGTTGCTGCCAGGCTAGACATATTATAGTTTATGCTGACTATTTACAGTGGTTAGTATCCATTGACAGTGCTGGTGTCTGCAGCGGTTTCTCATGCATGGTTATATGGGAAAAAAACTCATGGACATCATATTACAAGTTTTAAAGGAGAAGGAATTGACAAATAAAATGATTGAGTTGTCAAACCATTGGTTGGGAATGGTTGCAGATTGCAATGATATGGAAAATTGAAAGACAGATGTAGATTTTGAGAATGATGAGATTCAACCTTCTGAATAACCCAATGTATATTATGTGTATCAATTGTAGATGTCCAAAGGACAGGTATATGCAGAAATTAATATGAATGTTATCAGTATCTTCATAACCATGAAAGCAATGTATTTGTAGTTTAAAACAAAAAGGGGCCAAATTGTCCTAGTGTTATGTGATGGCAGGTTGCATCGAAGCTACAAAGGCGGGGCTTCATACCAACATCTAATTGAGACTTCAATTTTTGTTTCTGGTAGGTTTGGTTACAGTGGATCATACACTTAAATTGTTCTTCAGTTACTTACCTATCGATTCATAAAAAAATTCGTGGTTTAACTTATGTCTTGTACGTGATGGCAGGTTGCATTGAGGTGTTCAGACTGCGTACAAGCACGTGCTCCTCCTCGTGTTTGCTGTATGTTTTCTGCGTTGGTTAGAAATGAACCCAAGAGTGAAAAAGACCCTTAAGTTCTGAGGATGTCACACCAGTTGGTAGCTGCGGTCCAATCTGTCCAATTGACAATAGTTCTGTAGCCTCTGAATCTGGTTATTTCTACTTGGTCGATTAGGTCATGCAAATATGTGGTGGTGTAGAGTAGTTAGAAAACGAAAGCCCATTATAAGTGGTGTCTTATTATATACTTGGTAATAAAAAGCTGATTGCTAAAGAATATAAAAAAACCGAATGGATGGTTGGGAGAGGGGTCTGTGCGTCATCATTCCTTTGTGAAAGAGCCCTAAGGACACTAAATGTAGCCGCACCTACGTGCACAATCCCAGTGTCTGTTGCACCTCTAAGCATGATGTCTGCTTCAGCTCTATGAATATGGTTTGCAGGTGCATATAAAGAGCAATTTGCTGTTGCACATGCTGTCGAAATTGAGTAGTTTGGACCCATAAATGCTGGATCAATTGACAACAATGCAGATCTCATGGTTGAGATGGCAAAAGCGATGAAAAAAGGTGTTTTTTTGTTTCCCTAGAGCTATAGTTTGAGTATAGTTTGAATATGCTACATTAAATGCAATTTTTTAAATTGGTATTTTTTAAAAATATAACTGGTTGTAAAACAATGGCGCTGGACAAGTTTTTCCCATTCCAAGAGGGGGTGCCATGGTGGTTTCTGGGTTCCGTGCACGGAGTTGCAGACTTCGTAGTAGAGGAAATTGTTTTCTGTCATGTCCAAGAATAAACCAGAGTTTTCAATGACGAGCCCAGAGAGGAGAAAGAAGACAATGTATGCATCAGGAGTAGCATGGAAAGACAGACAATCAATTTTGAAGCAAGTGTGCCATGTCCAAGAATATTGATCTCTGAATTAGATGCCGTTAGGCATGTGGTACAATAGTGGCCAATGCAGTATTATAGAGATAGAGGAAGAAAGATGCATGTGTGCGGTGTTTTTCAAAATGGAAGAATCATCTATGTTCTCTGGTTCACATGCTCAAGATATGTGAGACATGAGCATAAAATTCAAGGCTGCAATTGAGCCAGAAAGAAGAGTAATGGATAGGTTTCCCAGCTAGATAATGTAAATAGTTCTATACGCAAATCATCATATTATAAATAAGAACCAGTAAGCCTCAGCAAAATCTAGTTGATGGAGAATTATGTGGCATCTCAGAGCATGGTGATCAATTATGTCCTCAAAGGAATGAGGCAGCTCAAAAGAATTAAGAATGAATCCATTTAATTCTAGTAGTTTCTTAGCAAGGATAACAAACTTCTGAACACATACAAATAACATGAATGCAGGGATATGCATGATAAATAGCCATATTTTTTTTGTTGTTTTTGGACACAGAGAGTAGGATGCAATAATGAAAATTTAGCCTTGAGAATTAGATGAGATAATTTTATTAATGCTCAATTACTAACCACAAATAGGCCAAAGGGATTGCTAATTACAATAGTGCAGGATACAAATGGGAGTGCATAGGTCACTCTTATAAAATATATAAATCAGAAAAAAAAGCTAAAGCATACTACTAAGAACGCAATGACAAAATCTCCAAAAAGGAAAGCAAGGAGGAGGTTATGTCTAAAATAAGCATCCCAATGACTCTTGAATCCCTCTTTTCTAACATCTGAGGCGAAAGTGAAGAAGCTGATGAGAGGTGAGCAATTAGATTGATATAGACATGTTGGGGGATTTGACCTGAGATATATCTTGCTGGCCAAATGACGTAGCCATGTAAGTTGATGTGGAGGATATCCCTTCTCTGTTGGTGTTGTGTGAGCTGTACTAGAATCTATTGCAATATCTTTGTACAGGTCTTACTTGATGAGCTCGGAATGGCTCTCAGAATCTGTTGTTTTGTCACAGGTAAATATTATAGTTCAGTACAAGCCAGATCTCAAATGGTGCAGCATATATCTCAGGGAATATAATAGATCAAGAAAAAACCATTGCATATCAATTGCATAAGAAGAAGAAGATGGTGGGAAATCCAAATAAAATATTGTAAATAAGATCAGAGTCTGATGACAACCTTGATTGAATATGCATTGAACAGGGTGTAGCAAATGCAAATGCTGGAAGAGATTTCTAAGGGAAAAAAGTTCCAATCGCAAGAGTTGGGCTTAAACTTGTTGATTTTAGACAAAGAAAGTCCAGATTGGAAAGTCACACTAGAAAGAACACAATATCAATTTAGGTTTGCAAGGAAATTTATGCTCACGTTTTATTATTAACTCAAGAAGGAATGCCCGATATTAAACAATATGCTATCTATTTGCAAGAAATATATTAAAAGGCTGAAATACATGTAAGATATGAATCAATAATTTGATTGGCTACATCGAAAATGTTATAGAAAATATGTAATTTCACTCTTTTGGCCCAGTACAGGGTTTTTTCATAATTCCTCAACTAATAGAATGCTATGAGAAATTGCTTTAGGAAAACAAGGTCAATATTCAAAATATTGCATACGTAAATAAAAGTCAACTATTAAAGTTTTTGACAAAGGAGGTTAAGGATATACTTCATATTCAATTTTATTTTCCTAAGATGGATAAATACATAAATATATTTCCTAAAATGCTATTGATCTTGCGGGCCTTGTTGTCTAAACACAGATTGCAGACGTCGGTAATATTGAATAAGAAACTTGAACTCTTTAGAACAGAAAATAGATTTATGTACCTGGAAATCAGTTTCTTTTTACGTTGATGATTCTGTTATCCAGGGCCAAAGTAAATAGCCCTTGCTGGGAAAACCTTCGCAGATTGAAGACTGTCGATGATATGTTTTTTGAGTATTGCTCAAATGAAATATTTGCTACTTCTGGACAATGCTCTTTTAGCTGTGGGTTGCACAGTGTGCATTCTATCAGCCCATCATTTGTGTCCAAATTGCATTCTAGATTATGTTCATATATAACTTCCATTTCTTTTTTGCAAAATGCACAGACCACAGAGCTTTGAATCAGTGGTTGTTTACATTGAGTTCAAAGGCATCGATACGGAGGTGCAAATGGATTTCTTGCTTTGAGTACTCTGTGTATCTGTCAAAGTCTCAGAACAAATGACGATAGAAAGTGCATATAATATCAGCATGTTTTTAAATAGAATTATGCCAATATTCTTTTCTATTTGAATAGTAATTAAACTTATATTCTAAGCACTATGACTAGTTACAATGCGAATGCGCAATGTAGCCATTGGCTAATTGTTGTTAGCAGTTGGGTAAAAGCAAAGAAACATTGCAAAACCAATTCTTGCAAATTGATGAATAAGAGTGTTGTGAACAAAGTTCTGGGGTTGAATGTAAAATTTGTTGCAATGCAACCAATGTTTTAAAGCAGTCGTAGAAAGAGAACAAATTGTATTTTCCTAGCATGCAACAAATATTGTATGTGCAAAGATGATTGTCATTTAATTGGGATGCAAGGTTGTATTCTGATACTTTTGTTTCTCAGATTGAAAGTACAAATATTCAATGCACTTTCTGCAAAAAGCAGAAAATCCAAATCTCGAATGCCATTGCAAATGCAGTTTTGATGAGTTAAACAAATGGAAAACCTGTTTCGTGGCACTGTAAGCATGGTGGATGTATCTTCCGATCACAGAAATCTAGTTATGTCACTGTTGTGTTATCTAGCATTAATAATTTTAGGTGTGGTAGGTAAAATGAATTGGTTGGATGCACGTTTGGTACTTAAAAGCCTTGTTTGCAAAGAGAGCTTGACATTGATTACATATTGAGATAAAGATGTTGTCACGAGTAGGAAAAAGTTACATTCAAAAGGTGCCAAAGCATATTCAATCTTGTAAACTTGCAACTTCATATTCAAGCAGGGGAAAGTTCCATTCAAAAGGTGCCAAAGCATTTTGATCAACATAGACTTTGCTAAAATTGCAATCAAGTAGATTTTATGCATATTGCTATAATACCATTTACATAAATCTGTACATATCAAAATTGCTTGAAGCCTACAACATTGAGATAACACCTTAACAAAAGCCAATTAGATATATCAGCATAAAAAAATTTAAATCAATGTTAATAGTCCATTATTGAATAAAAGTTCAAAGATAAAACAACAGTGAACTACATAACAGAAGAAGTGAACAAGATCCCTGAAAGTGTTTTTTTTTAGCTTCAGATAGATGCAGTTCACTATAGTTTAAAAGGTGCACTTTGATATTGAATGATGCATTTGTGCATAAGGGAGGTTTCAATAGCATCTAGATTTTTAGCAAAAAGATGCATGCTTGTCGGAGTCTGTATTTGAGATGTTTAAATATTCTTGGTCATCATAAGCTCACAATGTCGTTGAGCATATTTCAGACAAGATGCAGTAAAAAACCACGAAAGAGTCAAGGAGGAGATATCAAAGGGTCCACCGATTGGGAGGATGTACTTGGAAAATGTTAACTGCCATTTTTCATTGCAGAAATGAAGTGCTAACATTTAGTTAGAGTACATCACGTTGGTGGTAATACAAGTGCATTTGGACTTTTATAGCGATTGAAGCTTGTTTGACAATTGGGTTCATCAGTTTTTGAGAAACTATTATTTTTTGCAACTTGCTTTTTTGGGAGCTAGACTTTTGGGCTTGCATGTGAGGGATGTTTATATATTTTGGGTCATCAGAAGCTGACGAGATGAGCATATTTCAGCCAACATATCATCAATGTCATCAGTGAATCATGATAATAGTTATTTTTAGCAATATGCTTATCAATACTTGTATATAGTTTTTGAGCACATGTTTGGGCTCCTTGTAAAAAAGTGAGCCTAATGAGACTACTTTGATCCATACGAGAGGCAATGTTATTTTTGGAAGCGACTAATTTTGGATTTTTTATATTTGACAGCAGTCTCCCAGACATTATCTTTATTTTAAATATTTCTTACATTTTCGTTTTTCAGAGCTAGACTGGTTTTTTCTACGTATTTATATTTAGTAGTTTCTATTTATGGCAAGGGCAGGTTGTATAGCCATGGTTGCAACTGTGCAATGATGGAATGATTTCATAGTGTTCATAGATCAAGGATGGGTAAAATGCAGACTTGAGACGGCTAGACCGTTTTTTTTGCACGTATCTATATTCAATAATTTCTATTTCTGGCAGGGACAGCTTCTGGTGTCATGGAGCTTGTTGCAAGAACTTTTCACTGTGGAGTTGTTTGTGTACACACACACACACACACACACACATATATATATATATATATAACTGTGTCTGTTGACAATAGCGAAATTTAGCCTGCTAGAAACTTTTTCTCTAGTGGATTATGTTATCAAAAACTTAACATATTTATGGTTAAAATAATATTTAGTGAAGTAAGTTTAAAGTTAACATAGTTATGGCTAAAATAATATTTATTTAAATAAGTCTATATAGATTTAACTACTGGGGACTAAAGCAGATATTGGTTTTTTTTTATAGCATGGAAAGGTTGGTTGGGGTTTCAAAATTTGCATAACAAATGTCTGATAGAAGTGGAGAATGAAATCAAGATAAATTTGTGAGTAGCTATATAGTCAAAAAGGAAGTCCTACAGCAGTCTGTTTGCAAAATCTATATCAGTCTTGATGATAATTTTCTGAAGAGACCACAACAATTTAAAAAAGTGTTCAACTAAAGCCTACTATAGATAACAAAGTCAATGCTATCAGACAATGAACAAGAGACAAAAAAACAGAAGAAGCTGTTAAGCAATAAAACTACTTTGCAACAAAGTAAATTCTGTTCTTGTTTTTCCTTGTTGATGAAATGGAAAAGAAGCAATTTTCCAACGAACCTGTGTCTTTGAGTCAATGATTGGAAGCAAATTTTGAATTGCATAATCATCATTAAGAGGGTCAATAAAAGTAGCTGCACAGGTCCGGAGCATGTGGCTTCCTTTAGTGTCATTTCGGACAATGTTTTTAAACATATAGAATGGAGGATTATCAGATGCAAGTTGTTGTTGAATTTGCAAGATCAATTGTTGGAAGGATTCATTGACTTGAAACTGCAATAGTAGAAGACACTAGTCAATGAGCATAGGTTACAATTAAAAATCGTTAAAGCTATTTGTATTTGTTTTTCGCCTATTTTCTTGTTTATATAAAACAACAGAAATTTTATTTAGCTTTTAAAAATAGCAATTCCAAAAGAACATTAGACATGCAAATGGCATATTTACTGTTGCTTGGTCGTTTGCCGTTGCACCGTCTTTGATATACAAGTCGAATTGCTTGTTTTTGTATTCACATGCAACGACAATTGCTGCGACAGAGCCAACATAGTAGGAATCATTTGATGACAACAGATCAGCAATTGTCATATCTGGAGCTAGCTTTCTCATTTTGCAAACTTGATCAATTGTCTCAATTATTGTATGTGGGAATATGACTATTGAATACTTGGCATCGCCTCTGTCGTACTGGCCTTTTTTCTTGAGCCCAAATCGAGTGATTCTTAGGCTTTTGCCAGTTGAGAAATAGCTACCAAAACGTTTGATCAAGTTGTCACTTATTCCAGCAGTGATTGTCATCAGCCCATCTTTGTCAACAAAGTCTGCATGCAGTATTTGCGCCTTTACAGGAGAACCTTGGATTTTGTTTTGTGCAGGCCCATACACGGCCAAGATGTCTCCTTTGAAAACAATTTTTGGGGTTATTGTGCATAGCTCTATAATAGTACCTGCTTCTGCAGCTGTTTGTTTGAACCTGCTATTGTTATAGTTAGAGAAGAAGGCCAAGAAAGAAATTATCAGCAATTAATAGCAGAAAATTTCAAACTTAGATCAAGATTGACAACATATTTGTTAATGCAATAGCTATATTCTGTTGTTTTCAGTGCTAGGAAATCATAAAAGAAGATGAAGAAGTTGCATGTGTTAAAAATGATGTAAAAAGCAATTAGAACCAAAATAATTGCACACCTTTTTGGACTTTGAACAGGTGAAATTGTTTCCATTGTTGAGCTGTCTAATGTTGATATTGTTTTTGTTGTGTTGAGCATAAGCAAAGAATTATTTTCCATTGTTTTGGAATTTTGGATTTTAGTTTCAACAGCTGTACATGCAAGAAGTATCAAGCAAGTCAAATGTACCTAACATTGTTAATTAATGTAAAGATTAGAAGAGATTTAGAACAAATGGAAAATATGGAAACAAATAGATAGTATTAAAAAAAAGAATCATAGGAAAAAAAAAGAAAAAAAGCAAATTTCTATAATTCTTTTACTAGTTTTTTTACATATGCATAGCATGAAGTCTATGTAGTGCCAGGAATTTGAACAAAACAACTGCTGAAAACTATGTTGTCTATAGCCAAAAATTGAACAAATTTTCATTTACAATTATCTTGAACATAATAATTTGTTATTAAAACATTCTATGTAGCCTATATATCATCTGAATTATTATAAAATGGAAATAACATGTGAATACTTTTGTAAAGAGTGTCTACATATGTTATGCAATAAGTGCTAGTTTTTTAAAATCTGATTTGTGCACAAATTAAAGTCTAAACAACTTTCAACAATAAAAAATAATCAAAATTTTACATCACAAATTAGATTACAAAAATATGAGAAAGTTCAACAGAATTTAAACTCATAGCTATGACATCAATGTTGCACATGCCCAAAGCTGATCTAAATTTACCTCACTACAAATAGGAAAAAACCAAATTGATATAGCTTAAAGTGCATGCAAGTTGCAAGAGAAAGAATAGTACCTGCTTTTGATTTTGTGCAAATATGATACGATGGATCTGTCCATAGATAAGGGGACAATAAAATTAGACAATGCAAAATTGAATAGACTATGCATTGTTATCACAGATTGATAGGAAAGTTGAGTAGTGATCAGTCCAATAAGCATCTGAAATATTGAAAACAATAGTTATATGTTTCAAATTTGTCCAAAAGTGGTCAAGCATTAAACCAGTGTTCGTTGTTGCCTTTGTTGTTTTCAGTGTCAAGCCTTTCATTTCCATAAACAATTGCAATTTTCTTTTTGACGTTGTTTCTTGCAACATGTCAATGTTCAGGTCACCAGCTACTAGGATTTGAGTGGTTTGTGTGCAAGTTGACAGAATGCAACTCAATATATGGAAGAGATCATCAAGCAGAGAACATGGTCTATTGTAAATGTTCACTACTTTCAACACATTGTAGCCAAATTCAAGATCTACGCAAATTGCTTCGGTCGAGTTTTTTGTATAGTTTTTAGAATCAGTGATGGCAATGTGTTTTTTAATCAATGTAAGGATTCCATGCATTGAAAATGCTGAGAAGAAATTGTATTTTTCTATCATTATCGTTTCTTTGGTAAGTGTGTGCATGTGAGTTTCTTGCAAACATAAAATGTCTGCCTGCATAAGTTCATGATCATTTACAACATCGTCATAGTGCAAAAGCAAGCTGCGTGTGTTCAATTATGCAATGAGTAATTGCTTTGCATTTGGCATTGAACGCAGACCATATTCAAATTGCAAAGTTGCATTTGTTTTTAATCTATCTATTTCAGTAGCAACTTTTGGACAAGTTTTAAAATTTCTTTGTTCCAACTTATTTAAAAGATAAAGACAATCAATATCTCTAACACGTGAGAGCAAAGTGTAAACAAGGCCATGTCTCTTAATTCCTTTTGGGTCAAATGCCAATTTGTTCATTGTCAATCCTTGTGCTCTATGGATTGTTCTTGCACATGCTAACTGAATTGGGAATTGTGTTCGCATAATATTCATTTTATTTTCAAGTGTTGTTTGTATCACAATTCTTTTGATTGGTGTCCAATTGGACTTTACAATAGGTGTATAAAGACGTTGCATAGTTGCACGTTGCTTGGCTCCAACTTTTGGATCTGTAAACTCAATCCAAACAATATCATGGTTTGTTTGTGCATAGTGTTTAAACACACCTTCTGCACCATTAACCAACCCATCCTCAGTTGAGTAGTTTCCTCCAACTAGTTCAATAAGCATATCTTTTTTCACTACTATCATAGACGGAAGTCGCAATCTGTTTTGTCTATGGTCATTTTTTTCAATTTAATCAATTTTGCTATCATGTGCTACAAGCGTGAATGTTTCTGTTTGCATAGCTGACAACATTTTTGAGTTATGTTCTTGAACATCCTTATTACTATGGAAAAGATAAGGTAACGTTGCATCTATTGGTGGTTGTCTGTAGCAATGTTGGTTTAAGTAATCTATGTCATTCGGTGTTTGTGAGCATGTTCTAATTCTATTTAAGATTGATATGAATGTTTAATTTCTTTGACGCACAACTATTGTAAGTTCATAGCATTTTATTGCATCGAATGTCAGAACCCAAAATTTCTGAAAAATTTAAAATTTTTTAATATAACAATAAATGTTAATTAATTTCATTCCTGGTCCTGTTTCGTTTATAACTTCAAAGGGAGAGCTAGCCATAGCTGACTGGCTTACTTAGCTTACGAGCTAATGCATAAATTGTCTTTTGTTCGTAGGTACCCCGGTGAAGTATGGATCACTGTAATTTAATTTTTGTAAGCATCAAACTCCTTTCCCTGCACTGTAATAACTCAAAGAAGATCTATTTACTATTACTGGTTGTCGTGTAAGACAGTAAAGTTCTTTTCATAAAATTTTATGCTTGAAATAAGATTGATAGTCTGCCTCGACATGATACCTCTTATCCTGGATAATATCATCAGGTTTTGCGATGAATTACTATGTTTCCTTCATATCCATTGCGTTATGATCATGACTCTATGTTAATACTGTAACTATCACTGGAACAAGTTGTTTGTATTATGTTCATCGTATGCATAACGTGACGTTAGCATAATGTAACCTACTGTCAATTATTAGCTGTGATTACTGGTTATTAGTATGAGTTGGACTTGTGACACCTCTAGCGATGTTTCATTATATTCATCTATATTTCAAAGTCCAATGTCTACTTAGTATTTTAACTTATGTCAAAATCTCTGTTAATTGTTTTAAATCTTCGTTCATAGTATGGACCTGTAGATTATTTTTATATTCTTACATCATTATAATAAAGATTGTTATTTTCATCGTTGATTGTTCACCATAGTATTGGGAGAATTATGGTAAATAGAACTTATATAAAAATATTGTATCCAAATATATTGCTAAGGTAGTATCTACAATGTTAAAGCTATGAGAAACTCCAATTTGAAGTTGACTACATCTCTTTCAAATCATTGTAGGGGATATATAATGTACCCTCTACACCATCGATGGCTTGGTTTCAAAGTATGAACTATACAATGATTATGTAACAATCATAGGGAATATTCATATTACGAACATGACTTTTATCCATGAATTGATTTAAAATTGATAACAATGATATGAGCTGCAGCTGAACTATATGAATTCGACCAATGTTAGGTTGATAAATCAAATGGCTACGTGGTTGACTCTCCTCCTTGCGTTGGGTGATATATAAGCCAGTATTGAAACCCTACCTGGTCATTATCTCTGCCCTCGGGCTCGGGTTGTAAGGGAGGAACCCTTCCTAGTCTGAACTCGTCAGTTGGGCACTGTAAAATGCAATTTGCTTACAGTTCTGGTCATGTTGTTTTATTCTCTGGTAGTTAAAAAGTCTGTGGGCTCTGCTATTGGCGTTTGCTACAGTTTCATTTGTATCTTGGTCTCGTTGTTATCACTGTGTTTAAATCACCTGCTACTTACAGTCTTCCACTGTCGCCGGTGTGAGTTTGAGGCAGGGTTTGCTCTATTGTTTTTATCCCTGAGGTGGTCGTGTACTGGGTTTTATTATGTGCTTCCCGGCTCCCAGCTTAAGGGTTTGTTTAAAGTATTACCTGTCACGGCTGTCCATAGAGAGGAACTAGAAGTCTTCCTTGCTCATTCTTCTGACGAGTGTGATGGGGTTTTGCTACCTGGCTCAGGTTGTCCACGGGGTTGCTTTCTCCATTGGCTCAGGTAAGATAATATCAATGGTTTCGCAGTTTTCGGTTTTGCACAAGATTGTTTATATTTAATTTAGTGTTAACAATTCTCGGCACTTGGTAATGTGCAGGTCATGCTGTTCCTGAAGGTGCACAGGGTTTCATCTCCAGCGCTGGCTCCTCCGGGTAAGCCTGGTTATTCCATGGCCGTATCTCCCTTTGTTGGTTTTGTTGTGCTAGGTTTATGCCTGGAAGGACCTCCTTTTGTAACTGGTTTGCTGTCGTTGTTGGTGTCATGGATACTGTCACATGTATGAAACTGTTTGCTTAAAGTTGATAGGGTTGTACCCCGGCATGTCTACGAAGAACAAACTACGGCTCAGACTGTTATGAGGCCCGGGGGTTGTTACTGTTATTGTATTTTCAATGTGCAGGGTTTTTACCCAACGCTGTATAAGCTAATAGATACTGTAACTTGTTGAGCCTGTCATGTGGCCGTGTATCATTCTGCGTTTTAATTAAATGAACAGAGTGTTTAAATATCGGGATTGTTTTGAGTTTCTCAGATACTTGCAGAGGAAGATAACTCGGTTGTAGGGATGGTAATATGTGTGTTCTCTGTGTTTATTTGGTTTTTGTATAAATATCGAATGTAACTGTGGATGAAATGTATACATAGACTATGTATGAAATATCCTGTAGGTTCAATCTGTTATATAAGGTATTTCTTTTCGTTTTTTTTCAATCTGTCGAAACAATGTGGTCTGGCTACGGCCGTGGTAGATTTGTTGTCTACTCTCAAGGAGAAATACTTATAATGAAATAAGTCTCATTACAGTAAATAACTACGAGGGTTTATAACAGCCAACAATGGCTAAGTTCGTTGATAACTTCTCTGCGTGTTAAGATGTTTGACTATTGATAGGACAACCTACGACAGTGCTGTGTATTACATGTAATACAAGCTCGATAACGAACAGTAATCTATGCTTGTGATTTGGATAAAGGAACAATGAAGTCTCTAAATAGTAAGACTTGGCTTCGAGCCAGTCAATAAGTTTGTCTTGTTTTAAAATAACTCTGTCAACTCTGTTGTGACAACATGGCTATAAATACTATAGTATTAGGTTTAAAAGAAAATAACAATTTACAGTTTATGTGTTTGTATTTGACTACGATTTTTATTGCATAAGATTGTATGGGAAGTTTTTTTTTTTAAATGAAACATTATTGCGACCACATCTTTTGGTTAATCGATAACAATCAGTTATGTTCTGAGTATAGATAAATATACTGATATAAGTTTTGTTCTCCTTTAGCTCGATACAAAGAATAACCTGTATCTATAGTTGACATAAATATGAAGCAGATATAAACTGGTATATTGCTCTAATAGAAATTATACCTGTACATTTCTCTATTGGGAAATATTTCACAGTAATTCTAAGATTTATCTATGTGTCTGTTCTTATGATTGTTTTAATAAGTGTATTTCTGGAATGACTACTGTTTAGTATTCTATGTCTATTATTTAACTATTAATAGAAATTCTAGAATAAATCACCATGATATTTGATTACTGTAACAGTAACAAATATATTCTGCATAAAATAATTACTCTATTTAAGTGATAATAGGAAAAATTCTAAGACATATGAGTTCTGCAAATTCTACCAAAAGACAATACAAAAAGACTACTCTACTGAAAATAAATACTGTTCAAAACACAGTTGAGATAGTCCATTCTACATTTAAATTTATTAAATACACAATAGGAAGAGTGGCAGAACCTGTATCTATGGTGGACAATAACAGCAATGGGAGGCTGTTCCTCCCTACCAATTCCTGGAGAGTGCCAGACAGCACTTCTCAGGACCCCCGAGCTTGCTCTGGTCTAACTGGCTGGAACTAGATACATCCAACAATTCCCTCAGCCAAAGCAGCTATACTGGAACCAAGTTACTGCAACTTCCTGACTCAAAACACTTCCTTACTGTTTTCCCACTTCCTCAATGGGACTCCTGAATAGCATTCACCTGAATGTATTCTCCCTCTAGAACAAATGCTGAACCCCCAGCTCAGTTCATTGAGTAGTATTTAAAAGATTGCCTAGGTCTTAGTTGGGTTAACTGTCATTAATGAGCCACCTGCTCAGATTCCACTTTCTTGGGGAATCATGACCCCAAAATATAGGGAAGTTGCCACCTGCAACTCAGGAAGTGTTTGAGGATGCTGCCACTTGTCTTTTATCCTTCCACCTAATTCCATCCACCAGTTAGACCAGTAACCTCTTTTAACAGCTCTCCCATGCTGTTGTCTCCATAATTTATTTATTAATAATAATTATTCAGAATTTACATTCCATTTCTGGAGACTCTGCCGAGTCATCCATTCCTACTTAGCATTAAATTTAACATAATGTCTCAGGAATATTAATAAAATAATTACATTATTTTAACAAAATTGGGGTATGTGACATACACACCCCCTTAAAATGTAACATCGTCCTCGATGTTACTTATTCTTCTTCTTCAGCCACCTGCTGGAATAGATGGGGGTATGCTTCCCGCATCTTACTTTCCAGCTCCCAGGTAGCTTCTTCAGGACTAAGGTGCTTCCATTGCACCTTCACTTGTCCAATTATGCGGTTCCGTAGAGTAATTTCCCTCCTCCCGAAGATACAATCCAGTTCCACCAGAACTTCCCCTTCTGGTTCTACCTGTACAATGTTCCAATCAATAACATGAGTAGCATCATGAACATACTTTTTCAAAACAGAGATATGAAAAACATTGTGTACTTTTAAATTTGGTGGTAATGCTAACTGATAAGCAACTTGACCGATTCTAGATAAAATTTCAAATGGACCACAGTAACGTGGTGCTAATTTTGCACAACTTCCTAATCTTAGGGAGCTCTTCTTTGGACTTACCTTGATGAACACATGTTCACCTACCCGGAACTCTTTAGGAGTTCTTTTCAAATCTGCTTGACTCTTTTGCCGATCCTGGGCAATCTTCAAGTTCTCCTGCACTTGTTTCACAATCTGTTCCATTTCTTTCAATAAATCAGGTCCTAACACTAATCTATCTACTAGATTACTCCAAGAGATAGGAGTGTTGCATTTTCGTCCATACAGAATCTCAAAAGGACTAAACTTAGCTGATGATTGATAGCTGTTATTGTATGCAAATTCGGCTAAGTGTAAATAATCCTCCCACTTACCTGGTTGATCTTTAACATACATCCTTAACAGATCTTCTAATACCTGATTAACTCTTTCAGTTTGTCCGTCCGTCTGAGGATGGAAAGAGGTGCTGAAATTCAAAGTGGTGTTTAATCCTTTGAACAAGGATCTCCAAAAATTTCCTGTGAATTTAGGATCCCTGTCTGATATAATAACTTTTGGAATACCGTGTAACCGAAAAATCTGTTTTAAAAAGATATCTGCTATGTTTGCAGCCTTGTATGTGGTTTTAACAGGAATAAAGTGTGCTGATTTACTTAATTTGTCTACCACTACCATAATTGAATCATTCTGATGTTGATTTTTGGGTAAACCCGTAATGAAATCCAGGCTGATTATTTCCCATTTTCAGCTAGGAATAGGTAAAGGTTGCAGCAATCCAGCTGGATGTTGGTGTTCTGTTTTTACTTGTTGGCAGTCCAAACACCTAGCTAAATACTCAGCTGTTTCAGATTTCATGTTAGGCCAAAAATATTCTTTTCTCAACATGGTGACGGTATTTTGATAGCCTGGATGCCCGGAGTAAGGGGTTTTATGAATTTCGTCTAGAATTAACAGTTTAACTTTAGGTGCATTAGGAATATACAGCCTGTCTTTAAACAATAAAAATCCGTTTTCATTTAAACTATACCCTTTTATCAAACTTTCTGTGGGTTGTTCTTTGGCTGCAGTTTGTAAATGCTGATAATTTTCGTCTAATTTTATCCCTTCAGCCAGCTGTTCATTTAAATCAGAGGTGTAAGTGCTGCTAGCTGATATAAAATTTAGCTTTGCATTTCTGCTCAAGGCATCAGCCACCTTATTTTCCTTCCCTTTTATGTGTTGGATTCCAAAATCGTATTCACTTAGGAATGCAAACCACCTGGCTTGTCTTGCATTTAAATTAGGCTGATCTAAAAGGTATTTCAGACCTTTATTATCCGTTAGTAAAGTGAATTTTCTGCCTATTAGATGGTGTCGCCACATCTTTAAAGCATGAATTACAACAGCTAATTCTAGGTCATAGGTGGCATAATTCTTTTCATGGATTTTCAGCTTCCTAGATTCGTAAGCAATGACATGTCCCTCTTGAGTCAGCACTCCGCCTAAACCATCATTACAAGCGTCGGTGCAAACTACGAAATCTTTATTTGGGTCCGCTATTCTAAGAATAGGTGCAGTTGTCAATAAGGTCTTAAGTTTCTTGAAGCTTTCTTCACACTTCGCATTCCAATCAAACTTCTTGCCTTTCTTTTGCAAAGAAGTGATTGGGTTGGCTATTTTTGAAAAGCCTTCAATAAACCTCCGGTAGTAACCGGTAATCCCCATTAAAGATCTAACGTCCGTTACATCTTTAGGTACTGGCCATTCTTCAATCGCCCGAATCTTTTCAGGATCAACTGAAATCCCTTCCTTAGTGACTACATGTCCTAAGTACTGGATTTCGTCTTTGAAGAAGTCACACTTGCTGAATTTCGCAAAGAGCTGCTGTTCTCTCAGTTCTTGTAAGACTATACGTAAGTGTTCTTTATGTTCCTCCTCATTCTTAGAATAGACTAAAATGTCGTCGATGAATACGACAACAAATTTATCTAAGTACTTATGCATTATGTTGTTCATTAAGCACATAAAAACAGCTGGGGCATTAGTAAGCCCAAATGGCATTACGACAAATTCGTAATGTCCGTACCTTGTTCTAAAGGCGGTTTTGAAAATGTCTTCTTCTTTAATTCTTACCTGGTGATAACCCGATCTCAGATCGATCTTGGAGAATACCGTAGCTCCACGTAGCTGATCAAACAGATCATCAATACAAGGTAACGGATACCTGTTTTTAATCGTCATCTTGTTTAGTTGACGATAATCTATGCAAAGTCGCATAGTTCCGTCCTTCTTTTTAACGAAAATCACTGGTGCCCCCCAAGGGGATACACTGGGTCGAATATAATTCTTGTCTATTAACTCCTTTAACTGAGTTTTCAACTCGTTAAGCTCCAAGATATTCATACGATACGGGGCTTTTGAACTGGGAATAGCACCTGGTACTAGCTCAATTGTAAAGTCTAGCTCCCTCTTGGGAGGTAATTCTGGGATTTCCTCAGGAAAAACGTCAATAAATTCATTGACTACAGGGATGTTCTCTACTGTTTTCTGGTTGCTTTCAGACTTATCTGTCTCATCTGTAATAGTTACAGCATAGGTCTTGCACCCTTTTCTGACTGCCCTTTTAAGTTGTAAGGCAGAAATTTGCCTAACTACTGTTTTCCTAGGGATACCCCTGACAGTTACAGGCTGTCCACTACTGTTTACACATCTAAAAGTTTTGTCAAAACAGTTTAAAACGACCCTATGTTGTTCCAACCAGTCCATCCCGATAAGTATGTCATAAGAGCCAAGTGGTAAGATGTTTAGTTTAATTGTAGTTCTAAAATCATTCATGTTTAAGATGCATTCTTTTACATAACAGTTTACTTTCCTTTTTGCCCCAGTAGCTAGTTGTACAGACCAAGAATTATCAAATCTTTCAACAGTCAATTTACATTTTTCTACCAGCTGAGGTGAAATATAACTAAGACTAGCACCTGGATCTATTAAAATAGTAACAGGGGTTTTGTTAATCATACCTCCTACTTCCACCATGGAAGTTTGATAGTCAGCTTGGCGGTTTTCCAACGCTGCATTGATTCGGGGCATAGTTCCTGCAAAATCTCCAACTGTCATTTCATCTTGAACAGTATGAATATTGCTGATTTGTTTCTTTCTGTTTGGGTAGACTGAAGCATAATGTGGCCCATTACACTCCCAGCACTTGACAGGTTCTTTTCGCTCAAAGTTTTTGGTGTAGTTTCCATGATTATTAGGAGCCTCCTTGCTGCTTTTGTAATTGTTGGAATGGCTGACAGCTCCATTTTTGTTTCCGTGGAAACTTTTACCATTAAAGTGGTTTCCGTTTTTTCCATTCTTGAAACTTTTATGGGGGACAAACTCCTTTTTCTTGTACTCGATTGGATTGCTGTTCTTTTTGGCTTTCCAGCTGGCTATTCCCTCTTTCTTTTTATTCTGTTCATAACAGAAATTAGCTTTGCGCATAGCTTCTTCCAGTGTTTTGGGGTTGTCATATTCAATTCTGTCCTTGATATGATAGGGCAGACAACTAATAAACCGCTGTATTTTTGGTTTCTCTTCGACAAAATACGGTACATACTGCAACAGACTTAAGAATTTATTGTTTAAGTCCTTCATCGTCATAGATATGAGCTTTAGTTCATAAAATTCCTTGGCCCTCTCCTCATAATACTGTTCAGACAGAAATTTCTTCTTGAAGTATCTTTTAAAAGTACTCCAATTAACTTCTCTCTCTTTAATCCCCTTGACCCTTTTCAGATCTTGCCACCATATGTCCGCCTTTCCCGAGAGGTTGTAGATGGCCATTCGTGCCTTCAGCTGATTTGAGTAGTTATAGATCTGAAAATATTTTCTCATCCCGGATAACCAGGATTCCGCCTCTTCTCCAGTTTCAGATTCTCCATTGAAGGTTGGGGGCTTTATCTTCTTAAACTCCCCGGAAATCTCTTCATAAGGCCTGTACTTTTTCCTTCGGTTGTGCAGCTCAGCTTCACTGCTGTCACTGCTAGTGTGATAACTGGGTTGTCCCTTTCTTTCTTTAGATGATGAACTGCTGTCGGATTTAGCTGGTTTTGTCCTTTTTGACCCTTTTTGATGACTAACTTCTTCTGAGTCAGCTCGCTTGCTCCTTCCTTCTGTCTGAAATTTTTCTATCAATAGCTGATTTAACTACTCCTGAGTCTTTAGAATCCTTTCATTATCCTTCTTAACTGTTTCTATCTCTGTCTTTAATCCTTTTATGGTCTGCAACAGTTCAGTGGAATGAACGATTGTCTCCTCTTTTTCAGGTTCTCCCAACATCTGTCTTGTCGCAGTGTTTGGAGATTCCTCCTCAGCGTATTCTCCCAGTTTTTCCATACCTGTCTGAAAAATTCAGAAAAAGGAAATTTTCTGTTCTGTTCATGAAACCAAAATATAAGTTAGTACTTTATATATACATTTAAATTTTCCTTTATGGTTACTGTTTTTGCGGAAGTTAGTGGAGTCACATCCAAGCCTAGTGTCTGAACCATGCTCTGATACCACATGTCAGAACCCGAAATTTCTGAAAAATTTAAAAATTTTTAATATAACAATAAATGTTAATTAATTTCATTCCTGGTCCTGTTTCGTTTATAACTTCAAAGGGAGAGCTAGCCATAGCTGACTGGCTTACTTAGCTTACGAGCTAATGCATAAATTGTCTTTTGTTCGCAGGTACCCCGGTGAAGTATGGATCACTGTAATTTAATTTTTGTAAGCATCAAACTCCTTTCCCTGCACTGTAATAACTCAAAGAAGATCTATTTACTATTACTGGTTGTCGTGTAAGACAGTAAAGTTCTTTTCATAAAATTTTATGCTTGAAATAAGATTGATAGTCTGCCTCGACATGATACCTCTTATCCTGGATAATATCATCAGGTTTTGCGATGAATTACTATGTTTCCGTCATATCCATTGCGTTATGATCATGACTCTATGTTAATACTGTAACTATCACTGGAACAAGTTGTTTGTATTATGTTCATCGTATGCATAACGTGACGTTAGCATAATGTAACCTACTGTCAATTATTAGCTGTGATTACTGGTTATTAGTATGAGTTGGACTTGTGACACCTCTAGCGATGTTTCATTATATTCATCTATATTTCAAAGTCCAATGTCTACTTAGTATTTTAACTTATGTCAAAATCTCTGTTCATTGTTTTAAATCTTCGTTCATAGTATGGACCTGTAGATGATTTTTATATTCTTACATCATAATAATAAAGATTGTTATTTTCATCGTTGATTGTTCACCATAGTATTGGGAGAATTATGGTAAATAGAACTTATATAAAAATATTGTATCCAAATATATTGCTAAGGTAGTATCTACAATGTTAAAGCTATGAGAAACTCCAATTTGAAGTTGACTACATCTCTTTCAAATCATTGTAGGGGATATATAATGTACCCTCGACACCATCGATGGCTTGGTTTCAAAGTATGAACTATACAATGATTATGTAACAATCATAGGGAATATTCATATTACGAACATGACTTTTATCCATGAATTGATTTAAAATTGATAACAATGATTTGAGCTGCAGCTGAACTATATGAATTCGACCAATGTTAGGTTGATAAATCAAATGGCTACGTGGTTGACTCTCCTCCTTGCGTTGGGTGATATATAAGCCAGTATTGAAACCCTACCTGGTCATTATCTCTGCCCTCGGGCTCGGGTTGTAAGGGAGGAACCCTTCCTAGTCTGAACTCGTCAGTTGGGCACTGTAAAATGCAATTTGCTTACGGTTCTGGTCATGTTGTTTTATTCTCTGGTAGTTAAAAAGTCTGTGGGCTCTGCTATTGGCGTTTGCTATAGTTTCATTTGTATCTTGGTCTCGTTGTTATCACTGTGTTTAAATCACCTGCTACTTACAGTCTTCCACTGTCGCCGGTGTGAGTTTGAGGCAGGGTTTGCTCTATTGTTTTTATCCCTGAGGTGGTCGTGTACTGGGTTTTATTATGTGCTTCCCGGCTCCCAGCTTAAGGGTTTGTTTAAAGTATTACCTGTCACGGCTGTCCATAGAGAGGAACTAGAAGTCTTCCTTGCTCATTCTTCTGACGAGTGTGATGGGGTTTTGCTACCTGGCTCAGGTTGTCCACGGGGTTGCTTTCTCCATTGGCTCAGGTAAGATAATATCAATGGTTTCGCAGTTTTCGGTTTTGCACAAGATTGTTTATATTTAATTTAGTGTTAACAATTCTCGGCACTTGGTAATGTGCAGGTCATGCTGTTCCTGAAGGTGCACAGGGTTTCATCTCCAGCGCTGGCTCCTCCGGGTAAGCCTGGTTATTCCATGGCCGTATCTCCCTTTGTTGGTTTTGTTGTGCTAGGTTTATGCCTGGAAGGACCTCCTTTTGTAACTGGTTTGCTGTCGTTGTTGGTGTCATGGATACTGTCACATGTATGAAACTGTTTGCTTAAAGTTGATAGGGTTGTACCCCGGCATGTCTACGAAGAACAAACTACGGCTCAGACTGTTATGAGGCCCGGGGGTTGTTATTGTTATTGTATTTTCAATGTGCAGGTTTTTTACCCAACGATGTATAAGCTAATAGATACTGTAACTTGTTGAGCCTGTCATGTGGCCGTGTATCATTCTGCGTTTTAATTAAATGAACAGAGTGTTTAAATATCGGGATTGTTTTGAGTTTCTCAGATACTTGCAGAGGAAGATAACTCGGTTGTAGGGATGGTAATATGTGTGTTCTCTGTGTTTATTTGGTTTTTGTATAAATATCGAATGTAACTGTGGATGAAATGTATACATAGACTATGTATGAAATATCCTGTAGGTTCAATCTGTTATATAAGGTATTTCTTTTCGTTTGTTTTCAATCTGTCGAAACAATGTGGTCTGGCTACGGCCGTGGTAGATTTGTTGTCTACTCTCAAGGAGAAATACTTATAATGAAATAAGTCTCATTACAGTAAATAACTACGAGGGTTTATAACAGCCAACAATGGCTAAGTTCGTTGATAACTTCTCTGCGTGTTAAGATGTTTGACTATTGATAGGACAACCTACGACAGTGCTGTGTATTACATGTAATACAAGCTCGATAACGAACAGTAATCTATGCTTGTGATTTGGATAAAGGAACAATGAAGTCTCTAAATAGTAAGACTTGGCTTCGAGCCAGTCAATAAGTTTGTCTTGTTTTAAAATAACTCTGTCAACTCTGTTGTGACAACATGGCTATAAATACTATATTATTAGGTTTAAAAGAAAATAACAATTTACAGTTTATGTGTTTGTATTTGACTACGATTTTTATTGCATAAGATTGTATGGGAAGTTTTTTTTTTTAAAATGAAACATTATTGCAACCACATCTTTTGGTTAATCGATAACAATCAGTTATGTTTTGAGTATAGATAAATATACTGATATAAGTTTTGTTCTCCTTTAGCTCGATATAGAGAATAACCTGTATCTATAGTTGACATAAATATGAAGCAGATATAAACTGGTATATTGCTCTAATAGAAATTATACCTGTACATTTCTCTATTGGGAAATATTTCACAGTAATTCTAAGATTTATCTATGTGTCTGTTCTTATGATTGTTTTAATAAGTGTATTTCTGGAATGACTACTGTTTAGTATTCTATGTCTATTATTTAACTATTAATAGAAATTCTAGAATAAATCACCATGATATTTGATTACTGTAATAGTAACAAATATATTTTGCATAAAATAATTACTCTATTTAAGTGATAATAGGAAAAATTCTAAGACATATGAGTTCTGCAAATTCTACCAAAAGACAATACAGAAAGACTACTCTACTGAAAATAAATATTGTTCAAAACACAGTTGAGATAGTCCATTCTACATTTAAATTTATTAAATACACAACAGGAAGAGTGGCAGAACCTGTATCTATGGTGGACAATAACAGCAATGGGAGGCTGTTCCTCCCTACCAATTCCTGGAGAGTGCCCAGACAGCACTTCTCAGGACCCCCGAGCTTGCTCTGGTCTAACTGGCTGGAACTAGATACATCCAACAATTCCCTCAGCCAAAGTAGCTATACTGGAACCAAGTTACTGCAACTTCCTGACTCAAAACACTTCCTTACTGTTTTCCCACTTCCTCAATGGGACTCCTGAATAGCATTCACTTGAATGTATTCTCCCTCTAGAACAAATGCTGAACCCCCAGCTCAGTTCATTGAGTAGTATTTAAAAGATTGCCTAGGTCTTAGTTGGGTTAACTGTCATTAATGAGCCACCTGCTCAGATTCCACTTTCTTGGGGAATCATGACCCCAAAATATAGGGAAGTTGCCACCTGCAACTCAGGAAGTGTTTGAGGATGCTGCCACTTGTCTTTTATCCTTCCACCTAATTCCATCCACCAGTTAGACCAGTAACCTCTTTTAACAGCTCTCCCATGCTGTTGTCTCCATAATTTATTTATTAATAATAATTATTCAAAATTTACATTCCATTTCTGGAGACTCTGCTGAGTCATCCATTCCTACTTAGCATTAAATTTAACATAATGTCTCAGGAATATTAATAAAATAATTACATTATTTTAACAAAATTGGGGTATGTGACATCGAACCAAAATGTGTAAGGAAATGTTTGCTGTTGGAATCTTGGTTGTTCAAAAATCCAACAATCATGTACGGGTTGTGCTTGACACAAATCACCACAGAATATGACATCAAGGTTTCCAAATGCTTTTGTTGGTGTGTGCATGATTTCACGTAGTCGTTTGTCAATGTTGTATAGCATTCGAGACCCTATTAAAGAGACTTCATCAATCAACAATACTCGAAGTTGTTCATAATCTTTTGTCAAAAGATCTAGGGTGTTTGAATTTAGCGGAAGCATATTTGAACTTAATGGCAGTCTGAAAGCAGAGTGGACTGTAACGCCACCTGCATTATATGCTGCTTTTCCAGTAAATGCAACTATAAGTCCTTTTTTCTTTAAAGGATCACTACCAATTTCTTTGTCATAGTGATGTAGAAGACCATCATAGATTGCTTTTGCGGTGTAAGTTTTACCTGTTCCTGCTCCTCCTGTCAGGAACAAGTGAATTGGAGTGAGGGGATTGTTCTTTTTCCTTGCAATAACTTCTTTCACGATTGATTGTTGTTGAGTATTTAGATTTCTTCGAATTGCATGGTATTCATGCATGTCCAACAGAAATGGCTTTTCTGTCAAGTTGCAGACAATCCCAGGTTTTGATGCATTGGACATAGTTTTGCGGATTAGATCATGCTGAATGTCATATTGTTCTAATCCAGACACAGTTGCTGTTTTGTCTGTTGTTAGAGGAGGCATAGCTATGTCTTGCAATTCAATTGTTTCAGCAGCATTATCAAGGTCACCCCACTTTGTCGTTGTTGATGCCATGAACTTTTGTTCTACAATGTCTATTTGTTCTTTGAATTTGACATATGCATCAGACATGTTTTGAAATTGCTCTTTAGTAGGTTGCAATTATCTCTATGTGGCATAAAGAGGATCATCTTTTCTCTAAAAAAATTCTCGAGGTCTTTTTGTTTGTTGTAGCGAATAGATCGTATGATACATGGTCTATTTCTTTTTCTTGTAATTGAGTGCATGCAAGAATAGGAAGATGCATATTCTGCCAAAGAGATGTTTTCAAGCTCAATAGGACGTGCAATGTATTTGTCCAAAATTGATGGGCAAATAATGTCGTCAGAGTCATCTGGTTCTTTTTCCAAAAGCGATGGTTTTTTCAAGACAACTATTTTTTTGTCGTCTGGAGCAGTGTTGATGAAAATAGTCTTCCTGGAGGATGAATGCAGAGGTAACGAGAGTATGATATGTATTGCTTGTCTAGTAGACATTTGTTGCTTGTTCAAAAGCGCATTTCCAAGTTTACATATCGTTTCAATCTTTCCATCATTCTCAATGAGACATTGTTCTTTGATCTTTTTGAAAGCATTTGTCATGGATCTATCAAATTTGGTGATGTAAGAGCTTACATATGTTGCTGTAGCGTAAGCATCTAAGATATATTGTGCATCTGTATTTGCTTGCCACAACTCTGGTATTGCTTTTGCAAATGAGTTAATCCAAATGTCAACGGGATCTCTTTTTAGTATTAAGGTAGGACGAGGAAGCAAAGATCGTAGCAGCAAAATGTATTCATCCTTGGTTAGTTCTAGCTCTAGAAGCAATTGTGCAAACGACACGTTTCTAGAATATTTTTTATGTTCAATAAGAGAGAACAATTTTTTTGCTCTTTGAATGAGATCGTCTGAAGCATTTTCTAGTGGTTCTAGAATCATGGTACTATCCATAGGAGGCAATGGGAAATTGAATCTGCATGTGGAATGCCGATGTTTTCTACATGTTTTTGTGTGTCTATGCGTTTGAATTTGAATAAGATTTTGATCAAGTAAAGACGAGTTTGTGGATATATAGCGATCAACAAAAGCAACAATCTCCTCATTTGAATTTTTTCCATAAACAGGTGCATTTTGAATCCAAGTTAGTCCATGTTCATGCTCATTTCCTCTCTGTTGAAATTCGGTCGTAAAGAAAAAATCTTGTATTTTGCCAAATATTGTGTTGTTTTTTAACATAAGAGACTTTAGTGCTGCTATTTTGTGTCTATAGTAGCGAGTACAAATCACTGGGTGTCTTCTTATTAATGTGTCAATATTTTCTTCCAACGCATTGTCTTCTAACTTTCCCAAATGTTTTTCCTCGATTTGTTTCAATGCATTGCATAAAGGTGCCCAAACGTGTTCAGCACTCGTAAAGGTTAAAAAGAACGTAGGAGGACCAAGCTGTCGAATCATTGCAAATAGATCTTTTTTCATATTTTCAAAGTAATCAGGTGATGTTCTGATTGCTTTCAATGTACGATACCCGATCGAAGATTGGAGTATTTTTACAAGATTGTCTTTTGACTTGACATCTTTTGCCAATAATTTTTTGTCCTTTAACTCTCCCATGCAAATTGATATCCAAGCGGTGTTTTGTACTTGTTTTATTATGATTTTAATTGCTTTGAAGAAAATGTTTGTGCCATGTGTTTCAAAGTCTGTACTTTCATGTTGTAGCTCCCACTGCGATATTTGTTGATAAGAGAAGTGATTGAAAATTTCATTGGGTCGATTGAATCCGTAGAAAAGTGTAGGAAAGTTTAGCTCTTCAAAGTATTTGTCTTGGAAAATGCTCAATGGTCGGAAGCTCTCTGAAGGTGCAAGTTCTATGATTTTGTTGTCTAGATCATCTATTAGATGTGTTTCTCCATATCCATGTATCAATGTTTCTGATATTGGTTCTATGTTTATTTCATTTTCATCATCAGCTACTTGTTCTGTTGTTTCTTGAGTATTTGATTCTTGTTTGGCTATTTCATCAAATATTTTTTCCCAACTAGTATTGATTACAATGCCTTCAATTTTGTAAAGTTCGGTTTTGCATAAATCACTCAGCGCAGACATAATGATCTTTGGCCGAATATTTCCAGATAGATATGCATTTTTGTATTCCAATTTTCGCTTTAGCATAACTGCAACTATCAAATTGTCATCTAGACTTCTAGGCAATGCTATTTGAACTTTATCCAAATTTGCAGGCACATTGATAATTGAGCCAGTCAGCCCAATTTGTGCTCTTTTATAACCAAGTTGTCTTATTTGTGCAAAGGCTATTCTTGGTGACACCAATCGTTCTTCCAAAGGAGTCAGCATAGCTACAGATGGCAATATGTTATTGCGCCGGATTCGTGTAGGCGATGTAAACATGGGCAATTTCCCATTAGCGATTGTTTTCTTGCAAGGCCTACAAATTTGAACAAGTAGCATGGGGTATGTCACATCTTCTGTACTTGTAAGAGTTTGAAAGGCTAATTTAACTGTGTTGTTTACACTAGAAATGTCTTTTTTAAAATGCAGTTGTTTACACACGGAACATGCATGAATAGGTGTGTCTTGAATAACTTTTAAGTATGTAACAACTGCTTTTTTTGCTTTTGCACATTCCTTTTGCTTTTGAAGAATGTCCATTCCTTGTTTACGCATATTGTGTTTCAACAAGCGCAAGTTTTTTTGCATATTGCCATCAATGCATGTTTGCGTCTTGATTTTGGTTTTTGAAAATTGATCAGCAATGCAAGACTTCTTTTTCCCTATGTTTACCTTTTGTTTTTGTTCCTTTGCTTTAATTGCATCTATGTATATTGGTTTGTTGAATGGTCCATTGTCAATGTTCTTTTCTATAGTGTTTTCTTTCGCTATTGTCTGTTTGTTCGTTTCAAAATTATCCATTCCAATTGCAATAGAAGTATTTTCATTGCAATTGAGCGAAAAGAGCATTTTATTTCCACAATGTTGTTGCAACAAGGGTTGGAAATGCGAGTGCATTTTATCTATTACATGTTGCATCAGGCATAGAACTTTTGACGATTTATTTGTTGCATGGAATGTCACAATGTTTTCTTGCAAATTATTGCTCCATAAATGTATGTTAGTGTCTAGTAGCTCACATAACCATTGAAGAGCAAATTGATTTCCTTCTATGTGGCCAATGATATATGGCTCTGCCAAATGCACGATATAGGTTTCCCATCCACTAACAAGAGGTGTAGTTGCTAATGTGTTTTTATCAAGATATATGTCCAAGCATTGTATTGCTCTAATATCGTTTGAAGCAATAGAGTTATAGAAGCTTTGCGCAATTGCTTTTATAACACTTTGTCTATTAGCGAAGAGTGTCAATTCGGAGATTGATTCGAACAAGGAGTCATGACAATTGCCTTGAAGCTGAAATGACATTTCTTCAACTTGCCTGTATAAACATTGATTTACATTTGCGCCTTGACAAAGCATATCAGTGGCTTTTCTTTCGGCTTGCATTGTTTTATATGACAACAATGGTTCAAAGTGGCCAGAAGCTGGTATGTGGTCATGGAACAATATATTGTAGCAATATTCAGATCTTCCAGAATTGAAGTGAAGGTATTTTGTTCCTTTTGTTAATGACCAAACAACGACTAGAACATTCAACCATTTTGAAAACCACTTGATGCAAAATATATCACCCCATAGTCCATATACATTTTGATTATCTGGCTGTGAAGCATACTGCGACATGCGATTGAGATATTCGTTGGCATTTTCTATGTTATGCAATTCCACCAAATAGTCAACTGTCAATTCTGTGCGCATTGACAACAATGCACAGGGATCTTTTTGATCTAGACGAACACAAAAATGATTAACAATCTCTTTCCTTATCTCTATTGATGTATATCGAAAATGAAATAATACTGCAAGTGCATCAAACAAGCAATTTCCTGGATCATAGTGGAAATTGTCTAGTCGAAACAAATTGCTTGTAGCCAAAGCCTCATCAATTTCTTGCCAATTAGAATATTTGGTGCCAAGACCATTTGCCCTTAAAACATTGTCGCCTTTACTTTTGTCTTTTCCCATATTGTCTACAAACACATTTGCGACGGCATATGTTTTTCCTGGTTTTTGTTCTTGTTTTTTCTATGTCCCTAGTTGTTTATATCGGAAAACCTGCATGCAAGTGAAGAGAAACAAACGCTAAGGAAAACAAAATAAGCAAAGGGCATGGTCTTTTTTTCCAAACCATGATGTTGTAAACATTGTAGATTGTTGTTGTCATTGCAAATAAGCAAAGCAAAGGGAACAACATATTCACAACAAAGAAATTTTGAAATGAAATGTATTTTGTCTTGCTACTAGAATAGAAAAAACCAGCATGTTAATTGCTAAGCTAAAATTATTAAATATGCAAAATTTGGTATCAATACAAAAAAAATGGCAATTAGCAAACAAGAAAATTATGTGTGTGTTTTTTGTCTTTCTTTTTTTGTTGAAGCTATGTTTGAGTTTGTTATCTTATAACCACTAAAATGTTTTTTTGTACGAACCTATGTAGACATGATTTTGGTCAAAGGGAAAGCTTTCGGCACTTAAAAGGTTAAAAGGTCAAAGTCACTTTATCAAGAAGTATGGATATAATGTTTCTCATGACACATCAGTACACACTTGATTTCTTATTCTAGTCAGGGGGAATCATTAGATTCAATGCAATATTAGATTTATTGGTGACCTATAACAAAGGGAATCAAACTGAAGCCATCACATTGCTTATTTAATGTCGATGAATCATTGTACATAACCTTTTACATATATCTAAAGCAGATATGATGATAAACATAAGCCCAATCCCATGTATTAGTATAAGGATTTGCTTCTAATATTCATTAACATCTATGACTATAACTAGAGCTTGAAACTTTTATTCATAATAATATAATGATGTCAAGTTGCCAAGATCAAACACTAAATCCAACTGCTCTTAAAAGAATCGATATAAGTTTAAAAACTCTATTCATCAACCATATCCATGTCTACATTCACTTGCATTTCATAAGCAGAAGCATGTGTGCTTTGCACTGAAAGGAATTGAAGGAAGATAGGCAAGGAGGAAAACACCTATTGCTGACAAAATTGATGCCTGCCTTTGCTACTTATCATTGATGAAGATGGTGCGAAGTAAGGCTCTAAACGACCACAAAATAGAAAAAGCTTTTTTGTCATGCTGGCATATGGTTGATAAAATATAGGCTACGGCACATGTGCATTGTCTTAGATAATATACTTATTGCATAGGCCTAGTTTAAAATGTTTCTTGAAAGGTGAAATGACATTATTTTTTTTATTTTTTGGTAAGCAAAATATTGCAAGCTATAATTTTGCAAACCAAGAATTTAGAAGAATAAACAAATATGGTAAAGTGAATTAGCAAATGTTTAAACATATTTATAGTTTTAAACTTTGATATATCAATAAAATATAACTATGTGTGTTCAGAAATGTTTAAATATTTAAACTTAGTATACCACTATGCTGTATGCTCATGCTATAGTTTGTACCTTGATTGTTAACCATTCAACTACTAATTAATTGCCAATGTAAGAGTGAATTAGAATAGTGGCATAGCTAATATTGATTCCTGATACTATTCATAAATGTAAACATAAATGGCATAAGCGACAATGATTTTGCATCTCAAGACAAAGTAAGAATAAAGCATAGAAAATTAAAGACTGAACATAAAAAAATTTATTTCAAAAACAAATTTGCGATTATTGTTTTCTTTAATATTTCTATTGAACTTTAATTTATGAGCAGTTGCTACTACTTGGAATTTTATTTGCAATTAGCTTATAATATATAGATTAAAGCCATGAACCTATAATTTTAACACATAATTTATAATTTCTGTTTTATATCATATTGTTTCATTTATGCTTTTGTATTAAACACTCGGATCTTAAACTTTCTTTTTGACACTAGTGATTTCGCTAGGCCTGGTGAGGGAATGCGAAAGATCATATTTTGTGTCAAAGAGAGTGACAAACAAACTATATCAAGATTTAGCAAGATTGGGGTGTAATTAGATGGTGACTTTATTGAGTGCACTTAACTCTTCATAACTTGTGTCTTGATCAAATACCTCAATGGGAGCATTGTGGTTTCCTTGATCAGGAGACTGTCAAACCATTTTTTCTTCTTTTTGGATTTGAAACATTCTATAATTTTAACACATGATTTATAATTTCTTTTCTATATCATATTGTTTCATTTACGCTTTTGTATTAAACACTCACACCTAAAACTTTCTTTTTGACACTAGTGATTTCGCTAGGCCTGGCAAGGGAATGCGAACGATCATATTTTGTGTCAAATAGAGTGACAAACAAACTATATCAAGATTTAGCAAGATTGGGGTGTAATTAGATGCTAACTTTATTGAGTGCACTTAACTCTTCATAGCTTTTGTCTTCATCAAATACCTCAATGGGAGCATTATGGTTTCCCTGATTAGGAGACTATCAAACCATCCTTTCTTCTTCTTGGACTTGAAACATTTGCACTAATCATGTCCTTGTTTATTACAATATCTACGAAACCTAGTAGAAGACGGAGAAAAGAAAAAGAAGATTGTGAGAAACAAAATGACCTTGTACTAGTAGGAAGTGCAAGTTTTGAAAATGTAGATATGCAAACAATTGAGGAGGATGATTGATCTTGAATTCTACAAGAATGTAAAAACTTGTCTTCAATCAATTGTGCTTGATTATACACAACGTAAAGAATAGCGATTTCCATGTACGTTAGCTCTAGCTACAAACATTCTTGTAACCTACTTTTAAATTTGACAATAAGATTATCGAATGCATTAGTGATATTGAGAAGAATGGACAACTGATTGAATTGATGGAAGTACTCTCATACAAGAATGTTGAATCCTTGACTGAGGTGAAGCCACTTAATATTCATATCCTATTTGTAGAAGGAAGAACTAAAGGAGAGAGAAAGGGATTTCACAAACTCGGTCCAAATCATGATTGAGTTTTGATTCACATCATGTCTACAAAGCCCTGTGAGTTTCAAGTTAATGGACATAATATTTTCAAGACCAAGAAACAGATTATAGTTAAACCAACTGTCTATGTCAAGAATCTAACTTTGGAGCACTTTCAAATCATGGGATTCATCATAAATGATAAGCTTGGATTTTTAACATCGAGGACATAAATTGTTGATAAAAACATTATTAACATTTTATGCAAACAAAGCAATTATGTTGGCAACTTCCACCATTCTTTTGTGTAACATCATTATTTCCATCGATCTTATAGTAGTCATCATTGATACCCAGGGGATATGGCCACTAATAGAACTATTAGCAACTTGATTTCTTTGAAAGTGTATTAAAAATTCCAAAACAGCTTTCAAATATCTATAAATCTGTATTAAATAAAAGGTCAAGAGTCTTGTAAACAAAGCTGAAGACTCAAGAACATCTTCAAATATCAATGAATATCACCATCAATTAGTTTAAAACTTGGGAGATTGTTAATCAATGCATAACAACAAAAAATGTTTAGTGTATAGTGTCAATGAAGCTCCAATGAAACCCTAGGAAATGAGCCCATATAAAAAGAGCTATTCAACATTGTCTCATCAACATCCAAAATCACTACGTGTGTATCTTACAAAGTCAATTTCAATGATACAAGTAAATGCCTCTTATCAACATCTCTTCCAAATTTTCCATCATGTCCAAATGAAGGAAAATGTTACATACCCCCAATTTAAAAAAAAAAAAAAATTAATGCTACTGGCCTGGCCTGGCCTAACCGTCTTAATAGATAGATTGTTATGTATTGAGATCATCTATATTAAATCATGTCAATAAAGTAGATTTAGTGTGAAAGCAATATTTGCAAAAATGTTTACTAGAAGCTTCCACCTATTAGAAAGTCTCTATAGCATGAAAACAATATTTGAAAGAAAATTTATTACAAGGTCCAGCCATTAGAAAGTTCCTTTACTAAGGACGCTTATCAGAAGGTTCAGCCTAGTAAAAAGTTTCTTCACTAGAAACTATATATCTAGAAGTAGAAGCAATGAAACAAGATGTCTTGTGAAGTATTTTGTAATTGTAGATTGGCTTGATTTGGAGGTTTTCCCCTTGAAGAGGCAAATGAATATTGCTTTAATTAATAAAGATATTTCTATTATAATATTTTGTTATCTAGAACTATCTATTGTTGTGGTAACTATTTCTTTTCATATTGAAATCTTGGTTTATTTTTTTTATTTATTTATGTTATGAATTTCCAATTATGTTGTTGAGGCACATAACAAATAAACATGATGCTTAAGACTCATTAAGCATGAAATAATTGTTAAGCCATGAATTTTGGATGTGCAAAACACAAAGCAATGAGCATACCGAACAAAATCAAATATGCAGGATGCATAAAAGATAAGAATATGTAGCGTGGCTTCTGACAATCAATTCCAATAATGGGAACACCATGTCCTTAATATCGAATGGATTGGCAACCTTCATTTTTCTAGTCATGGATAGAATGACAATAAAATAACTCATTATTATGTGTTGAATTATATTTTAAGGATCGATAACATCAGTTTAATGTTAGATACTTGAATTTGATTATGAAGGCCGATCTAAATAAAGAAGAAATTCCATCAATCAAGCCATTATATTGCAGGCAAGATGAGGCTGATTTTGGTGAAGGGTCATAAAAGGCACTTGACATTGCTCAAATATAATAGGCACGAGAATTTGATGTTTGTTTGTGTGGATGGCCATATTCCTATTGTTTGGTATAGCCAGAACAAGGAGCAGCTAGGGACTTGCTGAGCCCACAATAATTTCTTATAGTGCTTTAATGTCTAAAGCAATTGTACATGTTTGAGAATAAGTAACATAGATCACACTATAAAGTTACAAAATGTGGAAATAGAAACGATACACACCTTATTAGAGAAAGGTTTGATATATAATATAAAATAGATTTTGAGCTAATGCAATATGTATGTGTGTCGCTATGAGCAGTGGACATAATCACTTTGTAGGTGGATGAATCAAAACTATTCGAGCTTTTGATGACAATAGAATTGCACACAAATTCAATTCAACACCAATCAGTTATGGAAATCAATCATAGGATTCACTCCTAAAAAACCTAAAGTCAACATTGAATTTGAATAAAATATTACGCAAATTCAAACTAGACTGGAAACTTGCTCTAATACCAATGATGTAGGGATTCTCACTCATAAGTAAAGTTCGAAATCAAAGTCTGTAAAGTAAATTTCTTAATTGCTTTTTATTAAGTAAACATAGCGCTACATAGCTTTACATGAAGAAAACTAACCATGAAAACAAAGAGAGAAAATTTGAACAAGATTCTTGAAACTAGCAACTAAGTGCAATAATAGAGATGGTGATTTAATGTCTCAAGTGATTCTACATGTTTAAGAATAAGTAACGTAGATCACACTATAAAGTTACAAAATTTGCAAATAGCAACAATGCACACCTTATGAGAGAAAGGCTCGACATCTAGTAAAAATTAGATTTCAAGCTAATGCAATATGTACCTAGGTGGCTATGAGGGGTGAACATGATCGCTTTGTAGGTGGATCAATCAAAGTCTATTCAAGGTATTGATGACAATAGAATTGTAGACTTAAATCAATCTAACACCAATCATTTATGGAAATTAATCATAGGATTCCTTGCTAAAAAACCTAAAGTTGAAATTGAATTTGAATAAAGTATTACCCAAATTCAAGCTAGATTGGAAACTTGCGTTGATACCACTGATGTGGGGATTCTTACTCATGAGCGGAGTTCGAAATCAAAGTCCGTAAATAGATTTCTTAATTGATTTTTACTAAGTAAACATAGGCCTACATAGCTTTGCATAAAGAGAACTAACTATGAAAACAAAGAGAGAAAAAATTGAACAAGATTCTTAAAACTAGCAACTAAATACAATAATAGAGATGGTTGTAGATAAGATCTCAAGTGCTTGTCAATATTAGGCAACCAACAAGGCATTGACAATAATCTCCTATGTGCACAAACAAGACAAATGATATGATACTAAGTACTAAAAATCAGTTATATGTGAATGATTTAGAATACCTATCGACCTAGTCCTCCACTTCAAATCTAGAGTCTACATGGGTAGTTAGGATCTGCTTATATTGATTCTTCTCCTTGCGTATTACTTACATGTCCCAAAGAATTTTGCCTAAAGTGTCATACTTTTGATCCAAAAATTCAAATTTATCCATAATGGATTATTGTTGCATGCACCAATCTTCAATAACCTAAGCCACAATGGATTTAGTTTCTGAGTGGAAAGCAATTTTCATGGGTGCCTTGCAAATGGAAGAAGCCAATATCAAGTTTCTAGTGTTTGAGCTCAACAACAATACATTTTGAAGGATTGGTGGCTCATGGCTCCTAAATATTTTTCTCTATTCACCCATGCTCAACTTTGATATTTAGATACAAAGCTCTTATGGTATTTCATCATTGTGTCCTTGGTCTCCATTTCAACTTTTGTGCCTTGGTGCGCTCATCGTGGTTCTCATGCATTATCCTATTTGGTATGTTCACAGGCAGCCCATATTATCATTTCTAGATACATTATTTCTATCCCTTCTCTTGATTTGTATCATCTTCTCTCAAAACTTCAAAATCTAGTATCTTGATCAAATATTGAGACAGATTGACCTCGATTTTAAAGTAATATTGCACAAGGATTTGTCTTTAGTTTAGTAAGGACACTTAACCATTCTTGAACAAGTGATCTATAAATTGCCATGGACATTCCATTGCAATAGTTTGTGACAAGATATCTGACAACTTAATTCATCATGTTAGCTTAATTTCACAAAATGATGAATAAAGTAATATACACTCCCTTATTGTTGGTAAGCCATGAACTAATACAATAAGATCATCATAATGGAACCCCTTCTCCTCATGATGAACCACTATTTAACATAGCCTAGTAATTGTCTAGGGTTAGTTTAAGTGTTTATATATGCCTCAATTCTTGATTAGGGTCAAGGTTTTGGAGTTTCTAGAATTTTCTTGAAGTCCACTTATGACTAGCTCGATTACATAGCCAAAGTTAGGTCCCATGGAGCAAGTGCCACAAAGCGAGTTTTGAACCTAAGTGGGGAGGACAACAACACTCCTCCGGACCACTCGATCTACACTCAATTGACTATCGCCATAAATTCTTCTAGTCTGGGCAATAAATTGTAATCAATTTGATAATAAGTTGTTCACATTCACTAATGAATTGTTTAATTAAATGCAAGGAGAAAGGCAAACAATGCAAAAGCAAAATTCAACAACCTCATAGGCAAGGGATTTTCTCAGCAAACATATGTTGAATTGACGATAGTATAACCAAGATTAGAGTATTCAACATTATCTCTTTGTAAATTTTGTATTAAAATTTATTTATAGTTGTCAAAGATGTTATCAAATCATATTTAAGTATATGGCATTGCAACAAAACTAACCATCAAATAGCTTGAAAATCAAAATACAGAGGTTCAAAACTATGTCTATACAAACCGTTTTGATTTAGTAATATAACCTATCCCAAAACAGTAAAAAATATTGAACAAAGCGACTATTAAATTGCAACAGAAGAAAATACAACGGCAAAACCAGCAATGCAAACCATCAAACATCGGACATTAAAAAAAATCGCTCACAAGCATAAAAACCAGAGCCGAATAGCACTCACAAATTGCAGACAACAAAATCGTGGTCTCCACAAACTAGTAGAAATTGATACCACCCATATACATATTATAAGCGAGTTCGAAGGAAAAATTTGCCAGCAATAAACTTCTATAATGCAGCGATTTTTTATTATTATCAAAACATATATTTTTTATCTTATTTTTATTCATCTATCAAATCTAAATAATCTTTGTTTCTATCCATCTAAATTTTATATTAAAATGTGAATTTTTAAACCTAGACCACAATACTTAATACCAATAAGTACGCCCGTTTTATGTATAATGTGAAAAAAACTATAGTCATTTAAAAGGAAGCCACATTGGACTTGATACTTTTGTTGTATTCAAAGTTTTGTACAACAGAATATCATTTTGTTGACTTTTTAACTAAGGATATTTGACGTATTCAAATCTGTTGTTCAAAGAATGTAATTTCTATTTTTTAACTAAGGATCTTTGTCACATTTAAATCTCTTGTTCAAAGAATCTAATTTTGTTGATTTTAAACTGGTTGAAGTTTCGTTAAAAGAAAATAGAGCAAGTGATTAATTTATAGTTACTGTTTTGATTTGTAAAAACTTTTTGCGATTCCTCAAGCTTGTTGCAATGCGGAGGGGAAAACGAAACTTTAGCAGTTTAATAGAGCTTAAAAGTAATGACACTGTCTGTAATTTTAAACGCTGGTTTTAACAAAGACACAAATGTTAAAGTTTGTAGCATTGAAGCCACAAAAAAAGTAAGCATTCATCCTAGCAACATAGAAAATGTCTAGGCATTGATTCTATGCCAGTGTATCACGTATATATCCAGTATCGCGTATGTATAAATCTTAGATAAAATATTTCTTTTAGTCTACTGTGTGCAATTACAATTAACATTGACTACTCACGATCTATGGGCTTAGCTGGTCAAAAATACTAGGTTTCACACGATCCACACCTTTTTTATTTTAAAGCTTTCGGTCTTTAAAGGCTTGTTCGACGTAGGAGGACAAGGAGCGATCAAGCCTTTTTTATCTCTAGAGCTCACTCGGCAATAAGCAGATTTTGGCGCTTCGGTGACTAAGCCTTTTTTATCTCTAGAGCTCACTTGGCAATAAGCATATTTTGGCGCTTCAGTGACTAAGATTCAGCTGGACATCCTAGCATCAACCTGCCTAGATCACTTTATTTTATAATATAACCCTCTTACTTGAGAGTAATATCACAAATCATATCTCTATTGGAGTTTGAGTCAATCTAGAAATCATCTCTCATTGCAGAGGAAGAGTCAAAATTAAAGCGCTCATTGGACTAGTCTGTACAGTAAGCCTTAACACCACTAGCTTGGGTCTTCTTGGTCCAAGCAGTTAGTTTTAGCTTCAACATAGAAAATGTCTAGGCATTGATCCTATGATCATTTGTCACTAATCATTTCAAAGTCCATGGATTAACATGAAACTTTTCATAGAGAGAATCAGCACAGCCCTGTTGTATTTAAATAAAATTAGTGAATCGATGTTCGTACCAGATTAAAGTATATTTTTTTTCTAAATATATTTTTAAGAATTGAATCGTATCCACCGATGTATAAAAAGGAGCATACATATTTCAACAAGATGAACAGCTATGAATATATCTATTCAATACAATCAGATTCAACTAATATAAATGCATGTCGTGTATCCATGGCATAGTACCAATCAAGTAGCAATGTTTCCATTCATATGCTACATTTGGCTACTGCAGCCATCTTTGTTATTTAGCGCCTAAAATCTTGAGCGCATTTCACTAATGCATTTACACTACCTACTAGCAAACAATTATAAACAATTAGCCTTGTCTTGCATGCAGACGCTAATTTCCCAGCTTATATAGCAGCTGTAAGCAGATAGTATGAGCGGTATATCTTCTTGACACTTGTTTCTTTTTAATCGTTGTGACAGAACATAATTTTGCTACGGGCGTTCGTTCGTGTAGCTCACGTCCCTACTTCAACATTTTGTGTTTATACAGATAGCTGTACGACCACAGAGACTAAATATAATCAGATTCAACTCGTATAAACACGTGTCGGTCGTGTATCGATGCCATAGTATTAATCAAGTAACAATTATTCCATGCATACGCTACATTTGGCTGTTGTAGCCACCTTTGTTATTTAGCGTCTAAAATCTTGAGCGCACTCTACCAATGCATTTACACTACCCACAAGGGAGAAATTATAAACAATTAGACTTGTCTTGCATGTAGACGCTAATTTGCCAGCTTATATAGCACCTGTAAGCAGATAGTATGGGCGGTGTATCTTGTTGACACCTGTTTCTTTGTAATCGTTGTGACACAACATAATCTTGGTACCGGCGTTCCTTCATCTAGCTCACGTCCCTATTTCAACATATTGTGTTTATACAGAAAGCTCGAGGACCGCAGAGACTGGAAAAAAAATTTATATTGAGAACTCGAGCGAAGCACTACACTCCACTGCGCCGACTGTAGAAATTTGTGGAGGATTGTGGCTTCGATAGGAGACGAGAGTATCCTCCAGGTACATGGATTCTTACCTCTGCGCAGGTAAATGTTTACAGCTACATCCTCCCAAACCTAGAATTTAGTTTTACTTAAGCTTCGTTATTGTTCTCTGTTCAATCATATTTTTCTTTACAGGGCTTGCAATAACATCTTCGTATTACACTCAATATTATTCGAGCTAGAGTAACTGTGCTTGCTATCAGGAAATTCTAGTTTATCGCCTAGAGACTTTCTTATAGCGTGAAGTTAAAATGTATAAGATGTTCCGTAAATGTTTTATAGACTATTTCTCAGGGTTTTGAGTTTGGTAGCCCTTCGAAATTTTATTCCGTCAAAAATAAAAAGAATAAAGTATGAAATTTTATCAAGATATCGAGTTTGCCAGCCGTTGGCATCCTTATGAAAATTCTACCAGGGGTTTCTCTGTTTATCCGTGAAGACACTCTATGTTGAAAAGCCCCCTATTTACCCTTATTTGCCTATCAAAACACAAGTGCAATGTTGAGCACCGTCACCACTTGGGTGCTTTCAGATGGCTTGGCAACCACAATTGGTCTTTTTAAAGCCGAGATTGCCATGCACAGTTGAGAATCGCTATATATATATATATATATATATATATATATATATATATATATATATATATATATATATATATATATATATGCAGGTCTTAATGGCGCATAGCAAAACAATACATATATGAAAGCACCTATTAACGCTACATCCTAAAATATATATCTATAAATATATCCAGGTGAAACGATTAATATCACTAATTTTGGATTTCGATTAATTTCTTTACTAGATGGAATCATTCGGCACCTCTCTTCATGATTTCAGCTCCATCCCATGTGCATTGCAAGCAATTTGGTATTTTTTTTTTTTATCTCATATAGGTTATGGTTAATAGTTTTGAGACCTGATCTCGCATTATTTGATCTTTTATTGTGTAGTTAAGTTGTCAACCCTACAGATGAAAGTTTTTAGTTTTGAGAAGCTGTCCATTTAACTATTTAAGATTTTAACCCTCTAGTACGCTATGGGCAATCTGCAATACGAATTGGTCTCGTAATAGTTGAAACACAAGTATATATTTAAGACTTCCATTAATACCATACCCCACGTACTGTGTAAAAAATGACTATAGTCAAGATGAGACTTCCATGTTTCAATAGGTTAAGCCATGAAAATTTTTATCAATCAATAGGTAACTAACTAAAGAACAGTTTAAGTGTATGATTCATTGTAACCAAACCTACCAGAAACAAGAATTGAAGTCTCAATTCCATGTTGGTATGAACCTATGCCTTTGTAATCAGCCAAGCCCCAAAGCTATGACATGGGCTTCTTCAACCCGCGTCTAGCTTGTGTTAGAATCTCTATTTGCTAAGACTGTGACTCGATTGTATGAGAAAAATTCATAGACCCCCAACTCGAGACCCACCAGAACAAAATCGTAGAATAAACCCTTTCACGCCCTTTGTCTTCCACAGAACTATCGCTTAGAATTTCTACCATCCACCTGTTAACGGCTCGCATATACGACAACAGGGTAGAGCCCCTTCGCACAGCCCAAGGTCATGGGAGTACAAAGGTTTGACGTTGCCACCATAACACTATTTATTAACATTTATTAAAAACTCTAGCAGCAGGGTGGTGACTCACATCCTCGGTCACATTTTACGAGTTTAAACTTTGTATTGTTATCAAGACCTTGGCTATTACCAGATGCAATGTGCATGATAAAATCAAACTATTAAAGCCTATGACGACTTAAGCCACCTGTTTAACAATAATAATAAACAATAAACAACAATTAAAGCACTCATTAATAAGGCTCTAACCTGTACCAATAACTCTGTCTATTATTAATGCAAGGCATCGATATATGGAATCGACAACAATTCAATTATTACTGGTGGCCATACCATGCATAAATTGTGAATTATCCATGTAATGCGTTGGGCCATGCAACCTTTTATGGTAACCAATATGTTTATAATTATAAATGTCTGAATATAGATAAATCAAATCATATATAGTACATTCAATGGTTTGCAGTACCCAATAGTTTACAAATTGACATTGAAAATTATCGGCAGGCCCGATTCATGTCTAATACTTTGATTATGTAATGCGTTGATTATATACATGTGTGTGTTAGGTATTAGTATCAATATGGCACAGTTATATGGTAATAATAATAATAAGATGCCAAGTTACTATGTATGCAATCCAAATTGCTTTAACTAAGTTCCAAACCCATGGTGTGAGTGCTAGGATAAGCTCGCCGACTCGCCACCCATACGCTCAATGCATTGGGCTATATTGTGGTTACACAAGCAATAAATGTATTCGCTATCAACAATAAATTTATTCGCTATCAAACAATAAAAGAAAACGATTTTCTCCATTACGAAGTCTGGAACTCCTTGCACAGAAGCCAGAAACCACCATGGCGCCAGCCCGCCGCCCCCTCTTGGGGTGGAAAAAACTAGGCTGGCGTCATTGTTTTACAACCAACGATATTTTAAAAAAATGCCATTTTAAAAAACTGCATTTAATATAGCATATTCAAACTATATCCAAACTATAGCTCTAGGGTAAATTTCTACATTCAACACCCTAGAATAATAGGCAAATAATCAGGTTCAGAGCCTACAGAACTATTGTCAATTGGACAAGTTGGAACGCAGCTACCAACTGCTGTGGCATCCTCACAACTCAAGGGTCTTTTTCACTCTTGAGTTCATTTCTAACGAACGTAGAAAACATACAGTAAAGAGTTTGTTTCTTACCCGAGGAGCAGCACCTGCTTGTACGCAGTTTCAACACCTTGATCCAGCCTACCATCACGTACAAGACATAAGTTAAACCGCTAATTTTTATGAATCAATAGATAACTGAGTAAACAACAGTTTAAGTATATGATTCACTGTAAGCAAACCTACCAGAAGCAAGAATCGAAGTCTCAATTCGATGTCGGTACAAAGCCCCGCCTTTGTAACCTCGATGCAACCTGCCATCGCGTACAAGACATAAGTTAAACCAGCGAAATTTTTATGAATCAATAGCTAAGCAAGTAAAGAACAGTTTAAGTCCAATATTCATAGAGGTGAAGCAGACATCATGCTTGCAGGTGCCACGGACACTGGGATTGTGCCCATAGGTATGGGTGGATTTATTGCCCTCAGTGCCCTTTCTCACAGAAATGATGACCCACAGACACCTCTCCCAACCATCCGCTCGGCATTTATATTATTTAAGAATCACCTTTCTATTATTACGTATATAATAAGACACCACTTATTATGAGCTTTCGTTTTCTAACTACTCTACACGACGACTTATTTGCACGACCCAGCAAAATAGCGTATTTGCCATATTTAAGGTTGCACCTTCCATGCGATCCAACGCGCTGTAAGGTTGGGGCATTACGTAATTGGAGTAGGTTAAGTAAGCCGGTCTATAAAGCCTGCCTTGTTAAATTGAAGGTTGTGATCTAGCAGGACTTTCCTTAGGGCTTGTGCTTTAAACAATGATATTAGCAGGAAGAGGGATTAATCTATTTTTTATTGCAAAAATAAAGAAGCGCTACTGAACAACCTACGTTGGAGGGCATATTATTTATACGCAATATCATCCGTCGCAATCTATGCTTCCCACCTTTCGACGAAATCCTTTAAACTGATAAAATGACTTATACCTACAAGCAGGGGATAGAATGCAATAAATGCAATGGATTGGAATGCAATCAGAGTAAATATACGACCATCTGAGGGAAGGAACTAAGAATGGAGAGCATCTACTACCGTTGATAGATAGAAAATATACCAACGAACGAATGGCAGTGATCAACATCTACTACCAGGGAAGGATGATACGATTGAGACTACCACACCACTTATTATGAGCTTTCGTTTTCTAGCTACTCTACACGATGACTCATTTGCACGACCCAAACGAGCAAGCAGAAATAATCAGGTTCAGAGCCTAGAGAACTATTGTCAATTGCACAAGTTGGACCGCAGCTACCAACTGGTGTGGGATCCTCAGAACTTGAGGGTCTTTTTCACTCTTGATTTCATTTCTAACAAACGTAGAAAACCTACAGCAAACAGTTTGTTTCTTACCCGAGCAGCAGCACGTGCTTCTACGCAGTTTGAACACCTCGATGCAACCTGCCATCACGTACAAGACATAGGTTAAACGACGAAGTTTTTATGAATCAATAGGTAAGCGAGTAAAGAACAGTTTAAGTGTATGATTCACTGTAACCAAACCTACCGGAAACAACAATTGAAGTCTCAATTCGATGTCGGCATGAAGCCGCGCCTTTGTAGCCTCGATGCAACCTGCCATCGCGTACAAGACATAAGTTAAACCAGCGAAATTTTTATGAATCAATAGGTAAGCAAGCAAAAATCAATTCAAGCCTATGATTCACTGTAACCAAACCTACCAAAAACGAGAATTGAAGTCTCAATTTGACGTCGATATGAAGCTGCGCCTTTGTAACCTCGATGCAACCTGCCATCACATACAACACATAAGTTAAACCAGGGAAATTTTTATCAATCAATAGATAAGTAACTAAAAAACAGTCTAAGTGTATGATTTACTGTGACCAAACCTACCAGAAACAAGAATCAAAGTCTCAGTTCGATGTCGGTATGAAGCTGTGCCTCTGCAATCAGCCAAACCCCAAAGCTATGACATGCGCTTCTTCAACACGGATCTAGCTCCTGTCAGAAGCTCTATCTGCCAACACTGTAACTCGACTGCATCACAAAAAATTGATAGACCTCCAAGCCGAGACCTTTCACGCCCTTTGTCTCCTCCACGACTATCGGCTACAATTTCTACGATTCATCTGTTAACGCCTCCTAGATAATGCAACAGGATAAAGCCTCTCCGCAGAGCCAAAGGTCATGGCAGTACAAAGATTTGACGCTGTCATCATAACACTATTTATTAACATTTATTAAGAACTCCAGCGGGAGTGTGGTGAATCACATCCTCAGTCACATTTTACGAGTTGTATTGTTATGAAGACCTTGGCTATTATTACCAAATGCTATGTGCACGATAAAATCAAATATCAAATCCCAAGACGGATTACGTCACCTGTTTAACAATAATAATAAACAATAAAACAACAATTAAACCGCTCATTAATAAGCCTCTAGCCTGTACCGAAAACTCTGTCTACTATTAATGCAACGCATCGATATATGGAATCGACTTACTGGTGGCCATACCATGCATAGATTGTCAATAATCCATGTAATGTGTTGAGCCATGTAACCACTCTCCACCCATACGCTCAATGCATTGGGTTATAATATGGTTACACAAGCAATAAATGTATTCGCTATCAACAATAAATGTATTCGATATTCTCCAATACGAACTCTCCAACTCCTTGCACGGAAGCCAGAAACCACCATGACGCCAGCCCGCCGCCCCCTCTTGGGATGGGAAAAACTAGGCTGGCGTCATTGTTTTACAACCAATCATATTTTAAAAAAATGTCATTTTAAAAAAACTGGATTTAATATAGCATATTCAAACTATATCCAAACTATAGCTCTAGGGTAAATTTATAGGTTCGATAGCCTACAATAATAGGCACCCGACGATTCATTTATGTTCCCCTTCGGAGACATAACAATAACCAACGACAGAGAAAATGAGGAGCTTTCACAATTAGTTTACATAAATGTCCTAATATGATCACACCCCAAAGTGGCGAAACAAACTCCAAAGAGAATGAGGCCACTTAAGTGGCCATCAAATTATAGTTTTAGATCAAATCATAGTAGCATAATTAAAGTAAGAATATCGATATAAATATGATTTGATGGATAAAATATGGAAGTAGACTTTTTATATATAATGCTTTTAATCAAATATATAAATAAAATTAGCATAAATGTACATTAAAAACCATTTGTTTTTATAAAAAAAAGTAATAAATTGAATATTATAAATATGTTTTATAGTTATTAAATAATTAAAATTTGGTTTTTCATTATAAGAATCTATATTGGTATCATATCTATACCGAATTCGAATTGCTCCGAATTTCCGTACGAGAAATATCAACACAATCGAATTATGCTACTATGCATCAAATAACCTTCTTATACTAGTTGAATTTTTTTTCTGAATTAAGTCAAAACTATGTTTGAAATTTAATGTCAATAGTTGGATAGGCATAATGATCATTTTAACAATTTTAGGATTCTAGGTTAATTTAAATGCTTTCAATCTACCTATATATTTAAAATTGCAATCTAAGCAATGTAAGTAAAATTGAGGTAGACATGCTCTAAATGTAAATGGACAAGCTGAAATTTTGAGATGTTAAGAGGAAATCCTAAACATTGACATTGGTATAGTTGTGAAGTTTCATGTGTAGATATAGTGAGGTTATATATATATATATAAAATAAAATAAACTAATTACTTGTTATTCTATGAATTAAATATTTTATATATATAAAAGCATTAAATATATATAAACAATATGAGTGTAAGAGCAATGTAAAAAGATATATTCATTTGGCTCTTCATATTCTTTACACATCATACAAATACTAAAGCCAACTTTACCACTTGTTTGCAATTCATCCTAAATCAAAACTATGCCATCCCCAACCCACACCTCTAGATCCGCTTCATCCTCTAGATTATTTTATAAATAATTATAGTATATAAGCACTAGACTGTAGTAAGGGAGGGAGCACAAAGCAAAAACTCATCCTAAATCAAAACTATGCCATCCTCAACCCACACCAATGTTGGTCTCATAAACACTAATAATTACCATGATGATGGTGATATATGTGTATTTAATGTTATATTATTTTATGGGTTTTTTTTTGCTTATAAAATGGTCATTTATTTAATATATATTAAATAAAAGTTCAATTATTAGGATAAATCCACACTAATTAATTGACAAAACACTATTTGAGTGGCTTCTTTATGATATTCAAGTGAAGAGATTTTGTAGTACAAAATTTAAATAGGAAAATAATTTCCAAATATTTTATATAAATTATTTTTTATCAATGAATTAATTAATTTTTAGAATTAGAATTAATTAAAAAAACATTAATAACTTTGAATTATAGTTGTAGTCTTTGCTGCTATTTCTCTAATTTCTACATCAAATCCCAATCTTTATTTATGAATTGGAAATACACTATTTTAGAAGTTGCGTTAATCTTTATGTAAAAGTAAATTCCATCCATTCATGGATTTAGATGCTACTCATTGGGATTAAGTTGAGGTATTCACACTTATTCTTCTTGTTATTAATATTTGTTTATTAAGCTTATCCTTGCTACTTCTATGTAGTACAAATAAATAATATCATCCTAGCACATGGATAAGAGTTTGCTTTGAATTTTCTATGAGCATCAAATCAAGTGAAGTATCTAGATTAAGAATAACAAAATGGTCATTGTTAATTAGAACCTTTGTCATTGCTTAGGAATCCAGGGATAATATGTACCAATATAAAACATCTCCATATTTTTTAATGTATAAATAAATTGTATATTTTCAATTGTATTGGCTATTTTTTATGGTTTTAAATATATTTAAATGTATAATTTTGGTTTGTATTCAAAACATCTTTCATTAAAAAAATATTTCATCAATATATAATATATAGATAGATTTTTTGTGAAATTAAAATAGAGAGGTTATTAATTTATGTGAATGTAAATTGAAAAACAATAAAATATTGGAATATCAACAATTTGTTGTGTATGAGACCAAATAAAATAATAATAAAATATATTGATAATGATTCTGTCAATGAGTCAAATATAACTAAAGCCCATGGTATTTTAGGGATCCTATAGTATTTTTCCATGGTGTTGTACACACAAAATGTATGAGCTAAAGGAGTGGAGATGAAGCTTGAACATATATGCATTTTGCTATCAAGAAGTAAAAGATACTAATCCTTCCCAGTGGGAAGAGTTTTCCACATATAATTTGTCGTATCCTTATTTATTTTCTGAAATCTTTAAATTTATTTTTGGGTTTCTTTAGTTATAGATCTCTTCAAATTTATCATTGATTGTTGTTTATTTTCTAACAAATGGCTTCACAGAAAAGTTTCTTGGATATTCTCTGTGTGTAGGGTCCATTTACTAGTAAATGAAATGGATTCAATGATAAGAATTGAAAAGCTTACTGGGACAAACTTCTCCATATGGAGATAGAAACTAGAAGATATACTAACCTTAAAATATCTACAACTACCGATTGAGGGAAAATAAAAGAAACCATCATTGATTAACTGATGGAGATTGAGAGAAGTTAGAACGGAAGACAATTACCACTATACCACAATATTTGGAAGGCAATGTATACTTCCATGTTTCACAAGAAAATACATTCAAGTCATTATGGAAAAAGATTCATGATTTATATGAACGAGACACGGCATTCAACAAATTATTTTTGATTTCAAGTTGTTATTTAATGTTAAAATGAGGGCAGGGATCCCATTGGTTGAACATTTAAACGAGTTGCAGATAGTGTTGAACCAACTAACTTCATTTAATATTGTATTGGATGATGACATTCACTCCCTCCTACTCATGATTTCAATGCCTGATACTTGGAATAACTTGGTTGTCACCATATAAGGAATGCAACACCAAAAGGTAAATTGTCTTTTGAATATGTCTCTAATAGCTTATTGAATGAAGAAATGCATAGGAAATCTATGGAGAGGTAAAGGAAAATATGGAGGAACAAACCCTTGGTGACTCTGGAAGGAAAGCACATAGAACAAGATCATGGTGATTAAAATCTAGATGCAGTTCAAAGTCTAGGTGTTGAATAATAATCTACTATCATTGTGGAAAACATGTCCATGTCAAAAAATATTGTAGGATATTAAAACATGAGCAAATGGAATAGAAGGAGCTAAAAGAAACCAACAACAACAAGAATAATGAGGAAAATATTGTTATTGCATGAGATGGTGAGGTATTAATTAATGTTTCTTTTGAGAAAGCATGCATTTATAATTATAGTCATGATAATGATTGGATTATAGATTCTGGAGCCTCCTACCATGCTACTCCAAGCACATAAAATTTTATTTCTTATAACTCTTGTAATACATGTAAGGTTTGCATAGGTAATAATAGTTTTTGTAGCATTAAACGAGTGGCTGATGTTCTAATAAAGAAAGAAGATGGTTGTAGTTTATTTCTTAAATAGGTTAGGCATGTACCAGAGCTTGGAATGAATTTGGTTTCAATTGGGAAATTAGATAGTGATGGATACCATGTAGTGTTTGGAGAGGAAGATGGAAATTTGTAAAGGGTTTGTTGGTTGTTGCAAAAGGCTAGAAAATAGGCACTCTCTACACATTCAAATTGAAACTATGTAAGTCAAATATTTTTGTGGTTGTGAAGGATGGGTCTACTGGCACAAAATACTTAGGCACAAGAATGAAAGAGGACTAAAAATCCTTGCAGATAAATTTTTTTTTCTTGAATTTAAATTTTGTGAACATTGTATTATGGGTAGATAGAAAAGGGTGTCATTTATAAGGAATAGTTCTAAAAGGGATACAAAACTATTAGATTTGGTACATTTTGATGTTTGTGGCCCAATTAATGAAAAATCAGATGAAGGGGCTGGTTATTTTGTTACTTTTATTGATGATGCATCAAGAAATCAGCGTGGGATTTTCCTATTAATAGCAAGGATAAATTTTTAGAATTCGTTCAAAAATATCATATGGCTATTGAAAGCGAAACTAATAAACTACTAAGATGTAGCAGGATAGATAATGGTGGAGAGTATTTCTCTAATTCCTTCAAATATTATTGCAGTAAGTATGGAATAAAGCATGTAAAGATAGTTCCTTGCACTCCGCAACATAACTGAGAGAATGAATCAGACAATAATAGATCAGGTGAGAATTATGCTTTCAAATTCTGGTTTGCCTAAATGTTTTTGGGCAGAGGTTATCCGTACAATTTTCTATTTAATAAATCACTCTCCCACAACTTCATTGGATGGTGGCATTCCTAAGAAGGTATGGATCGGTAAGGATTTATGTAACACTCATTTGAAACTTTTTGGTTGTGAGGCATATGTGCATATTCCTAAAGAACAAAGGTCCAAGTTGGATGGAAAGTCATTGAAATTCATTTTCTTAAGATATATTGATAATGAGTAAGGTTATGGGTTGTGGGATCCTCTAAAAAGGAGATTTAATAGAGGTAGGAATGTCATTTTTAATGAGGAAATAAATTTTAAAAATACCGACAAAGGTGTGGAGGCACATAAATTTGTTGATATTCAAGGACAACAGGAAAAAAAACAAGAAAATAATCCATCATTACAAGAAGACACTGAGGAAAAAACAAAAATCAATGGCCATTAGGAGAAATTCTACTGAAAAATTTATCAATTGGGAAGTCTACTAGGCCGCATAGGTCTTCACAAAGGTATTCTCACTCACAATATATTTTATTGACTGATCATGAAGGTGAACCTTTTTGTTTTCAGGAAGCATGTGAAGGAGAAAATAGTATCCAATGGAGAAAGGAAGTTGGGACAACCATTTTTATAACTTTTCGCCTTACATTTTGAACATTTACAGATACAAATTGCAATTTTCAAATAAAAAATTGAATTTTCTGATTTTCCACACATTGCATTTTTTAATTTTAAATTCACAGTTTCCAAATGAAAATTGTCATTCTTTTATTTGAAGTTCACCCTTTTCAAATCAAATTTTGCATTTTTTTATTTGAAATTCACACTTTTCAAATCAAAATTTACATTTTTTGATTTGAAATTCACACTTTCTAAATTGAAATTCATAGTTTTTTAACAAAAAACTGCAATTTTAAGGTTCATAGGTAGTCGAAAAACACACTTTTCAAAGACAATATTGCCACTTTCAGAACCTATTTTTGCACTTTAGAAAGGTTGATATTGACACTTTCAAAGGCTAAAGTTGCTCAACGTTTTAGATTGTCCTTGTCAGTCACTGAACGTTGGCAGCATCTTTTATTCAGATAGATGCAGGCTCGTTTGAAGGGACGGTAGTGGAGCTACCACATTTAATACTCTGCAGCTCAATGCTTAGCTTTCGTCATCTACACCTCTACCAACCATCATGACAGTACTATCAACCATCATGACAATACTATTCAGACAGATGTAGGCTGGTTTGAAGGGACGGTAGTGGAGGGTGACACAGGGTAGGGGTCAGCCAGACACCCTGTAACGTCATGCCTCCAATAAATTATGCCCTCAATCATTATGTTGATTCCGGTTTACACAATTCGTTTCTATCATTGCTTCCTTACGCATAACTGCCTCCGTGCTGAAGACAGTAATTCTGGTTGTACCATGCTGCCGAGCAAGCACTGCAAATTGATTTTCAATTGTACGAGATGGCCTTTTACATGGATTTTGAGTCATTCAATCTCTACAAAGCCATTAATGGCAATCCTCTCGTATGTGTGGGCTTCTGTGAAAATCTCTGGGAGTCAAGTCGGCTCTCTGCCCTGCTTTCCATAGAAATTCCTATAAATATTTTTAATTGAGAGCGACCTCCATTCGAGAGACCTGCAATTTAAAGCTTGGTTGAACTTCTAGGTGGATTTCTGGTGGTTCAGTTTTTTTAATTGGTATATCATGGCTGCCTGTATGAGGGCGTGTAGACATAGGGGATCCAGCAGGGGTGTAGGGTCTTCACGACCTGGGGGGGAAAGTTGCTCTCAGGGAGAAGGCTCGTCTCAAAAGCACACCATGGGGATGGAAGAGTCTGCCCTGTAGACCTTCAATTGAAGGGCTCAGTATCTAGCAGACACGCCTGCTCCGATAGAGGCGCAAATAACACACAGCGAATTATCCCTTCTCCGGGAATACGAAGCCCGCTTGGACTGGAAATTAATCTCCAACTCGTACTAGGCGGTGAGGATCTTGTTTGCTTGTGAAATTCAAGCGAAGAACCAGCTGGCTCACGGCCTCCATAAATCCCTCCAAATTATAAAAGGCGGCCAACAAACTCATTCGGCCGGTATTCGCTTGCTCAAGTCTGCTCTGAAAGATTACATGGATAGTACCTCGAGGGACTTCCCTCATGAAGAACAAGTTTCCCCATGGGGGGAGCACCCTGCTCCCTGATTGGTCTTCCCAGTCTATGTTCATGCCAATCTTAGTGGTCAGCGTCCGGCTTGCTGGTGGCTCGCTGCTTTTTTTGCGGATTTTTCACTGGTGGCTCACTGTTTTTACTGTGTGTTTTGCCATGTCTTTGGAAGTTCAGTCTCGATGCAGACTCCGGATGTTAGCGTGGTTTTGTTATGGGGGCTTCTCAGTCAATATTCAATTGTTAGAATCGGTCAATATGGACCATTGAATAGCATATAAATAGAAGTGAACTGTAAGCCTAAGGGCAGATTAAAAGAGAGAGAGATAGTGGAGAAATCCTCTTTTTGGTCTAATTAGGATCCGCAACATTATGTTTTGATTGTTCTTGCGACGGGTTTACCACAAAGTTTAATGAATGCATCAAGATGTCTGATTATTGTTCTAATTTTGTGTATGTGCGGTGGTGAATGTTGCCTTATGTCTATTATGCTATGGATTGAATGATAGTGGTTCATGCGATTAAGTAGAATGGATATGTTATTGTGAATGTTTACTTTATGTTGAATCTGCGGATTGCTTACATAATATGCGAATGATTAGTAAATAGTATGCTGTCAATTTGATGATATCTGGTTAACTTTCTGTGATAAGAGATTTGTGGGTAAAGCAATTCTCAATGCCACTGCGGAAACTTAGTTCCTGCAACACCCTCCGCAGGTGTTGCTGGGAAGGGTAACTCCTTTTTGGGCCGGTGTATAAGGGATTGTTGGTGCTTGTTGACGACAGTGAGAACACCTGTCGAGAAGAGTTGAGTCAACACGGGTTTTATCTGCAGTTAGCCTGGTTGTATGCTCCTCAGTTTGATCTACTCTGGATTTTTGACCATACTCAGCATGGCACGAACTGCTAGGCACTCGTTTGTAATTGTATTCAATAATTGTGTCTTCCATTTTGATTTTGGGCGCTTGTTTGTAATTGTATTCAGTAATTAAAATTTAAGCAGGATACTGTGTTGGGAAAGGACATTCCAGAGGACAATGCAGATAGTGATGCCATTAGTTGGAATGATTCTGACTGCGATTAACTAGACAGAAACATTCTTTCTTTTTGTTTTTTTTTAAAATAGAAATAATATACTTTTGGTTCTGCTGAAAGTTCCAAATCAAATATGCCATGTGTCACAATATGATCGTTCCACGTGTCACCCTAGGATACCAGATATCAAAATTTTAACAACAAAATTTATATAATTTTTGCTTTAAAGACTTTGTTGGCAAGTGGAAATATTCTCAGATAAAGAGTGACCTCTCTTTCTCCAAGGTTTTCTATTGTTACAATTCCCTCCTAAATGAAGGGTCGGCCGACCCTTCTTATTCCCAATATTTGTTTCATAATAGTTCGACACTGCAAGAAGGGTTGGCCGATCCTTCTTGTATTCTCCGTTATGGCTATAGCTGAATTGTTGGATAAATATTTTCACAATTAACTACGAAAGAAGGGGCGACCGATCCTTCTTTTCGGAAAATGGAAGTTGGGACAAATATTTTTTATATGTTATAACTTTTCACCTTAAAACTTTGAACATTTAGAAATGGAAATTGCAATTTACAAATAAAAAATTCCCCGTATTATTTTAATAATATTTTGACACTGCAAGAAGGGTCGGTCGACCCTTCTTATTACCAATATTCTTTTCATAATATTTTGACACTGTAAGAAGGGTCGGTCGATCCTTCTTGTGTTCTCCATTATGGATATAACTGAATTGTTGGATAAAGGTTTTCACAGTTAACTACGAAAAGAAGGGGCGGCCGATCCTTCTTGTCGGAAAATGGAAGTCGGGACAAACTATTTTTATATGTTCGACCGACCTTGGTTATTCCCAGTATTGTTTTCATAATAGTTGAACACTGCAAGAAGGGTCAGTCGATCCTTCTTGTGTTCTCCATTAATATTGGGCATTGGTCATAAATGAATCCAATATCAATTTTAGCATAAGATTGGTGAATACTTAGATGTGGTAAACCAGAGCATAAACATATGAATTCTGATTTATATTACTTTCATCCGAGCATGAAGAATAACACAATGGAAAATATCTACTGGAAATAACAATTAATAGAGAAAGGAAGGAAATTTATAGACACACATAATTTACTGTAAGTAACAATTAACAAAGAAAGGAAGGAAATTTACAGACTATCATTACGGGAAATAAAAATTAGCAAAGAAAGGAAGGAAATTTATAGACTTTCATTACTGAATAGTTTTTTCATCAGTGGTACAATTATATTCAACACATTCCATGTATAATTTCAAAAACAAGCAACTCATGCATGCCTTCCCAGACACACTATTATGCTAATTACAATTTAACATTGATCGACACGACGGTTTGACATGTTCTCTAAAGTGGTCGAACGGAGGACCTAGTCGAGCGGTCGACCTAAGATCCTCCAACATCTCCCCCATGAACAATCTGTTTCTTCATCCTAAAGAAATCAGAAAATAATTGGAGTTGAATGAACAGAACGTTGATGACTATGAAAGCACGGTCCTTCTACCTTCTACTTGGCGCAGTAAGAAGAAGTTGACAGCATGGTCTGGTACTAAAACAACATTTGACGACTGATGCAACTATTGATGACCACATGTGACGACGACTCCATCCCATCTACATCCATCTATCGCAGATCTATCTCACCGGTCACAATTTCAAGTCGAATTATTGCGCGTCATCACATGTATTGTTCCATAGTTGCATATTCTTGTTGGATTTCAGTAATTATAAGTTTTGTGGGCAAATTCAAATCCTTTGTTAGAAAATGACCGCTCCATTCCGCCCATATATCCATCAATGGAAGACCTACCAATCTCTTCCAGTCATGTTGTCAGATGGCTAACATTCCAAGATCAACATTTCTATGTACAAATGATGGTTCTTAACAGAGATGAAATGGGTTGCTTCACAACTACGTTAAGCTTTTCGTTTAATGAAGGTGTACACGAGTTTCACAAATCACTCCTAGGTGTGTTCTCTTAGCCTAGGATCCCATTCATGTGGGTTCAAATGGAGTTGACTCATTTAGAACTCCTAGTCTTACTAAGGCTCTAATATATGTTCTAATTCTATTTTCTCATATTCATTAAATCTCTTTTATTGAATATGTGCACACCCATATCTTATAGTTAACGTGAGATAAAATCAAATGATTTTTCTTTTCTTTCAGACATAAAAACTAAATGGAATTTCTATATGCTAATTCAAGTGCATACATATCTTAATTCTCATGATTGTCAAGGTGTCACTTCTATGGGTTGTTCAGATCATCATTTTATTTCCCTTCTTTGTTCAGGGAGTGTGTTGTAGGGATTTAGGAATCATTACCTAAAATATTTATTCTACAATTTATGTGAGACTAACGATGACTGAGGAATAATATTGTTCTTATTATGTGCCCTTCAACTTCCTCGTATGTGACCAAGTCATTATGGCCTACTAATATAGCACACACCACCCGAGAAAAGCTGATAGGGATTTCAAATAATGTGTGTGTTGCTATTAAGAGTCGACAGTCAGTTGCCGTGCTCTTATGCGTGTTTTCTCGTTCTCTACAACCCCTTTATTTCCACATGAGAGTCAGTCGACAAATCATTATACTTGTCGCTGCACACACTTAATGCGCACAGTAGTAGCGCTGCACAATATAATCCATAATCGTGTTTTATTCAATTTCAACATTTATTCATCTATTGCAATTCAATAAGCAACAATATTTATTCACATCCATGGAATAAGAAAAGTATCATTCATTTTCATTTCTGCATAACATAAGCATTTATCCTGCTTCATTCTCAATTCCTCAATTTATTCAACATTCTAGCATATTTATTAATTGTTATTCAGTCATAAATCTTTATTCTATGAAATATAAATGGAAAATAATTTATTCTTGTTTATTTAACTAGGTCACTTTGAAACAAGTTCCCTCAAAAGTTCATTAGTCAAACTCAATTAGAGGAGGGCAATACATAACTCTACTTCATATATTTAAAAAAATGTGATCAAATGGGACGATCAAACATGGTAAACCTTAGAGAATCAATGTAAACCACACTTAACCATGCTTCAATAAAGTCAACTATGACTAACTAAAGTAAATATGGATAACCGGAGTCAATAAATGTCAAACAATTGTCACCCATGGCTAACCATTGTCAAACTTAGTCAACCATGGCATATAGTCAACCTTCGTTGCCCATGGTCAAACAACAGTCAATTATGGTTAACCAAAGTCTAACTTTCTCAACCATGGTAAAATATAGTCAATAATGTAGAATATAGTCAACCATAATCAAACATGGTTAATGACATTGAAACATGGTCACACATAGTCAAACATGACCAACAATAGTCAACCATTTTCTACCATACTCTACCACATTTAAGCATTGTCAACCATGGTCAAACACAATGAATCATGGTCAAAAAATTGTCAACCACTGTTAACTATGGTCAAAATTAATCAACCATGGTAAACATAGTCAACATTTTTCACCCATGGTCAATCCATAGTCAACTATGGTTAACCACAGTCTAAATTTCTCAACCATGGTCAAATATATTCAACAATAGTCAACCATAACCAAACATGGTTATTAATGTTTCAACATGGTCACACATAGTCTAAAACCATGGTCATCCTTTTCCTACCATATTCTACCACTATTAACCATTGTAAAACATAGTCAATCATTTTCAAAATAGGGTCAAACATGGTTAACCATGGCCAAACCTTGTCAATGGTGATTAACCATGGTCAATATTTCCTAACCAAAGTGAACCATGCTTCACAAATGTTAATAATTTGTAATTAAAGTCAATGGTGGTTTACAAAAGTCAACAATGGGTGTGGAAAAACTATATTAATGACAATGGTAAATTAATATGGTTAATATATTACTAATATTATAAATAAGCCACATCCCACAACCACAAGCCACAACCCCAAAGCCACAACCCCTTAACCATGGTTAGTATTATTAATATGGTTATTATTAATGTCATTAATAGAGTCAATGACAATGCTTTTATATATGACAATGGTCAACCATTGTTTACCATACTCTACCATAGTTAACTATTGACTAGGGTCAATTATGGTGAAACATGGTTAGCCATGGGTAATCTTACCTAACCAATGTCAACCGTAGTCAACTATGCTTCACAAAAGTCAACAATTGGTAACTAAACTCAACCATGGTTCACAAAAATCAATGAATGGGTGCAAAAAGGTTGTATTCTTTCTCATACAAGTCAATGTAAAATCTATTATTCTAGTAGAGTATCACATAGAGCACCAACATGAGGTTCTCTAACTATTGAAAGACAATTTGTCAAAGGATTATTAGATTATATTTTAGGGCTTCATGGTTGGTATAAAATATAACAACATAACCCTTTAGAAATGTAGTAATTTGACATGACTTAACCAAGACAAATGTTGAAATGAGAGATAACTATTGAGGAACATTGTAATCCAACCAAATGCTTGAGATCCATGTCCAACCAAACTCAACCTTTGTATACCACACATCGCTTTGGCATAAGTCAACCAAGATGAATGTTGTAATGAGAAATCCATTAAAGAATTTCATAATCCAACATAGCCCTTTGGGACCATGGCCAACCAAAATAAACTGAACTAACTTTGGTTAAGCACATTGAACAATAGTCAACCATGGTGGACTATATTCATCCAAAGTGAAACATTGTCACCCATGTCAAGCATAGAAAACCATGCTGAAGTAACATCAACCAAACACATTGTGACATAACTCCTATTGAGCATGACAATGTTAACAAAAATAGTACTTCTTTAAGAACATGACAAAAGTGACTATTTGACATAACCATAGAGGTATGTCACAATTTGACATAACCATTGAGGAATGCCACAATGTGACATAAAACTTAATGAACTAAGAAATCAAACATAACTATTTAGTAATGTAATAATGAACTAAGTAGTCTAAGATAACTATTTAATAATGTAATAATGTTGTGTAATGTGGTTATGCAAAATAAACTCATAGAAAAGTATATACATTATTTAATATAGTAAAAAAATATTTAAACATAAAAATTTTTCAAGCAGAAAATAACATGACTCTTGCTATTCATTATGGAATCAATGAGTACATATATCAAACTGTACACGACATCACCATAACAAGGCATATCAACAAAAACATAATTACCAATAGTCCATCTTCAAAATTTGTCTATACATAACCCATACTATACCACCAAGTCCAACATGTAGCCAAATAACATACATAATATAGTACTAGAACCAAAACCAACATAAACAAGGAAGAAGCAGGGCTTCAAGTCCCTGCCAAGTCATTCATTAAAGATATATGGGAAAATGACAAGTCATAAAAGTCATATCAATGACAAGTCATAGAGAGAAACAATACAACATTCTATAATTTAATTTAGAATTAGGTAAGTGAATCATGACCACTTTCAAAATAGGTTGAAGAGCCATGGCCGCAAGTTCTTCACATAAGGTTTGAACAGGTGTTGTTTAGTGTATTTGATATGAATAGTATCTTAATGGTGAATGCAAAGGTTCCTGTTTTTTTTTAACCATGGGAACAACAACCTCCCAAGAATATATCCAACAGCCCGCAAGCCAGATATACTAGAAACTTGTGACTTATTAGGGGCCGAGACGTCCCAAGACCCTTTATCCCAAGGGAGAGCCTCTATCCCAGGGGTCGCCTACCCTTCGAGCCTTGTCACGGCAGGCCAATGAGCAACCCTACCCCCCGCTGGTTTCGAACCTGTAACCTCCAAAGGTTCTTGTTAGTTTATACCAATATAATTAGTAATAGATCATAAGTGAATGAGTGATTTTTTTTAATCATATGTATACAAAAATTGTACCTTATTATATAAGTACAAAAAGTGTAACTTATTGTATAAATAGTTGTATAAATCTCATATATATATATATATATCTATTTTTTTTGTTTTTTCATGTCAATCCATTTACCTACATCAATTTATAAAAAATTATAATTTAAAAGCTCTTATATATCTATTCTTTTATATTTTTATGTTGATCCATGTACCTATAACAACTTAAAAAAACATATAATTATAATCTTATTAATTTATAAGAGTAGAATCATTGATATTATTGTTAGTTTATACGAGTAGAATTAGTAATAAATCATAACAACTTAAAAAAATATAATTATAATCTTATTAATTTATAAGAGTAGAATTATTGATATTCTTGTTAGTTTATACAAGTAGAATTAGTAATAAATCATAAGCGAATGAATGATTTTTTAAAAATTATACCTTATTGTATAAGCACTGCACATTAATCTCATATAGATATATATATATAGTATTTTTATATGGATCTTATAAAAAATTATAATTATAAACTAATAATTTAAAAACTCATATATTCTTTTATATTTTTTTTTTATCCATATACGATAATAATAAATGTAAAAAAAATATAATTATAAAATAAAAGATTATAATAATAAAACAATAATTTAAATATTAATGAATATGAATAGGACATGGTCATTGCAAGTGTGAATAGGCATAGCCATCATAATTATTTATTAAATATATTTTTAATTAATATATTTTTTAATTTTTGATATAAATTAAAATAATAATTTAAAAGCTCATATATATATATATATATATTCTCTTTTGTATTTTTATGTTGATGTATGTACTATAACTAACTTTAAAAAAAATTATAATTATCAAATAAAAAATTATAATTATAAAACAATAATTTAAATATTAATAAATATAAAGAATTATAATTATAAAATAAAAAATTATGATTATAAAACAATAATGTAAATATTAATGAATATGAATAGGACATAGTCATTGCAAGTGTCAATCAACAAAGCCATCACAATTATCAATTAAATATTTTTTTAATTTTTTATATAAATGAAAAATGATTAAAATAGTTATGTTATTTTATATAAATGATATTACAAGGAGAATATATCCACTAACTCAAGAATCGGGCTTTAATAAAGTATATGAAGGTTCCTTGTTATAAGGACCTCAATCCTGACAAATTCCTAAGAGACTGTGCCATCACCATAATCATGAACACAAACCATAAGCCAAAATACCAAACGAGCTGACACATCAACTCGCGACTTTCCAAAATATCGACTAGTGAGATTAATTGGTAAACGCCTAAAGGTTATATCATCAACATATTTTAGAAAAGCCTATTATTTAAGTTTTACAAACTAATGATTATACATAATACAATATGTATGCGGGCCACCATGTTAAGACACTTCATTTAAGTAGCATGGACTACAACAAACTGCCATATTAAGAAACTTTATTTTCAAGCATCGATTATAGTAAGACATTGCAATAGGACTTCGAGAGTCTCATAAGGTGTCAACTACTTCCCAATCAAGGATGCAAACAAGAATACAAATAATAATTGGTATAGATATGGAAATTAAAATAATTTAATGTGTTTAATCTAAGGATGCAAAGAAGAATACAAATAATAATTAGTATAGATATGGAAATTAGAATAATTTAATGTGCTCAATCTAATGGATATTAAAAGGATTTCTTAAAACTAGGAAAACATAACATACAATAAATTTCAACTGATCAGGACTAGATTTCTTTGAAACATTAATTTCAAGTGATTAAATATCATGTTCTTCAAATTGGATATAACTTAAGAAGCTCGGGATCTTAGAGTTGGTATGACTGTGAATGGGTATTAATCCACTGTGACCTACCTACATGACCTTTTATGCAAATTTATTTGATATTTACTCTCTATCCTAGTGAGTATAAAACTACAATAGGTTGTGAAATATAGCATATATACATTGATATCGTTGTTCTACATATTTAAAAGTATTGCAAAAAGTAAAAGGCCCAACGCGTAATGCCTTAAAAAGATTTTAATGCAACTTGAGTTTGGTTTTGAAAAGGCTATGGTACTGAACTATGATGCATTTCTTCATTTAGAAGAGAAGATTGTGGGTAACGAACAATGATGCATTTCTTCATTTAGAAGAGAAGATTGCGGGTAACGTGTTGATTAAAACAAAAGCATATTTTTTTTTCTTTAAGAGGATTAACAGGGAAGTTGGGCTTCTAATTGGCATATCAAGATGGATCTGGTTGTGAAGATATGAACGAAACAAGTCCCAATTTTTGATATAGCCAGTCAACAATATATTCTATTTCCCAATTTTAAATTTTAATAAACGACTTGACCATAAATTTTGAGAGGCGTCGGTTTTGAATGCTTCAAATCTGAATTGAAGGCATTGCTTGGAGAAGCCTAAAGAAAAAACGATATAGAAAGGATAATTCGCACCTCACTTTCAAATTTATATGTAAATTCAGCACTTCGAGGTTTTAATAATAAGAAACTGTAAGTCCGATTCCTCAACCTTTCCTGCAACCATGGACAAATGCAACATTTGGATAGCCATTAGCATGCTCTTGTGTTTATTGGTTGTTATTTCTGCTCATCTAGGTCATTCCACTTTCTAAACTCTACAAAATATTGAACCGTCTTCGATTTCTCATTTTTATAATCTTGTTCTCATATTTTTTTGTTATTAGGATCATCAATATTTTAATTTTCATATTTGGTTGACAAGATATTGTTGGATTGATTATTTTATGGCGACGTAGCAGGATTTCTAAGTATAAACCGTGGAGGAAAAATAAATTACACTGACCCAAACAATATAAAATGGGAAGTTGGGCTATCGGGTGGTTAACTGGACTCTTTATTGTGAGTAAAACTCAAATGTATCTTCAGTATATTAAACTAAGCTGTTACTCTTCTTCCTTATGACAATACAAGAGGTAATACAAGATTGTTATCAACTGACCTTGTATCTATAGTTTATAAAGATACCTTTATTTCTAGTCTCCCTTTCTTTTAAAACCTTTATATATATATATATATGGCTCCCCTGCTTTAACTTGAACGTAGCGCCCAACATTCTGGTCTGGTACACTTTGGGAGATAACCAACGGCTTCCTCGACGAAGGCGAATGGTAAAAATGCTACTGATGCTTCTTGATGGGATCGCTAGTTGGATTGGATGGCGTATCTTTTAAGTCAGTTGGAAGGTAGGTAGTAGGTAGGTAGGTGGGCACACTGGGGGTGGGTGGGAACCTAATATAAGTAGGTAATGTTATGGGTCTAATGCTACTGGAAGACACAACATTATTCTATGGAATACTACTAAGGGAAGGTATAAGTAGGACTGGGCGGCCTAAGTTGTGGAAACGGGGGCAAAAAAAAAATGAAAACTAGTCCTGGTCTTTATCGTTATAAGAAGCAGCAGGAAGATAAAGAACCGAGTGTCTATCTATGAGCCAAATATCTATCCAAATAAAATATACATCATATTCAAATGAAAGAAACCACTCTTAGGTCAATTAATTGAACAAATATGGGAAGAACCTTGGAATTGCAGAGAGCGCTTGAATACCTACCATGTGACCTTAACATTATGGAAAATTAGAGGCTAGAATGGAGGTAGTCTATTGAATCCATCCCCAGTAGGTGCCTCAGATCCCTTGTTGCAAATCTATCAATTTCGGCCGACTCTTCATTAGATTTCTTAATCGAAAAATTGGGGAGCGACAAGGAGTTCAGACATGGAGAATTCACAAACGATCGACTGACCCATTTCTATGAATTTAAAAGAGGAAAATTGGGATTTTTGGTGTAGTTACCTCCCTCGGCGGTCTGGGTTTCGAATCAAGATGGAGTCGCTGCTTTAGATTCCTTTGACGAAACAGATCTTGATTTCAAGATTCGATCTTTGGGAAGAAGTGTTGGATCTAGACGCAGGAATTCGGTCGGGCTTACAAATAACCTATATGTTGTCTTCTCTACATCTTCCTGCTAGCTTGAAATATTATTTTCAGGATTTAATATCTGTCCTCACTTCAAAATCGTAACTTGACCCATTAATAGAAGATATTTCACTGGTGATTTCTTCAAAGGTTGGTCATCAACATGGCCAGACCAGATTTCCCCTTGGATGATGGATGTTGGTGGGATTTCTTCATATAAATCAAACCATAAGATGAACATTCAGATGGTTCTGATTATGAGCCATAAAATCTAGAGCGGGAAGGAAAATAGTCCCCATTTCTATCTAGCTTCCTCTAAACTACACAAACAAATTCACAAGATCTGTGGAGGCAAAAGCTTGAAGATAAATGAGGGTGAAGAGAAAATAAAAAAATATATAGGCTATGCCAGACGGAAGCAAAGCCATTGATAGCATGCTCCCAGGTGCCTTGCATGTCTCCAGGTGCCTTGTGCCTTTATATCAGGATTTAAGTCTGTCAAGCCTAAATTTGAGGCCAAATAAGGCTCTAAATAATATGATTGGCCAGAACACACTTTTTGCAAAATAACTTAGGTTAAAAAGCTTTGTAAAGTGTGTCACACTAATAGATTTGCAAGAAATCAATTCCTATAGTCCCTGCACTACCTGCAGGAAGGGACTAACAAGAAGGTTCAAATACAGTAGAAAAACCCCAAAAAACCTGCCAACAAACTATCAACAATAAACACTACAAGATCTAGAAAAGATAAATAACTGTTCTTTTGAAAGAGAATAAACCCTCTAGGTATTCCTTATAAAAGATATTTAAACATAAGTTAATAATATGTTAAACATACTCAAATTTGAAGCATATTCTATATTTATTATTTTAAGATCACCTTCATACTTGTTCTTACACCACACTCTCCATGGTGTATTATTACTATTTACTAATATTAATATCATATATATATAATATATAATATAATATTTTATTGTATTATACTAGTGATTTAATGTATATTAATATATAATATAAAATTATAATTAATGTAAATTTATTTACTCTTTATATTATTTTATAATATAATATTTTTAACATTTTGGAGATTTCCCTCTGCATTCATTCGTTACGAGTAACAAATATTAATATGTTTGAATATGTCGATAGGCATATATTTGGCACATTTTATAGGGAAATACATTATCAATGTGTGAAATATACGCCTATTGGTGTATTTGAACATATTAATATTATTGATATGGTTGTTGCTAATCTAAATATGACATAAAGGAAACGATGACCGTACATAGTATCCCATATCTAATGGCAGTGTTAGAGACAAAAACCTTCGGATAACTTTAATAACGGCTTTGCTTCATATGTTGAATGCTTAAAGAATCTACTAGATGCTAACAATATCATCTCTATTAATCCTACAACCACAGTTTCAGCGTCTTATAACTATGGATTTATCGCCCCTAGTTGTATTGAGTGGCGCTTTCTACAACCCAAAGTGGATGAGATGTGTCACATTTGTCATGGTGACATGGCACATGTTGGCTCCAAAAATTAAATAAATAAATAAATTATAAAACCAAGCACACGTCTGTTCAAATCTAAATTGGCTAGATTGTAAAATACATTTATATAACATCGAATTCATATTGGATATCAAGATACATGTTTTTTAAGGTGAAAAATATACATCAAATTTCAATTACAATTTCAACTTACTCATACTCACATTTTAAATAAATATTTTCATAGATAGTTATGAGACAACTAAAACCTTCGTGTATTAGTTCGTCTTGCCTTTTTTATCTACAAGAGAGACATATATTCATAGCATAATCACTTCATGTGGATTAATAATAGCTATTTTACTTCATAATCAATGAATGAATGCAATTTTTGCCTATTTGTAGGATTTATAGTTGGAAGTGAGTGGATGATTCTATGGAGAATATATTAATTATGTATTATTAAGTTAATAGTAGAACAATAAGATATATATTAGATTTATGATAATTGAAATTAATAAGAATTTGGTAAATTGCAAGTATTTTACTTCACAATTAGTTAATGAATGCAACTTTTGCTTATTTGTAGGATTTATGTGTTATAGTTTATAACATGAAATAGTTGGCACTTAGACAATTATATTTGGGTAAATAACTATTTTACTTTATAATTAATTAATTAATGCAATGTTTGCATATTTGTAGAATTTATGTGTTATCATTTACAACATAATACCAAATTGGATTAGAACAATTATAATGAAAATTATAATAGAAGTAAACCTTTCCTACAATTTAAAACCTAAAAATGGGTTTACACTTGAAGAGATTTGATCTTTCTAAGTGCTTGATAGAACCATTAAGATGGATTTATGTTAGTAATATTATAAAACTCAAAGATAATGATGCTCACACTTCTTCCCTTCCACCTTTAAATATTCTCCCAATTGTAACTATGAGACAGAACGCTTCGATTAAATGTATGAGAAAGCTTCCTTCTTTGTTCGATCACGGTGTGAACCTATAAATATCTGTGAAAACTTTTTCATTTCCTATTCACAGCCATGAAAATCCAACCATCGAAGGAACAAAAAATGATCTTTGGGGTTAAAAGATGAGAGCAGCATCAACCATCAAAGAAACAAAAAACGACCTTTGGCGTCAAATGATGAGAGCAACAATGAAATAGTGATCTTTATTGAAAACTGAAATGGAACGATAGTGGAGAGGGAATCATTAGATTTTTCATTGCACTGAGAAGCCCGTCACTTCACATATGGAAACTAACCACTTAGCATGCATTCCATACGTTGAGGAAGGGTGGTCATTATTGTGTTAGTCAAATTATTATGTCCCGACAGGGGACAATATAGTAATTGCCTAGATGCATTATTATGCGTATATATGGTAGATTTTTGTGAAAGCTAAAGTTAGAGTTAGGTTTTCAAATTACATTATTTAATTAATTTTTTTTATTAACTATCTGTTTTAAATTGGATTGGTTTGTCTGTGATGATCTCAGCCTTGTAGAATGGTGCCTAGGACGACGGCATGCTGAGATCATTTTGCATTTAAGTTCTCTTCTGACAACATGTTGTCTCAATATCTGATATCTTTGCAGTTCTTGGGTCTGCAGTGACTTTTGGAACTCATAGTATTTTTTTGACAACATGTTGTCACATAACCATATTATGAGATGAAAGCTAAGCAGTGAGCTGCAGAGCATTAAATGCGACGGCTCAGTGTTTAGGATCCGTTGGATTTGGAACTCAATACTTAACTTTCGCCTCATAATATGATTATGAGCATCCATATATCACCTTCAAAGCTTAGATCCTGGCTATCTACATGCATGTGTGCATCTGCATGTCCTTTTAACTCTAGCTGTAACACAAACAACCGATCCTTATGGGTGTGAACTTACTTGTGCCTCTTGCTATTCGAACCAACTTACAGCTGCCTTCCAAATTCTTATTTACAGCTTTATAGTAAAATTTTGCCTCTTTGGCTATGTACTCTCTGGGTCACTTGCCATGTGGCCATCATGGAAACTCCTGACTCTTCTCATTATGTTCTCACTGACCTGTTTTTGGAAGCGTGCAAGCTGAGAGAATATAACTTTCTCTTCTCTATATTTACCAAAAGCAAAGGAAGTGAAGCCCCTCCCTGAACGAGGGCTATTTGTATATATCTAAAATATAAAATAATAGGCCATATTTTGAAAATCACGAACTAGCCAGACTGCCCAATTGCCCAAACTTGTGGTTGAAAGAGGTGCATGAAGGTCGAGAAAATAAAGCCGCAAATATTTGGAAGGATATCTGGGTGGCCTTCAGTAGTTATCAAATCCAAAGGTGTGTGACTTACCACCCATTGATCCCACTACACCAGCCAACTCTTTCTAGAACATATTCAGAAAAATAGGCTCAGAGTTAAACAGTTGGATGTTGCACAATAATACTACAATGGCCTGAGCCTGAAACGCAAAGAAATGCTTAACCGTTGACCAAATGCCAAAAATCTATTTTTATCAGTTCTTGCCCAATTTTACAGAAAACTCAATTGAGAATTTCATCCCTAAATAATATTTGTACTGTAGCCCTAAGGATTGGTAGAGAATATAGCATGCTCAGCAAAGTTCTGTGAGTAAATTTAGTCCACAACAAAACAGATAATCATAGACAAGAGAATGACTGACTACTCCTTGTGCAGCTCTCCTGAAACGCACTAAGATTTTTAGTTCGATAACCGTTGTTTTATCAAATATCTTTCTTGGTCAAAGGATAATATTTTGTAAACTTGGGATGAAAAGAAGGCATCCTATTAAATGTTCAATTCTTGTAAGAAAATAGCAGAGGTGCTAAAACATTGGGCTTGTTGACAATAATATGGGTGCAGTACAATAATCATAAATAATCTCCCATCACGGATGAAGTTTTGTTTCAATAGGGCCACGCAAATTCTTCATTCTTGACTATTAATAATACTTACATTATGGAAATGAAGTTATATGAATGTTTGAGGATGTGATAAGGCAGGTGAGTCACGGAGAGGTAATGCAGAGGCCGAGCATAACAAGAATGAAGGAATTTTCTCATTATTGTTATCATTATTCTTTGACACAAAATTGAATACAAAATTGAATGCCTACACAGTTGATGTAATGTGTTTACTTTTATAATAACAGTCAAATGAGCCAAACGCAGTCTGAAATGCAGATTGACTTTCGATTTGGCTGAACTGAATCCAACTTCAACGAATAATTTGGCCCTACGAAAATGTATCTGAAGTTTCAAACATTTTGGCCAATTCGTCTGAACCTGGTAACAATGCAAAAGGGACCATGCTCTTGTATGCTATTTTCTACTTTGGTTGGTCACTAAATCATAGAAAACATGATTCTATTTATTTGTGATTTTCACAAGGTTCTTTTTTTTCCTGAAAAAAAGATGAGTATTCCCATGACTATTAGAACACTATGAGCTTTAAATATTGTCTGTGGAAGAAATAAAGAAATCTCCTGTATCTATTTCTCTGCTTTAATGTATCGCTATCAATCTATAGTTTCAATGGGAAATGCCCCCACAGGGTTTTCTGCTAAGAAGAAAACATGATCACAGAGAGTTGTTTATGTTATAAGCCTTACTTTTCACACTTATCTAGATTATGTTAGTGAATTCCGAAAGCTAAATAAGCTCTATGTTTGTATGCATTCACTTGTGCACCGTGGGCTCTCTCTAATATTATTTGCTGGATTATTTTCAACTAGTTTAAAGTTTGAAACATAAGTTAATAAAAATCAGAACGTGGATAATTGTTGCTTATGCTCTTCAGTTTCTGGTTTAGTGTTTGTCGGAAACAGTTTCATTTGCTAATGATTTATCAAAACTAATGATTTTATGCATTTTTGGTGTTCATTGTCTAATTCAGAGATTCATGTTGCCCTTTAGCAAGGTTTGTCCCTGTTATCTGCCCAAATATTGTAGTGTTTCTTCGTATCACCTATTTATTTACTGGCAAGTCCTATGGGCTTGCTGTCTTGGAATCTGCCTACTTGCTTGTTGTGTACCGGCTCCTAATGGGCTTGCTGTGTTAGAATCTGCCTGCTTTGACGTTGTTGTGTACCAGCTCCTAATGGGCTTGTAATGGGCTTGTTGTGCTAGAATATTCAGGCTTGCTTTTTGTGTACTGACATCCTTATTTGATTGATCAACCAATGTCTGCTTGCATTCTTTATTTTTCACTTGAATGCCCAAACTGATCAAAGGTTCTGAAATTGTAGGGAGCATTAACAACTGAAAATCAACATAACATGTTTTCTTATAAAACTATATGTCTTGAATGCTATTTATTTGCTTGTGAATGACATTGTATATCCTTGCATTATTTTTCAGCCATTGACCGTCAACTTGAAGTGCTTGTATTGGCATTTATCGGCAGGGATTGGATATTATGTTATTTGTTGCTGTATCCATTCTGCTTATATGACAGGTTACAAAAAGGTTGGAGGATCTTAAACTGTAGTATTTGCGAATGAATGATCTGTAGTCACAATCTCCAAAGTCTGGCAACGAGGAGCAGCAGCTTTCTACACAAAAACATATTACTTTGAAGTGTTGACAATTTATGTTTATTGGAGTGCAATTTGAAAACAACGAGGAGCAGCAGCTTTCTACACAAAAACATATTACTTTGAAGTGTTGACAATTTATGTTTCTTGGAGTGAAATTTGAAAACTTACATAATTATTTATGTTAATTTTTAGCATGACCACGATGGGGAAAATTCATGCTATGCTGGGCATATTCAGTCGTCTGTCTCATGGACAAGCTGGTCCTTGAAGTTGGGTGCTCTGCTATAAATAGATATAATAAGCAGGCAAGCAAATGATTCCAGACAAATAGATAATTTTTAGACAATGGTCAAGGAGAAATCATATCCATTGATCTTAAATTGAAGATTAAATGGTCAAGGAGTTGTTATTTAACCATACAATTTCCATGAAGGGAAGTGTTGAGAGTGTGACGGGAATTTCCATGTTGGCAGATTTTGAGAAATGGAAAGTCCCAAAACAACATAAATCAAACTCGTGCCTGGTGAGATCAAATCTCAAGATAATTTGAAGATGTTGGAGCAATAAATGTCAACTAAACAAATTAAAACAATTCAACCGCTTTAATTCAACACAAACATAGCAGGCTCACATGGGTCGTCAACATACGAGGGTTCTTTCAATCTGTGGTTAAGGGGATCTAAAGAGAGGGCAGCTCTTCTGCTGGATATAGAGCCATTTCGTCCAAAAAAAATTCACCATAAACGTGATAACAATCAGTGAGAAACAGAACCACCTCATCCATTGCAAAATCACTTACGCAAACATAGACAGCGTCGCCGTTTCTAAATTCATTTCAAAAATACTTTTGTCGTTGACTAAAATACTCTTTAACCAAAGAACAACCATACAGTTAAAAGCTTAGGCATATGATTGTCGTTGACTAAAATCCGTGGTTGTTAATCTCACCCCGCTACAATGTTAAGATCCACAATAGAGGGTTAATCCATGTTATGAAAACCACGCCGAGGATTGGACTCAAATACCAGCAATCTCACGATAGAGGGTTAATCCATGTTATGAAAACCACGCTAAGGATGGGACTCAAATATCAACAATCTCCCCAAATTTCAAACTCAATACAGGCTGCTTTGTTACCATTTGTTAGACGATGATAGTTAGACCAAAATCCGTTTTGTTACCTTTGTTAGAGCACGATGACAGTGATCCACGAGAAAAGATTAATCCATGTCACAAAAAATCTGGACACAAATACCAGCCCTAAAACACCATTCACATGACTACCTATTATCTCATATTCAATCATTTCGAACCAAATGGACAAGCTTATGCGTCATATTGTTTTGACTTGTTACAAGCAGCCATGCGTGACATATGCACTGTTGCATGTAAAAACAAGAGCCACGAGGTGGCAATGTCCCCGAGATTGGCATCTGTTCTTGTGAAAGAAAGAAAGAGCAATTGCTTTAGGAAGACATGTTAAGTAAGATTGAAATAAAATTTCAATTTTTAGTTGTGATTAAACTTTAACATGTGCTAATTTGTGGTTTTAGGCAAGAGAGTCATAATGCTCATATACATCTTGGATTTAGAATGCTCATATACTAAGTAGAGTTAGAACGTGCTTTCAAATACCGGATGACATAGATTACTTAAACCAACATTGCTAGAAACAACCACCAATACGTGCAATGTTTCCTTATCTTTTCCATAGCAATAAGGGTGTTCAAGAACATAAGTCGAGAATGTTATCAGTTATGGAAACAGAAACATTTACACTTGTAGCACATGATAGCAAAACATATTAAATCCAGTTTTTTAAAATGGCATTTTTTAAAAATATGGCTGGTTGTAAAACAATGATGCCAGGCTAGTTTTTCCCAGCCCAAGAGGGGGCGGCAGGCTGGCGCCATGGTGGTTTTTGGCTTCTGTGCAAGGAGTTGCAGACTTTGTAATGGAGAAAATCGTTTTGTTTTATTGTTTGATAGCGAATACATTTATTGTTGATAGCGAATACATTTATTGCTTGTGTAAGCACATTATAACCCAATGCATTGAGCGAATGGGTGGCGAGTCGGCGAGCTTATCCTAGCACTCACACCATGAGTTTGGAACTTAATTGGACACCAATCAAAAGAATTGTGATACAAAGAACGCTGGAAAATAAAATGAATGTTATGCGAACACAATTCCCAATTTAGTTAGCATGTGCAAGGACAATCCATAGAGCAGAAGGATTGACAATGAAAAAATTGGCATTTGAGCTACAAGGAATTAAGAGACATGGCCTTGTTTACATTGCGCTCTCACGTGTTAGAAATTTTAAAACTTGTGCAAAAGCCACTGCTGAAATAGATAGATTAAAAACACATGCAAGTTTGGAATTTGAATATGGTCTGCATTGAATGCCAAATGCTAAGCAATCACTCATTGCATTATTGAACACATGTAGCTTGCTTTTGCATTATGACGATGTTCTGAATGATTATGAATCTATGCAGGCAGACATTTTATGTTTGCAAGACATTTTGTGTGAGAGAAAGTGATAAAGAAACTATATCAATTTTTAGCAAGATTGGGGTGTAACTGGATGGTGACTTTATTGAGTCCACTTGGCTTTTTATAACTTGTTTTTTCATCAAATACCTTAATGGGAGCACTATCGTCTTCCTGATTAAGAGACTGTAGAATCATTTTTTTTTCTTATTGAATTTGAAACATTTGGGCTAACCATGTTCTTGTTTATTACAATATTTATGAAAGTTAGTAGAAGAGGGAGAAAAGAAAAAGAAGGTCGTGAGAAACAAGATGACTTTGTAGTAGTAGGACGTGTAGGTTTTAAACGTCTAGATATGGAAACAATTGAGGAGGATGACTGGTGTTGAATTGTACAATAATCTTAAAAATGATTTTCAATCAATTGTGCTTGATTGTACACAATGTAAAGAATGGTGATTTTCATGTACGTTAGCTGTTGCTACGAACATTTTTGGAATCCACTTCTAAGTTTGAGAATAAGATTTTCAAAGGCATTAGTAATATTGAAAAGAATGCATAACTAATTGAATTGATGGAAGTGCTCCTATGCAGGAATGTTGGATGCTTGACTTAGGTGAAGCCATGTAATATTCATATCATATTTGTAGAAGGAAGAACTGAAGGAGAGATAAAGAGATTGCATAAGCGCAGTCCGAATGGTGATTGTGTTTTGATTGATAGCATGTTTGAAGAGCCTTGTGAGTTTCATTTTAATGGACATAAGCTTTTCAAGATCAGGAAACAGATTGTAGTTGAATCAAGTGTCTATGTCAAGTATCCAACTTTGGAGCATTTCCGAAACATGGGTTCCATCATAAATGATAACCTTGCATTTTTGAGATTGAGGAGATAGATTGCTGATAAAAATATTGTTAATATTTTATGCAAACAAAGCAATGATGTTGGCAACTTCCACCACTCTTTTGTATAACATCATTATTTCCATGGATTTTATAGTATGCATCATTGATAGCCAGGGGATATGGTCACTAATGCAATTATTAGCAACTTGATTTTTTCGGAAATGTATTAAAAATTGCAAAAAAAACAAGGTTCAGATATCTATGAATCTCTATTAAATAAAAGGTCGAGAGTGTTGTAAACAAAGTTCAAGACTGAAGAAAATTTTCAAATATCAAGGAATATCATGATCAACTACTTGAAAAGTCGAGAGATCATTAAGCAATGCATAACAAGAAAAAATGATTAGTGTATAGTGTCAATGAAGTCACAATGAAACGCTAGAAAATGAGCGCATATAAAAAAAAATGTATTCAACATTGTCTCATCAACATCCAAAATCATTATGTGTTCTCACAGAGTCAACTTCAATGATATAAGTAAATTCCTCTTAATAGCATCCTTTTCAAATTTTTGATCATGTCCAAATGAAGAAGATTGTTAGATAACTGCAATTAAAAAAGTAAAAAAAGCAATAAATGCTAGTGGTCTAGCCTAACCCTCTTAATAGATAGGTTGTTATGTGTTGAGATCATCTATGTTAAATCATGTCAATAAGGTAGATTTAGTCTAAAAGCAATATTTGTAAAAATGCTTAGTAGAAGGTTATAGCTATTAGAAAGTCTCTATAGTGTGAAAGCTATATTTGTAAAAAGATTCACCAGAAGGTGCACCTACTAGAGAGTTTCTACACTAAGAATTCTTGTTAGCAGGTTCAGCCCACTAAAATGTTCCTTCACTAAAAACTATATATCGAAGTTGAAGCAATGGAACAAGATGTCTTGTGAAGTATTTTGTACTTGTAGAAACAGCTAGCATGAGTTGTTTGGCAAAAGCAATGGGAAATAATGATCCAAACACAAAATATTCAGTAGCTTTACTAACTGATTTGAACAGAAGAGATGGAAATTAACCATGATCATAAAATCAATTTAGACTGTAAACTTGTGTCATTCTCATGGAATCTAAACTCAGTGGCGATTAAGCTCCATTCAATACACTTGTCTCATTTTCTCAAAAATCTAAAATCCGTGGAGACCAATTTCCATCCTGAATCAAAAGTGAAAAGAATTATACCAATAATTATCTAAAACCCATTTATGTAAAAATACACTACATTCAATATACAAAATACAAGTTTAAAAGCCTTAGTCACTCTAAAACTCAAGGACAACATTACTAAGGTATAGTCTTAGCTAATGATAATCACTATAATTTTTTTTTATAAACTCTAGTTTAGTAAAACTCAAACTATATCAGACCTAGACATGTAATTTCAAATATTTGAAAGATGTATAAACAGATTGATGGGTACAAATGAGTTATTATTATATGTCCCTGGAACGTAACAACTATTTAGAAATCAAATTAATTTTCTAAGTAAATTTTACTGATGGCAAAAAAAATTCAAACTTATTTATGGAATTCCTTTATCATGCAAGTAGTAAATCATCATATTGAGATTGAAAAGAAATTGGGAACTTAACCATGAAGAGTATTAAAACTGCAGACTTATCGAGATTGGAAACAAATTGGGAACGTAAGCATCAATACTATTAAAATTGCCCAGCATCATGATTTATTTCTTTAAATGGAAAAACAAAAGAAGAAAGCTAGCAGTCAACAAAAAACTTGAGATACAGAACGTTTCATAGTAGCTTCAACATGGTAATAAGTGACCAGTGATCAGTGTCTATAGTTAGTTATACAAAAAACAGTAGTAAGTAAACTAGCACAGAGTTGGTCGTCATCAAAGCTGATCATTGAGCCCTGCCATATACAAAAACAGGAGAAAGATGTTAGTCCAATTGCAGTACTATATTTGTTAAATCAGACAGCCAAAATAGAATCAATTCTTGCGTTGGTTGCTGAACAAATTGTAAAATTACAGCCAAAATTATGTGTTGAGTAGTTGAAAGGCATGCAAGCTGAAGTAGAATAAGCAAATAATCTTTTATATCCTGAATATTAAACACAAGAGTTAAACAAAATCATAAGAGATGGAGCATATAAGAATTCATTAGATTTAATGAGACACGTAGAATTGTAAAATTTAAATGCTTACCTGCATGAATGTGCCTCCAAATATACAAGTAATGTATCAGCCATAATTAAAATACATTGAGATGCATAAAAATGCAAAAAAAAACTAATTGAGAATTCAATCAAGAAGATGAAAACAGAGTGCATTGGATTATAACCATGTAATTTCTAAGGAGGAAAGCATAAAAATATTGTATTAATGAATAGTGCTAGACATAAGCAACACTGGAAACATTGGAAAAAACGTCACTCCAATATTCAATGTTGCTGCCAGGCTAGACATATTATAGTTTATGCTGACTATTTACAGTGGTTAGTATCCATTGACAGTGCTGGTGTCTGCAGCGGTTTCTCATGCATGGTTATATGGGAAAAAAACTCATGGACATCATATTACAAGTTTTAAAGGAGAAGGAATTGACAAATAAAATGATTGAGTTGTCAAACCATTGGTTGGGAATGGTTGCAGATTGCAATGATATGGAAAATTGAAAGACAGATGTAGATTTTGAGAATGATGAGATTCAACCTTCTGAATAACCCAATGTATATTATGTGTATCAATTGTAGATGTCCAAAGGACAGGTATATGCAGAAATTAATATGAATGTTATCAGTATCTTCATAACCATGAAAGCAATGTATTTGTAGTTTAAAACAAAAAGGGGCCAAATTTTCCTAGTGTTATGTGATGGCAGGTTGCATCGAAGCTACAAAGGCGGGGCTTCATACCAACATCTAATTGAGACTTCAATTTTTGTTTCTGGTAGGTTTGGTTACAGTGGATCATACACTTAAATTGTTCTTCAGTTACTTACCTATCGATTCATAAAAAAATTCGTGGTTTAACTTATGTCTTGTACGTGATGGCAGGTTGCATTGAGGTGTTCAGACTGCGTACAAGCACGTGCTCCTCCTCGTGTTTGCTGTATGTTTTCTGCGTTGGTTAGAAATGAACCCAAGAGTGAAAAAGACCCTTAAGTTATGAGGATGTCACACCAGTTGGTAGCTGCGGTCCAATCTGTCCAATTGACAATAGTTCTGTAGCCTCTGAATCTGGTTATTTCTACTTGGTCGATTAGGTCATGCAAATATGTGGTGGTGTAGAGTAGTTAGAAAATGAAAGCCCATTATAAGTGGTGTCTTATTATATACTTGGTAATAAAAAGCTGATTGCTAAAGAATATAAAAAAACCGAATGGATGGTTGGGAGAGGGGTCTGTGCGTCATCATTCCTTTGTGAAAGAGCCCTAAGGACACTAAATGCAGCCGCACCTACGTGCACAATCCCAGTGTCTGTTGCACCTCTAAGCATGATGTCTGCTTCAGCTCTATGAATATGGTTTGCAGGTGCATATAAAGAGCAATTTGCTGTTGCACATGCTGTCGAAATTGAGTAGTTTGGACCCATAAATGCTGGATCAATTGACAACAATGCAGATCTCATGGTTGAGATCGCAAAAGCGATGAAAAAAGGTGTTTTTTTGTTTCCCTAGAGCTATAGTTTGAGTATAGTTTGAATATGCTACATTAAATGCAATTTTTTAAATTGGTATTTTTTAAAAATATAACTGGTTGTAAAACAATGGCGCTGGACAAGTTTTTTCCCATTCCAAGAGGGGGTGCCATGGTGGTTTCTGGGTTCCGTGCAAGGAGTTGCAGACTTCGTAGTAGAGGAAATTGTTTTCTGTCATGTCCAAGAATAAACCAGAGTTTTCAATGACGAGCCCAGAGAGGAGAAAGAATACAATGTATGCATCAGGAGTAGCATGGAAAGACAGACAATCAATTTTGAAGCAAGTGTGCCATGTCCAAGAATATTGATCTCTGAATTAGATGCCGTTAGGCATGTGGTACAATAGTGGCCAATGCAGTATTATAGAGATAGAGGAAGAAAGATGCATGTGTGCGGTGTTTTTCAAAATGGAAGAATCATCTATGTTCTCTGGTTCACATGCTCAAGATATGTGAGACATGAGCATAAAATTCAAGGCTGCAATTGAGCCAGAAAGAAGAGTAATGGATAGGTTTCCCAGCTAGATAATGTAAATAGTTCTATACGCAAATCATCATATTATAAATAAGAACCAGTAAGCCTCAGCAAAATCTAGTTGATGGAGAATTATGTGGCATCTCAGAGCATGGTGATCAATTATGTCCTCAAAGGAATGAGGCAGCTCAAAAGAATTAAGAATGAATCCATTTAATTCTAGTAGTTTCTTAGCAAGGATAACAAACTTCTGAACACATACAAATAACATGAATGCAGGGATATGCATGATAAATAGCCATATTTTTTTTGTTGTTTTTGGACACAGAGAGTAGGATGCAATAATGAAAATTTAGCCTTGAGAATTAGATGAGATAATTTTATTAATGCTCAATTACTAACCACAAATAGGCCAAAGGGATTGCTAATTACAATAGTGCAGGATACAAATGGGAGTGCATAGGTCACTCTTATAAAATATATAAATCAGAAAAAAAAGCTAAAGCATACTACTAAGAACGCAATGACAAAATCTCCAAAAAGGAAAGCAAGGAGGAGGTTATGTCTAAAATAAGCATCCCAATGACTCTTGAATCCCTCTTTTCTAACATCTGAGGCGAAAGTGAAGAAGCTGATGAGAGGTGAGCAATTAGATTGATATAGACATGTTGGGGGATTTGACCTGAGATATATCTTGCTGGCCAAATGACGTAGCCATGTAAGTTGATGTGGAGGATATCCCTTCTCTGTTGGTGTTGTGTGAGCTGTACTAGAATCTATTGCAATATCTTTGTACAGGTCTTACTTGATGAGCTCGGAATGGCTCTCAGAATCTGTTGTTTTGTCACAGGTAAATATTATAGTTCAGTACAAGCCAGATCTCAAATGGTGCAGCATATATCTCAGGGAATATAATAGATCAAGAAAAAACCATTGCATATCAATTGCATAAGAAGAAGAAGATGGTGGGAAATCCAAATAAAATATTGTAAATAAGATCAGAGTCTGATGACAACCTTGATTGAATATGCATTGAACAGGGTGTAGCAAATGCAAATGCTGGAAGAGATTTCTAAGGGAAAAAAGTTCCAATCGCAAGAGTTGGGCTTAAACTTGTTGATTTTAGACAAAGAAAGTCCAGATTGGAAAGTCACACTAGAAAGAACACAATATCAATTTAGGTTTGCAAGGAAATTTATGCTCACGTTTTATTATTAACTCAAGAAGGAATGCCCGATATTAAACAATATGCTATCTATTTGCAAGAAATATATTAAAAGGCTGAAATACATGTAAGATATGAATCAATAATTTGATTGGCTACATCGAAAATGTTATAGAAAATATGTAATTTCACTCTTTTGGCCCAGTACAGGGTTTTTTCATAATTCCTCAACTAATAGAATGCTATGAGAAATTGCTTTAGGAAAACAAGGTCAATATTCAAAATATTGCATACGTAAATAAAAGTCAACTATTAAAGTTTTTGACAAAGGAGGTTAAGGATATACTTCATATTCAATTTTATTTTCCTAAGATGGATAAATACATAAATATATTTCCTAAAATGCTATTGATCTTGCGGGCCTTGTTGTCTAAACACAGATTGCAGACGTCGGTAATATTGAATAAGAAACTTGAACTCTTTAGAACAGAAAATAGATTTATGTACCTGGAAATCAGTTTCTTTTTACGTTGATGATTCTGTTATCCAGGGCCAAAGTAAATAGCCCTTGCTGGGAAAACCTTCGCAGATTGAAGACTGTCGATGATATGTTTTTTGAGTATTGCTCAAATGAAATATTTGCTACTTCTGGACAATGCTCTTTTAGCTGTGGGTTGCACAGTGTGCATTCTATCAGCCCATCATTTGTGTCCAAATTGCATTCTAGATTATGTTCATATATAACTTCCATTTCTTTTTTGCAAAATGCACAGACCACAGAGCTTTGAATCAGTGGTTGTTTACATTGAGTGCAAAGGCATCGATACGGAGGTGCAAATGGATTTCTTGCTTTGAGTACTCTGTGTATCTGTCAAAGTCTCAGAACAAATGACGATAGAAAGTGCATATAATATCAGCATGTTTTTAAATAGAATTATGCCAATATTCTTTTCTATTTGAATAGTAATTAAACTTATATTCTAAGCACTATGACTAGTTACAATGCGAATGCGCAATGTAGCCATTGGCTAATTGTTGTTAGCAGTTGGGTAAAAGCAAAGAAACATTGCAAAACCAATTCTTGCAAATTGATGAATAAGAGTGTTGTGAACAAAGTTCTGGGGTTGAATGTAAAATTTGTTGCAATGCAACCAATGTTTTAAAGCAGTCGTAGAAAGAGAACAAATTGTATTTTCCTAGCATGCAACAAATATTGTATGTGCAAAGATGATTGTCATTTAATTGGGATGCAAGGTTGTATTCTGATACTTTTGTTTCTCAGATTGAAAGTACAAATATTCAATGCACTTTCTGCAAAAAGCAGAAAATCCAAATCTCGAATGCCATTGCAAATGCAGTTTTGATGAGTTAAACAAATGGAAAACCTGTTTCGTGGCACTGTAAGCATGGTGGATGTATCTTCCGATCACAGAAATCTAGTTATGTCACTGTTGTGTTATCTAGCATTAATAATTTTAGGTGTGGTAGGTAAAATGAATTGGTTGGATGCACGTTTGGTACTTAAAAGCCTTGTTTGCAAAGAGAGCTTGACATTGATTACATATTGAGATAAAGATGTTGTCACGAGTAGGAAAAAGTTACATTCAAAAGGTGCCAAAGCATATTCAATCTTGTAAACTTGCAACTTCATATTCAAGCAGGGGAAAGTTCCATTCAAAAGGTGCCAAAGCATTTTGATCAACATAGACTTTGCTAAAATTGCAATCAAGTAGATTTTATGCATATTGCTATAATACCATTTACATAAATCTGTACATATCAAAATTGCTTGAAGCCTACAACATTGAGATAACACCTTAACAAAAGCCAATTAGATATATCAGCATAAAAAAATTTAAATCAATGTTAATAGTCCATTATTGAATAAAAGTTCAAAGATAAAACAACAGTGAACTACATAACAGAAGAAGTGAACAAGATCCCTGAAAGTGTTTTTTTTTAGCTTCAGATAGATGCAGTTCACTATAGTTTAAAAGGTGCACTTTGATATTGAATGATGCATTTGTGCATAAGGGAGGTTTCAATAGCATCTAGATTTTTAGCAAAAAGATGCATGCTTGTCGGAGTCTGTATTTGAGATGTTTAAATATTCTTGGTCATCATAAGCTCACAATGTCGTTGAGCATATTTCAGACAAGATGCAGTAAAAAACCACGAAAGAGTCAAGGAGGAGATATCAAAGGGTCCACCGATTGGGAGGATGTACTTGGAAAATGTTAACTGCCATTTTTCATTGCAGAAATGAAGTGCTAACATTTAGTTAGAGTACATCACGTTGGTGGTAATACAAGTGCATTTGGACTTTTATAGCGATTGAAGCTTGTTTGACAATTGGGTTCATCAGTTTTTGAGAAACTATTATTTTTTGCAACTTGCTTTTTTGGGAGCTAGACTTTTGGGCTTGCATGTGAGGGATGTTTATATATTTTGGGTCATCAGAAGCTGACGAGATGAGCATATTTCAGCCAACATATCATCAATGTCATCAGTGAATCATGATAATAGTTATTTTTAGCAATATGCTTATCAATACTTGTATATAGTTTTTGAGCACATGTTTGGGCTCCTTGTAAAAAAGTGAGCCTAATGAGACTACTTTGATCCATACGAGAGGCAATGTTATTTTTGGAAGCGACTAATTTTGGATTTTTTATATTTGACAGCAGTCTCCGAGACATTATCTTTATTTTAAATATTTCTTACATTTTCGTTTTTCAGAGCTAGACTGGTTTTTTCTACGTATTTATATTTAGTAGTTTCTATTTATGGCAAGGGCAGGTTGTATAGCCATGGTTGCAACTGTGCAATGATGGAATGATTTCATAGTGTTCATAGATCAAGGATGGGTAAAATGCAGACTTGAGACGGCTAGACCGTTTTTTTTGCACGTATCTATATTCAATAATTTCTATTTCTGGCAGGGACAGCTTCTGGTGTCATGGAGCTTGTTGCAAGAACTTTTCACTGTGGAGCTGTTTGTGTATATACACACACACACACACACACACACACACACACACACACACATATATATATATATATAACTGTGTCTGTTGACAATAGCGAAATTTAGCCTGCTAGAAACTTTTTCTCTAGTGGATTATGTTATCAAAAACTTAACATATTTATGGTTAAAATAATATTTAGTTAAGTAAGTTTAAAGTTAACATAGTTATGGCTAAAATAATATTTATTTAAATAAGTCTATATAGATTTAACTACTGGGGACTAAAGCAGATATTGGTTTTTTTTTATAGCATGGAAAGGTTGGTTGGGGTTTCAAAATTTGCATAACAAATGTCTGATAGAAGTGGAGAATGAAATCAAGATAAATTTGTGAGTAGCTATATAGTCAAAAAGGAAGTCCTACAGCAGTCTGTTTGCAAAATCTATATCAGTCTTGATGATAATGTTCTGAAGAGACCACAACAATTTAAAAAAGTGTTCAACTAAAGCCTACTATAGATAACAAAGTCAATGCTATCAGACAATGAACAAGAGACAAAAAAACAGAAGAAGCTGTTAAGCAATAAAACTACTTTGCAACAAAGTAAATTCTGTTCTTGTTTTTCCTTGTTGATGAAATGGAAAAGAAGCAATTTTCCAACGAACCTGTGTCTTTGAGTCAATGATTGGAAGCAAATTTTGAATTGCATAATCATCATTAAGAGGGTCAATAAAAGTAGCTGCACAGGTCCAGAGCATGTGGCTTCCTTTAGTGTCATTTCGGACAATGTTTTTAAACATATAGAATGGAGGATTATCAGATGCAAGTTGTTGTTGAATTTGCAAGATCAATTGTTGGAAGGCTTCATTGACTTGTAACTGCAATAGTAGAAGACACTAGTCAATGAGCATAGGTTACAATTAAAAATCGTTAAAGCTATTTGTATTTGTTTTTCGCCTATTTTCTTGTTTATATAAAACAACAGAAATTTTATTTAGCTTTTAAAAATAGCAATTCCAAAAGAACATTAGACATGCAAATGGCATATTTACTGTTGCTTGGTCGTTTGCCGTTGCACCGTCTTTGATATACAAGTCGAATTGCTTGTTGTTGTATTCACATGCAACGACAATTGCTGCGACAGAGCCAACAGAGTAGGAATCGTTTGATGACAACAGATCAGCAATTGTCATATCTGGAGCTAGCTTTCTCATTTTGCAAACTTGATCAATTGTCTCAATTATTGTATGTGGGAATATGACTATTGAATACTTGGCATCGCCTCTGTCGTACTGGCCTTTTTTCTTGAGCCCAAATCGAGTGATTCTTAGGCTTTTGCCAGTTGAGAAATAGCTACCAAAACGTTTGATCAAGTTGTCACTTATTCCAGCAGTGATTGTCATCAGCCCATCTCTGTCAACAAAGTCTGCATGCAGTATTTGCGCCTTTACAGGAGAACCTTGGATTTTGTTTTGTGCAGGCCCATACACGGCCAAGATGTCTCCTTTGAAAACAATTTTTGGGGTTATTGTGCATAGCTCTATAATAGTACCTGCTTCTGCAGCTGTTTGTTTGAACCTGCTATTGTTATAGTTAGAGAAGAAGGCCAAGAAAGAAATTATCAGCAATTAATAGCAGAAAATTTCAAACTTAGATCAAGATTGACAACATATTTGTCAATGCAATAGTTATATTCTGTTGTTTTCAGTGCTAGGAAATCATAAAAGAAGATGAAGAAGTTGCATGTGTTAAAAATGATGTAAAAAGCAATTAGAACCAAAATAATTGCACACCTTTTTGGACTTTGAACAGGTGAAATTGTTTCCATTGTTGAGCTGTCTAATGTTGATATTGTTTTTGTTGTGTTGAGCATAAGCAAAGAATTATTTTCCATTGTTTTGGAATTTTGGATTTTAGTTTCAACAGCTGTACATGCAAGAAGTATCAAGCAAGTCAAATGTACCTAACATTGTTAATTAATGTAAAGATTAGAAGAGATTTAGAACAAATGGAAAATATGGAAACAAATAGATAGTATTAAAAAAAAGAATCATAGGAAAAAAAAAGAAAAAAAGCAAATTTCTATAATTCTTTTACTAGTTTTTTTACATATGCATAGCATGAAGTCTATGTAGTGCCAGGAATTTGAACAAAACAACTGCTGAAAACTATGTTGTCTATAGCCAAAAATTGAACAAATTTTCATTTACAATTATCTTGAACATAATAATTTGTTATTAAAACATTCTATGTAGCCTATATATCATCTGAATTATTATAAAATGGAAATAACATGTGAATACTTTTGTAAAGAGTGTCTACATATGTTATGCAATAAGTGCTAGTTTTTTAAAATCTGAATTGTGCACAAATTAAAGTCTAAACAACTTTCAACAATAAAAAATAATCAAAATTTTACATCACAAATTAGATTACAAAAATATGAGAAAGTTCAACAGAATTTAAACTCATAGCTATGACATCAATGTTGCACATGCCCAAAGCTGATCTAAATTTACCTCACTACAAATAGGAAAAAACCAAATTGATATAGTTTAAAGTGCATGCAAGTTGCAAGAGAAAGAATAGTACCTGCTTTTGATTTTGTGCAAATATGATACGATGGATCTGTCCATAGATAAGGGGACAATAAAATTAGACAATGCAAAATTGAATAGACTATGCATTGTTATCACAGATTGATAGGAAAGTTGAGTAGTGATCAGTCCAATAAGCATTTGAAATATTGAAAACAATAGTTATATGTTTCAAATTTGTCCAAAAGTGGTCAAGCATTGAACCAGTGTTCGTTGTTGCCTTTGTTGTTTTCAGTGTCAAGCCTTTCATTTCCATAAACAATTGCAATTTTCTTTTTGACGTTGTTTCTTGCAACATGTCAATGTTCAGGTCACCAGCTACTAGGATTTGAGTGGTTTGTGTGCAAGTTGACAGAATGCAACTCAATATATGAAAGAGATCATCAAGCAGAGAACATGGTCTATTGTAAATGTTCACTACTTTCAACACATTGTAGCCAAATTCAAGATCTACGCAAATTGCTTCGGTCGAGTTTTTTGTATAGTTTTTAGAATCAGTGATGGCAATGTGTTTTTTAATCAATGTAAGGATTCCATGCATTGAAAATGCTGAGAAGAAATTGTATTTTTCTATCATTATCGTTTCTTTGGTAAGTGTGTGCATGTGAGTTTCTTGCAAACATAAAATGTCTGCCTGCATAAGTTCATGATCATTTACAACATCGTCATAGTGAAAAAGCAAGCTGCGTGTGTTCAATGATGCAATGAGTAATTGCTTTGCATTTGGCATTGAACGCAGACCATATTCAAATTGCAAAGTTGCATTTGTTTTTAATCTATCTATTTCAGTAGCAACTTTTGGACAAGTTTTAAAAGTTCTTTGTTCCAACTTATTTAAAAGATAAAGACAATCAATATCTCTAACACATGATAGCACAGTGTAAACAAGGCCATGTCTCTTAATTCCTTTTGGGTCAAATGCCAATTTGTTCATTGTCAATCCTTGTGCTCTATGGATTGTTCTTGCACATGCTAACTGAATTGGGAATTGTGTTCGCATAATATTCATTTTATTTTCAAGTGTTGTTTGTATCACAATTCTTTTGATTGGTGTCCAATTGGACTTTACAATAGGTGTATAAAGACGTTGCATAGTTGCACGTTGCTTAGATCCAACTTTTGGATCTGTAAACTCAATCCAAACAATATCATGGTTTGTTTGTGCATAGTGTTTAAACACACCTTCTACACCATTAACCAACCCATCCTCAGTTGAGTAGTTTCCTCCAACTAGTTCAATAAGCATATCTTTTTTCACTACTATCATAGACGGAAGTCGCAATGTGTTTTGTCTATGGTCATTTTTTTCAATTTAATCAATTTTGCTATCATGTGCTACAAGCGTGAATGTTTCTGTTTGCATAGCTGACAACATTTTTGAGTTATGTTCTTGAACATCCTTATTACTATGGAAAAGATAAGGTAACGTTGCATCTATTGGTGGTTGTTTGTAGCAATGTTGGTTTAAGTAATCTATGTCATCCGGTGTTTGTGAGCATGTTCTAATTCTATTTAAGATTGATATGAATGTTTAATTTCTTTGACGCACAACTATTGTAAGTTCATAGCATTTTATTGCATCGAATGTCAGAACCCAAAATTTCTGAAAAATTTAAAATTTTTTAATATAACAATAAATGTTAATTAATTTCATTCCTGGTCCTGTTTCGTTTATAACTTCAAAGGGAGAGCTAGCCATAGCTGACTGGCTTACTTAGCTTACGAGCTAATGCATAAATTGTCTTTTGTTCGCAGGTACCCCGGTGAAGTATGGATCACTGTAATTTAATTTTTGTAAGCATCAAACTCCTTTCCCTGCACTGTAATAACTCAAAGAAGATCTATTTACTATTACTGGTTGTCGTGTAAGACAGTAAAGTTCTTTTCATAAAATTTTATGCTTGAAATAAGATTGATAGTCTGCCTCGACATGATACCTCTTATCCTGGATAATATCATCAGGTTTTGCGATGAATTACTATGTTTCCGTCATATCCATTGCGTTATGATCATGACTCTATGTTAATACTGTAACTATCACTGGAACAAGTTGTTTGTATTATGTTCATTGTATGCATAACGTGACGTTAGCATAATGTAACCTACTGTCAATTATTAGCTGTGATTACTGGTTATTAGTATGAGTTGGACTTGTGACACCTCTAGCGATGTTTCATTATATTCATCTATATTTCAAAGTCCAATGTCTACTTAGTATTTTAACTTATGTCAAAATCTCTGTTCATTGTTTTAAATCTTCGTTCATAGTATGGACCTGTAGATGATTTTTATATTCTTACATCATAATAATAAAGATTGTTATTTTCATCGTTGATTGTTCACCATAGTATTGGGAGAATTATGGTAAATAGAACTTATATAAAAATATTGTATCCAAATATATTGCTAAGGTAGTATCTACAATGTTAAAGCTATGAGAAACTCCAATTTGAAGTTGACTACATCTCTTTCAAATCATTGTAGGGGATATATAATGTACCCTCGACACCATCGATGGCTTGGTTTCAAAGTATGAACTATACAATGATTATGTAACAATCATAGGGAATATTCATATTACGAACATGACTTTTATCCATGAATTGATTTAAAATTGATAACAATGATTTGAGCTGCAGCTGAACTATATGAATTCGACCAATGTTAGGTTGATAAATCAAATGGCTACGTGGTTGAATCTCTTCCTTGCGTTGGGTGATATATAAGCCAGTATTGAAACCCTACCTGGTCATTATCTCTGCCCTCGGGCTCGGGTTGTAAGGGAGGAACCCTTCCTAGTCTGAACTCGTCAGTTGGGCACTGTAAAATGCAATTTGCTTACGGTTCTGGTCATGTTGTTTTATTCTCTGGTAGTTAAAAAGTCTGTGGGCTCTGCTATTGGCGTTTGCTACAGTTTCATTTGTATCTTGGTCTCGTTGTTATCACTGTGTTTAAATCACCTGCTACTTACAGTCTTCCACTGTCGCCGGTGTGAGTTTGAGGCAGGGTTTGCTCTATTGTTTTTATCCCTGAGGTGGTCGTGTACTGGGTTTTATTATGTGCTTCCCGGCTCCCAGCTTAAGGGTTTGTTTAAAGTATTACCTGTCACGGCTGTCCATAGAGAGGAACTAGAAGTCTTCCTTGCTCATTCTTCTGATGAGTGTGATGGGGTTTTGCTACCTGGCTCAGGTTGTCCACGGGGTTGCTTTCTCCATTGGCTCAGGTAAGATAATATCAATGGTTTCGCAGTTTTCGGTTTTGCACAAGATTGTTTATATTTAATTTAGTGTTAACAATTCTCGGCACTTGGTAATGTGCAGGTCATGCTGTTCCTGAAGGTGCACAGGGTTTCATCTCCAGCGCTGGCTCCTCCGGGTAAGCCTGGTTATTCCATGGCCGTATCTCCCTTTGTTGGTTTTGTTGTGCTAGGTTTATGCCTGGAAGGACCTCCTTTTGTAACTGGTTTGCTGTCGTTGTTGGTGTCATGGATACTGTCACATGTATGAAACTGCTTGCTTAAAGTTGATAGGGTTGTACCCCGGCATGTCTACGAAGAACAAACTACGGCTCAGACTGTTATGAGGCCCGGGGGTTGTTATTGTTATTGTATTTTCAATGTGCAGGGTTTTTACCCAACGCTGTATAAGCTAATAGATACTGTAACTTGTTGAGCCTGTCATGTGGCCGTGTATCATTCTGCGTTTTAATTAAATGAACAGAGTGTTTAAATATCGGGATTGTTTTGAGTTTCTCAGATACTTGCAGAGGAAGATAACTCGGTTGTAGGGATGGTAATATGTGTGTTCTCTGTGTTTATTTGGTTTTTGTATAAATATCGAATGTAACTGTGGATGAAATGTATACATAGACTATGTATGAAATATCCTGTAGGTTCAATCTGTTATATAAGGTATTTCTTTTCGTTTGTTTTCAATCTGTCGAAACAATGTGGTCTGGCTACGGCCGTGGTAGATTTGTTGTCTACTCTCAAGGAGAAATACTTATAATGAAATAAGTCTCATTACAGTAAATAACTATGAGGGTTTATAACAGCCAACAATGGCTAAGTTCGTTGATAACTTCTCTGCGTGTTAAGATGTTTGACTATTGATAGGACAACCTACGACAGTGCTGTGTATTACATGTAATACAAGCTCGATAACGAACAGTAATCTATGCTTGTGATTTGGATAAAGGAACAATGAAGTCTCTAAATAGTAAGACTTGGCTTCGAGCCAGTCAATAAGTTTGTCTTGTTTTAAAATAACTCTGTCAACTCTGTTGTGACAACATGGCTATAAATACTATAGTATTAGGTTTAAAAGAAAATAACAATTTACAGTTTATGTGTTTGTATTTGACTACGATTTTTATTGCATAAGATTGTATGGGAAGTTTTTTTTTTTTAAATGAAACATTATTGCAACCACATCTTTTGGTTAATCGATAACAATCAGTTATGTTTTGAGTATAGATAAATATACTGATATAAGTTTTGTTCTCCTTTAGCTCGATATAGAGAATAACCTGTATCTATAGTTGACATAAATATGAAGCAGATATAAACTGGTATATTGCTCTAATAGAAATTATACCTGTACATTTCTCTATTGGGAAATATTTCACAGTAATTCTAAGATTTATCTATGTGTCTGTTCTTATGATTGTTTTAATAAGTGTATTTCTGGAATGACTACTGTTTAGTATTCTATGTCTATTATTTAACTATTAATAGAAATTCTAGAATAAATCACCATGATATTTGATTACTGTAATAGTAACAAATATATTTTGCATAAAATAATTACTCTATTTAAGTGATAATAGGAAAAATTCTAAGACATATGAGTTCTGCAAATTCTACCAAAAGACAATACAGAAAGACTACTCTACTGAAAATAAATACTGTTCAAAACACAGTTGAGATAGTCCATTCTACATTTAAATTTATTAAATACACAACAGGAAGAGTGGCAGAACCTGTATCTATGGTGGACAATAACAGCAATGGGAGGCTGTTCCTCCCTACCAATTCCTGGAGAGTGCCCAGACAGCACTTCTCAGGACCCCCGAGCTTGCTCTGGTCTAACTGGCTGGAACTAGATACATCCAACAATTCCCTCAGCCAAAGCAGCTATACTGGAACCAAGTTACTGCAACTTCCTGACTCAAAACACTTCCTTACTGTTTTCCCACTTCCTCAATGGGACTCCTGAATAGCATTCACCTGAATGTATTCTCCCTCTAGAACAAATGCTGAACCCCCAGCTCAGTTCATTGAGTAGTATTTAAAAGATTGCCTAGGTCTTAGTTGGGTTAACTGTCATTAATGAGCCACCTGCTCAGATTCCACTTTCTTGGGGAATCATGACCCCAAAATATAGGGAAGTTGCCACCTGCAACTCAGGAAGTGTTTGAGGATGCTGCCACTTGTCTTTTATCCTTCCACCTAATTCCATCCACCAGTTAGACCAGTAACCTCTTTTAACAGCTCTCCCATGCTGTTGTCTCCATAATTTATTTATTAATAATAATTATTCAGAATTTACATTCCATTTCTGGAGACTCTGCTGAGTCATCCATTCCTACTTAGCATTAAATTTAACATAATGTCTCAGGAATATTAATAAAATAATTACATTATTTTAACAAAATTGGGGTATGTGACATCGAACCAAAATGTGTAAGGAAATGTTTGCTGTTGGAATCTTGGTTGTTCAAAAATCCAACAATCATGTACGGGTTGTGCTTGACACAAATCACCACAGAATATGACATCAAGGTTTCCAAATGCTTTTGTTGGTGTGTGCATGATTTCACGTAGTCGTTTGTCAATGTTGTATAGCATTCGAGACCCTATTAAAGAGACTTCATCAATCAACAATACTCGAAGTTGTTCATAATCTTTTGTCAAAAGATCTAGGGTGTTTGAATTTAGCGGAAGCATATTTGAACTTAATGGAAGTCTGAAAGCAGAGTGGACTGTAACGCCACCTGCATTATATGCTGCTTTTCCAGTAAATGCAACTATAAGTCCTTTTTTCTTTAAAGGATCACTACCAATTTCTTTGTTATAGTGATGTAGAAGACCATCATAGATTGCTTTTGCGGTGTAAGTTTTACCTGTTCCTGCTCCTCCTGTCAGGAACAAGTGAATTGGAGTGAGGGGATTGTTCTTTTTCCTTGCAATAACTTCTTTCACGATTGATTGTTGTTGAGTATTTAGATTTCTTCGAATTGCATGGTATTCATGCATGTCCAACAGAAATGGCTTTTCTGTCAAGTTGCAGACAATCCCAGGTTTTGATGCATTGGACATAGTTTTGCGGATTAGATCATGCTGAATGTCATATTGTTCTAATCCAGACACAGTTGCTGTTTTGTCTGTTGTTAGAGGAGGCATAGCTATGTCTTGCAATTCAATTGTTTCAGCAGCATTATCAAGGTCACCCCACTTTGTCGTTGTTGATGCCATGAACTTTTGTTCTACAATGTCTATTTGTTCTTTGAATTTGACATATGCATCAGACCATGTTTTGAAATTGCTCTTTAGTAGGTTGCAATTATCTCTATGTGGCATAAAGAGGATCATCTTTTCTCTAAAAAAATTCTCGAGGTCTTTTTGTTTGTTGTAGCGAATAGATCGTATGATACATGGTCTATTTCTTTTTCTTGTAATTGAGTGCATGCAAGAATAGGAAGATGCATATTCTGCCAAAGAGATGTTTTCAAGCTCAATAGGACGTGCAATGTATTTGTCCAAAATTGATGGGCAAATAATGTCGTCAGAGTCATCTGGTTCTTTTTCCAAAAGCGATGGTTTTTTCAAGACAACTATTTTTTTGTCGTCTGGAGCAGTGTTGATGAAAATAGTCTTCCTGGAGGATGAATGCAGAGGTAACGAGAGTATGATATGTATTGCTTGTCTAGTAGACATTTGTTGCATGTTCAAAAGCGCATTTCCAAGTTTACGTATCGTTTCAATCTTTCCATCATTCTCAATGAGACATTGTTCTTTGATCTTTTTGAAAGCATTTGTCATGGATCTATCAAATTTGGTGATGTAAGAGCTTACATATGTTGCTGTAGCGTAAGCATCTAAGATATATTGTGCATCTGTATTTGCTTGCCACAACTCTGGTATTGCTTTTGCAAATGAGTTAATCCAAATGTCAACGGGATCTCTTTTTAGTATTAAGGTAGGACGAGGAAGCAAAGATCGTAGCAGCAAAATGTATTCATCCTTGGTTAGTTCTAGCTCTAGAAGCAATTGTGCAAACGACACGTTTCTAGAATATTTTTTATGTTCAATAAGAGAGAACAATTTTTTTGCTCTTTGAATGAGATCGTCTGAAGCATTTTCTAGTGGTTCTAGAATCATGGTACTATCCATAGGAGGCAATGGGAAATTGAATCTGCATGTGGAATGCCGATGTTTTCTACATGTTTTTGTGTGTCGATGCGTTTGAATTTGAATAAGATTTTGATCAAGTAAAGACGAGTTTGTGGATATATAGCGATCAACAAAAGCAACAATCTCCTCATTTGAATTTTTTCCATAAACAGGTGCATTTTGAATCCAAATTAGTCCATGTTCATGCTCATTTCCTCTCTGTTGAAATTCGGTCGTAAAGAAAAAATCTTGTATTTTGCCAAATATTGTGTTGTTTTTTAACATAAGAGACTTTAGTGCTGCTATTTTGTGTCTATAGTAGCGAGTACAAATCACTAGGTGTCTTCTTATTAATGTGTCAATATTTTCTTCCAACGCATTGTCTTCTAACTTTCCCAAATGTTTTTCCTCGATTTGTTTCAATGCATTGCATAAAGGTGCCCAAAGGTGTTCAGCACTCGTAAAGGTTAAAAAGAACGTAGGAGGACCAAGCTGTCGAATCATTGCAAATAGATCTTTTTTCATATTTTCAAAGTAATCAGGTGATGTTCTGATTGCTTTCAATGTACGATACCCGATCGAAGATTGGAGTATTTTTACAAGATTGTCTTTTGACTTGACATCTTTTGCCAATAATTTTTTGTCCTTTAACTCTCCCATGCAAATTGATATCCAAGCGGTGTTTTGTACTTGTTTTATTATGATTTTAATTGCTTTGAAGAAAATGTTTGTGCCATGTGTTTCAAAGTCTGTACTTTCATGTTGTAGCTCCCACTGCGATATTTGTTGATAAGAGAAGTGATTGAAAATTTCATTGGGTCGATTGAATCCGTAGAAAAGTGTAGGAAAGTTTAGCTCTTCAAAGTATTTGTCTTGGAAAATGCTCAATGGTCGGAAGCTCTCTGAAGGTGCAAGTTCTATGATTTTGTTGTCTAGATCATCTATTAGATGTGTTTCTCCATATCCATGTATCAATGTTTCTGATATTGGTTCTATGTTTATTTCATTTTCATCATCAGCTACTTGTTCTGTTGTTTCTTGAGTATTTGATTCTTGTTTGGCTATTTCATCAAATATTTTTTCCCAACTAGTATTGATTACAATGCCTTCAATTTTGTAAAGTTCGGTTTTGCATAAATCACTCAGCGCAGTCATAATGATCTTTGGACGAATATTTCCAGATAGATATGCATTTTTGTATTCCAATTTTCGCTTTAGCATAACTGCAACTATCAAATTGTCATCTAGACTTCTAGGCAATGCTATTTGAACTTTATCCAAATTTGCAGGCACATTGATAATTGACCCAGTCAGCCCAATTTGTGCTCTTTTATAACCAAGTTGTCTTATTTGTGCAAAGGCTATTCTTGGTGACACCAATCGTTCTTCCAAAGGAGTCAGCATAGCTACAGATGGCAATATGTTATTGCGCCGGATTCGTGTAGGCAATGTAAACATGGGCAATTTCCCATTAGCGATTGTTTTCTTGCAAGGCCTACAAATTTGAACAAGTAGCATGGGGTATGTCACATCTTCTGTACTTGTAAGAGTTTGAAAGGCTAATTTAACTGTGTTGTTTACACTAGAAATGTCTTTTTTAAAATGCAGTTGTTTACACACGGAACATGCATGAATAGGTGTGTCTTGAATAACTTTTAAGTATGTAACAACTGCTTTTTTTGCTTTTGCACATTCCTTTTGCTTTTGAAGAATGTCCATTCCTTGTTTACGCATATTGTGTTTCAACAAGCGCAAGTTTTTTTGCATATTGCCATCAATGCATGTTTGCGTCTTGATTTTGGTTTTTGAAAATTGATCAGCAATGCAAGACTTCTTTTTCCCTATGTTTACCTTTTGTTTTTGTTCCTTTGCTTTAATTGCATCTATGTATATTGGTTTGTTGAATGGTCCATTGTCAATGTTCTTTTCTATAGTGTTTTCTTTCGCTATTGTCTGTTTGTTCGTTTCAAAATTATCCATTCCAATTGCAATAGAAGTATTTTCGTTGCAATTGAGCGAAAAGAGAATTTTATTTCCACAATGTTGTTGCAACAAGGGTTGGAAATGCGAGTGCATTTTATCTATTACATGTTGCATCAGGCATAGAACTTTTGACGATTTATTTGTTGCATGGAATGTCGCAATATTTTCTTGCAAATTATTGCTCCATAAATGTATGTTAGTGTCTAGTAGCTCACATAACCATTGAAGAGCAAATTGTTTTCCTTCTATGTGGCCAATGATATATGGCTCTGCCAAATGCACGATATAGGTTTCCCATCCACTAACAAGAGGTGTAGTTGCTAATGTGTTTTTATCAAGATATATGTCCAAGCATTGTATTGCTCTAATATCGTTTGAAGCAATAGAGTTATAGAAGCTTTGCGCAATTGCTTTTATAACACTTTGTCTATTAGCGAAGAGTGTCAATTCGGAGATTGATTCGAACAAGGAGTCATGACAATTGCCTTGAAGCTGAAATGACATTTCAACTAGCCTGTATAAACATTGATTTACATTTGCGCCTTGACAAAGCATATCAGTGGCTTTTCTTTCGGCTTGCATTGTTTTATATGACAACAATGGTTCAAAGTGGCCAGAAGCTGGTATGTGGTCATGGAACAATATATTGTAGCAATATTCAGATCTTCCAGAATTGAAGTGAAGGTATTTTGTTCCTTTTGTTAATGACCAAACAACGACTGGAACATTCAACCATTTTGAAAACCACTTGATGCAAAATATATCACCCCATAGTCCATATACATTTTGATTATCTGGCTGTGAAGCATACTGCGACATGCGATTGAGATATTCGTTGGCATTTTCTATGTTATGCAATTCCACCAAATAGTCAACTGTCAATTCTGTGCGCATTGACAACAATGCACAGGGATCTTTTTGATCTAGACGAACACGAAAATGATTAACAATCTCTTTCCTTATCTCTATTGATGTATATCGAAAATGCAATAATACTGCAAGTGCATCAAACAAGCAATTTCCTGGCTCATAGTGGAAATTGTCTAGTCGAAACAAATTGCTTGTAGCCAAAGCCTCATCAATTTCTTGCCAATTAGAATATTTGGTGCCAAGACCATTTGCCCTTAAAACATTGTCGCCTTTACTTTTGTCTTTTCCCATATTGTCTACAAACACATTTGCGACGGCATATGTTTTTCCTGGTTTTTGTTCTTGTTTTTTCTATGTCCCTAGTTGTTTATATCGGAAAACCTGCATGCAAGTGAAGAGAAACAAACGCTAAGGAAAACAAAATAAGCAAAGGGCATGGTCTTTTTTTCCAAACCATGATGTTGTAAACATTGTAGATTGTTGTTGTCATTGCAAATAAGCAAAGCAAAGGGAACAACATATTCACAACAAAGAAATTTTGAAATGAAATGTATTTTGTCTTGCTACTAGAATAGAAAAAACCAGCATGTTAATTGCTAAGCTAAAATTATTAAATATGCAAAATTTGGTATCAATACAAAAAAAATGGCAATTAGCAAACAAGAAAATTATGTGTGTGTTTTTTGTCTTTCTTTTTTTGTTGAAGCTATGTTTGAGTTTGTTATCTTATAACCACTAAAATGTTTTTTTGTACGAACCTATGTAGACATGATTTTGGTCAAAGGGAAAGCTTTCGGCACTTAAAAGGTTAAAAGGTCAAAGTCACTTTATCAAGAAGTATGGATATAATGTTTCTCATGACACATCAGTACACACTTGATTTCTTATTCTAGTCAGGGGGAATCATTAGATTCAATGCAATATTAGATTTATTGGTGACCTATAACAAAGGGAATCAAACTCAAGCCATCACATTGCTTATTTAATGTCGATGAATCATTGTACATAACCTTTTACATATATCTAAAGCAGATATGATGATAAACATAAGCCCAATCCCATGTATTAGTATAAGGATTTGCTTCTAATATTCATTAACATCTATGACTATAACTAGAGCTTGAAACTTTTATTCATAATAATATAATGATGTCAAGTTGCCAAGATCAAACACTAAATCCAACTGCTCTTAAAAGAATCGATATAAGTTTAAAAACTCTATTCATCAACCATATCCATGTCTACATTCACTTGCATTTCATAAGCAGAAGCATGTGTGCTTTGCACTGAAAGGAATTGAAGGAAGATAGGCAAGGAGGAAAACACCTATTGCTGACAAAATTGATGCCTGCCTTTGCTACTTATCATTGATGAAGATGGTGCGAAGTAAGGCTCTAAACGACCACAAAATAGAAAAAGCTTTTTTGTCATGCTGGCATATGGTTGATAAAATATAGGCTACGGCACATGTGCATTGTCTTAGATAATATACTTATTGCATAGGCCTAGTTTAAAATGTTTCTTGAAAGGTGAAATGACATTATTTTTTTATTTTTTGGTAAGCAAAATATTGCAAGCTATAATTTTGCAAACCAAGAATTTAGAAGAATAAACAAATATGGTAAAGTGAATTAGCAAATGTTTAAACATATTTATAGTTTTAAACTTTGATATATCAATAAAATATAACTATGTGTGTTCAGAAATGTTTAAATATTTAAACTTAGTATACCACTATGCTGTATGCTCATGCTATAGTTTGTACCTTGATTGTTAACCATTCAACTACTAATTAATTGCCAATGTAAGAGTGAATTAGAATAGTGGCATAGCTAATATTGATTCCTGATACTATTCATAAATGTAAACATAAATGGCATAAGCGACAATGATTTTGCATCTCAAGACAAAGTAAGAATAAAGCATAGAAAATTAAAGACTGAACATAAAAAAATTTATTTCAAAAACAAATTTGCGATTATTGTTTTCTTTAATCTTTCTATTGAACTTTAATTTATGAGCAGTTGCTACTACTTGGAATTTTATTTGCAATTAGCTTATAATATATAGATTAAAGCCATGAACCTATACTTTTAACACATAATTTATAATTTCTGTTTTATATCATATTGTTTCATTTATGCTTTTGTATTAAACACTCGGATCTTAAACTTTCTTTTTGACACTAGTGATTTCGCTAGGCCTGGTGAGGGAATGCGAAAGATCATATTTTGTGTCAAAGAGAGTGACAAACAAACTATATCAAGATTTAGCAAGATTGGGGTGTAATTAGATGGTGACTTTATTGAGTGCACTTAACTCTTCATAACTTGTGTCTTGATCAAATACCTCAATGGGAGCATTGTGGTTTCCTTGATCAGGAGACTGTCAAACCATTTTTTCTTCTTTTTGGATTTGAAACATTCTATAATTTTAACACATGATTTATAATTTCTTTTCTATATCATATTGTTTCATTTACGCTTTTGTATTAAACACTCACACCTAAAACTTTCTTTTTGACACTAGTGATTTCGCTAGGCCTGGCAAGGGAATGCGAACGATCATATTTTGTGTCAAATAGAGTGACAAACAAACTATATCAAGATTTAGCAAGATTGGGGTGTAATTAGATGCTAACTTTATTGAGTGCACTTAACTCTTCATAGCTTTTGTCTTCATCAAATACCTCAATGGGAGCATTATGGTTTCCCTGATTAGGAGACTATCAAACCATCCTTTCTTCTTCTTGGACTTGAAACATTTGCACTAATCATGTCCTTGTTTATTACAATATCTATGAAACCTAGTAGAAGACGGAGAAAAGAAAAAGAAGATTGTGAGAAACAAAATGACCTTGTACTAGTAGGAAGTGCAAGTTTTGAAAATGTAGATATGCAAACAATTGAGGAGGATGATTGATCTTGAATTCTACAAGAATGTAAAAACTTGTCTTCAATCAATTGTGCTTGATTATACACAAAGTAAAGAATAGCGATTTCCATGTACGTTAGCTCTAGCTACAAACATTCTTGTAACCTACTTTTAAATTTGACAATAAGATTATCGAATGCATTAGTGATATTGAGAAGAATGGACAACTGATTGAATTGATGGAAGTACTCTCATACAAGAATGTTGAATCCTTGACTGAGGTGAAGCCACTTAATATTCATATCCTATTTGTAGAAGGAAGAACTAAAGGAGAGAGAAAGGGATTTCACAAACTCGGTCCAAATCATGATTGAGTTTTGATTCACATCATGTCTACAAAGCCCTGTGAGTTTCAAGTTAATGGACATAATCTTTTCAAGACCAAGAAACAGATTATAGTTAAACCAACTGTCTATGTCAAGAATCTAACTTTGGAGCACTTTCAAATCATGGGATTCATCATAAATGATAAGCTTGGATTTTTAACATCGAGGACATAAATTGTTGATAAAAACATTATTAACATTTTATGCAAACAAAGCAATTATGTTGGCAACTTCCACCATTCTTTTGTGTAACATCATTATTTCCATCGATCTTATAGTAGTCATCATTGATACCCAGGGGATATGGCCACTAATAGAACTATTAGCAACTTGATTTCTTTGAAAGTGTATTAAAAATTCCAAAACAGCTTTCAAATATCTATAAATCTGTATTAAATAAAAGGTCAAGAGTCTTGTAAACAAAGCTGAAGACTCAAGAACATCTTCAAATATCAATGAATATCACCATCAATTAGTTTAAAACTTGGGAGATTGTTAATCAATGCATAACAACAAAAAATGTTTAGTGTATAGTGTCAATGAAGCTCCAATGAAACCCTAGGAAATGAGCCCATATAAAAAGAGCTATTCAACATTGTCTCATCAACATCCAAAATCACTACGTGTGTATCTTACAAAGTCAATTTCAATGATACAAGTAAATGCCTCTTATCAACATCTCTTCCAAATTTTCCATCATGTCCAAATGAAGGAAAATGTTACATACCCCCAATTAAAAAAAAAAAAAAAAATTAATGCTACTGGCCTGGCCTGGCCTAACCGTCTTAATAGATAGATTGTTATGTATTGAGATCATCTATATTAAATCATGTCAATAAAGTAGATTTAGTGTGAAAGCAATATTTGCAAAAATGTTTACTAGAAGCTTCCACCTATTAGAAAGTCTCTATAGCATGAAAACAATATTTGAAAGAAAATTTATTACAAGGTCCAGCCATTAGAAAGTTCCTTTACTAAGGACGCTTATCAGAAGGTTCAGCCTAGTAAAAAGTTTCTTCACTAGAAACTATATATCTAGAAGTAGAAGCAATGAAACAAGATGTCTTGTGAAGTATTTTGTAATTGTAGATTGGCTTGATTTGGAGGTTTTCCCCTTGAAGAGGCAAATGAATATTGCTTTAATTAATAAAGATATTTCTATTATAATATTTTGTTATCTAGAACTATCTATTGTTGTGGTAACTATTTCTTTTCATATTGAAATCTTGGTTTATTTTTTTATTTATTTATGTTATGAATTTCCAATTATGTTGTTGAGGCACATAACAAATAAACATGATGCTTAAGACTCATTAAGCATGAAATAATTGTTAAGCCATGAATTTTGGATGTGCAAAACACAAAGCAATGAGCATACCGAACAAAATCAAATATGCAGGATGCATAAAAGATAAGAATATGTAGCGTGGCTTCTGACAATCAATTCCAATAATGGGAACACCATGTCCTTAATATCGAATGGATTGGCAACCTTCATTTTTCTAGTCATGGATAGAATGACAATAAAATAACTCATTATTATGTGTTGAATTATATTTTAAGGATCGATAACATCAGTTTAATGTTAGATACTTGAATTTGATTATGAAGGCCGATCTAAATAAAGAAGAAATTCCATCAATCAAGCCATTATATTGCAGGCAAGATGAGGCTGATTTTGGTGAAGGGTCATAAAAGGCACTTGACATTGCTCAAATATAATAGGCACGAGAATTTGATGTTTGTTTGTGTGGATGGCCATATTCCTATTGTTTGGTATAGCCAGAACAAGGAGCAGCTAGGGACTTGCTGAGCCCACAATAATTTCTTATAGTGCTTTAATGTCTAAAGCAATTGTACATGTTTGAGAATAAGTAACATAGATCACACTATAAAGTTACAAAATGTGGAAATAGAAACGATACACACCTTATTAGAGAAAGGTTTGATATATAATATAAAATAGATTTTGAGCTAATGCAATATGTATGTGTGTCGCTATGAGCAGTGGACATAATCACTTTGTAGGTGGATGAATCAAAACTATTCGAGCTTTTGATGACAATAGAATTGCACACAAATTCAATTCAACACCAATCAGTTATGGAAATCAATCATAGGATTCACTCCTAAAAAACCTAAAGTCAACATTGAATTTGAATAAAATATTACGCAAATTCAAACTAGACTGGAAACTTGCTCTAATACCAATGATGTAGGGATTCTCACTCATAAGCAAAGTTCGAAATCAAAGTCTGTAAAGTAAATTTCTTAATTGCTTTTTATTAAGTAAACATAGCGCTACATAGCTTTACATGAAGAAAACTAACCATGAAAACAAAGAGAGAAAATTTGAACAAGATTCTTGAAACTAGCAACTAAGTGCAATAATAGAGATGGTGATTTAATGTCTCAAGTGATTCTACATGTTTAAGAATAAGTAACGTAGATCACACTATGAAGTTACAAAATTTGCAAATAGCAACAATGCACACCTTAAGAGAGAAAGGCTCGACATCTAGTAAAAATTAGATTTCAAGCTAATGCAATATGTACCTATGTGGCTATGAGGGGTGAACATGATCGCTTTGTAGGTGGATCAATCAAAGTCTATTCAAGGTATTGATGAAAATAGAATTGTAGACTTAAATCAATCTAACACCAATCATTTATGGAAATTAATCATAGGATTCCTTGCTAAAAAACCTAAAGTTGAAATTGAATTTGAATAAAGTATTACCCAAATTCAAGCTAGATTGGAAACTTGCGTTGATACCACTGATGTGGGGATTCTTACTCATGAGCGGAGTTCGAAATCAAAGTCCGTAAATAGATTTCTTAATTGATTTTTACTAAGTAAACATAGGCCTACATAGCTTTGCATAAAGAGAACTAACTATGAAAACAAAGAGAGAAAAATTTGAACAAGATTCTTAAAACTAGCAACTAAATACAATAATAGAGATGGTTGTAGATAAGATCTCAAGTGCTTGTCAATATTAGGCAACCAACAAGGCATTGACAATAATCTCCTATGTGCACAAACAAGACAAATGATATGATACTAAGTACTAAAAATCAGTTATATGTGAATGATTTAGAATACCTATCGACCTAGTCCTCCACTTCAAATCTAGAGTCTACATGGGTAGTTAGGATCTGCTTATATTGATTCTTCTCCTTGCGTATTACTTACATGTCCCAAAGAATTTTGCCTAAAGTGTCATACTTTTGATCCAAAAATTCAAATTTATCCATAATGGATTATTGTTGCATGCACCAATCTTCAATAACCTAAGCCACAATGGATTTAGTTTCTGAGTGGAAAGCAATTTTCATGGGTGCCTTGCAAATGGAAGAAGCCAATATCAAGTTTCTAGTGTTTGAGCTCAACAACAATACATTTTGAAGGATTGGTGGCTCATGGCTCCTAAATATTTTTCTCTATTCACCCATGCTCAACTTTGATATTTAGATACAAAGCTCTTATGGTATTTCATCATTGTGTCCTTGGTCTCCATTTCAACTTTTGTGCCTTGGTGCGCTCATCGTGGTTCTCATGCATTATCCTGTTTGGTATGTTCACAGGCAGCCCATATTATCATTTCTAGATACATTATTTCTATCCCTTCTCTTGATTTGTATCATCTTCTCTCAAAACTTCAAAATCTAGTATCTTGATCAAATATTGAGACAGATTGACCTCGATTTTAAAGTAATATTGCACAAGGATTTGTCTTTAGTTTAGTAAGGACACTTAACCATTCTTGAACAAGTGATCTATAAATTGCCATGGACATTCCATTGCAATAGTTTGTGACAAGATATCTGACAACTTAATTCATCATGTTAGCTTAATTTCACAAAATGATGAATAAAGTAATATACACTCCCTTATTGTTGGTAAGCCATGAACTAATACAATAAGATCATCATAATGGAACCCCTTCTCCTCATGATGAACCACTATTTAACATAGCCTAGTAATTGTCTAGGGTTAGTTTAAGTGTTTATATATGCCTCAATTCTTGATTAGGGTCAAGGTTTTGGAGTTTCTAGAATTTTCTTGAAGTCCACTTATGACTAGCTCGATTACATAGCCAAAGTTAGGTCCCATGGAGCAAGTGCCACAAAGCGAGTTTTGAACCTAAGTGGGGAGGACAACAACACTCCTCCGGACCACTCGATCTACACTCAATTGACTATCGCCATAAATTCTTCTAGTCTGGGCAATAAATTGTAATCAATTTGATAATAAGTTGTTCACATTTACTAATGAATTGTTTAATTAAATGCAAGGAGAAAGGCAAACAATGCAAAAGCAAAATTCAACAACCTCATAGGCAAGGGATTTTCTCAGCAAACATATGTTGAATTGACGACAGTATAACCAAGATTAGAGTATTCAACATTATCTCTTTGTAAATTTTGTATTAAAATTTATTTATAGTTGTCAAAGATGTTATCAAATCATATTTAAGTATATGGCATTGCAACAAAACTAACCATCAAATAGCTTGAAAATCAAAATACAGAGGTTCAAAACTATGTCTATACAAACCGTTTTGATTTAGTAATATAACCTATCCCAAAACAGTAAAAAATATTGAACAAAGCGACTATTAAATTGCAATAGAAGAAAATACAACGGCAAAACCAGCAATGCAAACCATCAAACATCGGACATTAAAAAAAATCGCTCACAAGCATAAAAACCAGAGCCGAATAGCACTCACAAATTGTAGACAACAAAATCGTGGTCTCCACAAACTAGTAGAAATTGATACCACCCATATACATATTATAAGCGAGTTCGAAGGCAAAATTTGCCAGCAATAAACTTCTATAATGCAGCGATTTTTTATTATTATCAAAACATATATTTTTTATCTTATTTTTATTCATCTATCAAATCTAAATAATCTTTGTTTCTATCCATCTAAAATTTTATATTAAAATGTGAATTTTTAAACCTAGACCACAATACTTAATACCAATAAGTACGCCCGTTTTATGTATAATGTGAAAAAAACTATAGTCATTTAAAAGGAAGCCACATTGGACTTGATACTTTTGTTGTATTCAAAGTTTTGTACAACAGAATATCATTTTGTTGACTTTTTAACTAAGGATATTTGACGTATTCAAATCTGTTGTTTAAAGAATGTAATTTCTATTTTTTAACTAAGGATCTTTGTCACATTTAAATCTCTTGTTCAAAGAATCTAATTTTGTTGATTTTAAACTGGTTCAAGTTTAGTTAAAAGAAAATAGAGCAAGTGATTAATTTATAGTTACTGTTTTGATTTGTAAAAACTTTTTGCGATTCCTCAAGCTTGTTGCAATGCGGAGGGGGAAAACGAAACTTTAGCAGTTTAATAGAGCTTAAAAGTAATGACACTGTCTGTAATTTTAAACGCTGGTTTTAACAAAGACACAAATGTTAAAGTTTGTAGCATTGAAGCCACAAAAAAAGTAAGCATTCATCCTAGCAACATAGAAAATGTCTAGGCATTGATTCTATGCCAGTGTATCACGTATATATCCAGTATCGCGTATATATAAATCTTAGATAAAATATTTCTTTTAGTCTACTGTGTGCAATTACAATTAACATTGACTACTCACGATCTATGGGCTTAGCTGGTCAAAAATACTAGGTTTCACACGATCCACACCTTTTTTATTTTAAAGCTTTCGGTCTTTAAAGGCTTGTTCGACGTAGGAGGACAAGGAGCGATCAAGCCTTTTTTATCTCTAGAGCTCACTCGGCAATAAGCATATTTTGGCGCTTCGGTGACTAAGCCTTTTTTATCTCTAGAGCTCACTTGGCAATAAGCATATTTTGGCGCTTCAGTGACTAAGATTCAGCTGGACATCCTAGCATCAACCTGCCTAGATCACTTTATTTTATAATATAACCCTCTTACTTGAGAGTAATATCACAAATCATATCTCTATTGGAGTTTGAGTCAATCTAGAAATCATCTCTCATTGCAGAGGAAGAGTCAAAATTAAAGCGCTCATTGGACTAGTCTGTACAGTAAGCCTTAACACAACTAGCTTGGGTCTTCTTGGTCCAAGCAGTTAGTTTTAGCTTCAACATAGAAAATGTCTAGGCATTGATCCTATGATCATTTGTCACTAATCATTTCAAAGTCCACGGATTAACATGAAACTTTTCATAGAGAGAATCAGCACAGCCCTGTTGTATTTAAATAAAATTAGTGAATCGATGTTCGTACCAGATTAAAGTATATTTTTTTGCTAAATATATTTTTAAGAATTGAATCGTATCCACCGATGTATAAAAAGGAGCATACATATTTCAACAAGATGAACAGCTATGAATATATCTATTCAATACAATCAGATTCAACTAATATAAATGCATGTCGTGTATCCATGGCATAGTACCAATCAAGTAGCAATGTTTCCATTCATATGCTACATTTGGCTACTGCAGCCATCTTTGTTATTTAGCGCCTAAAATCTTGAGCGCATTTCACTAATGCATTTACACTACCTACTAGCAAAAAATTATAAACAATTAGCCTTGTCTTGCATGCAGACGCTAATTTCCCAGCTTATATAGCAGCTGTAAGCAGATAGTATGAGCGGTATATCTTCTTGACACTTGTTTCTTTTTAATCGTTGTGACAGAACATAATTTTGCTACGGGCGTTCGTTCGTGTAGCTCACGTCCCTACTTCAACATTTTGTGTTTATACAGATAGCTGTACGACCACAGAGACTAAATATAATCAGATTCAACTCGTATAAACACGTGTCGGTCGTGTATCGATGCCATAGTATTAATCAAGTAACAATTATTCCATGCATACGCTACATTTGGCTGTTGTAGCCACCTTTGTTATTTAGCGTCTAAAATCTTGAGCGCACTCTACCAATGCATTTACACTACCCACAAGGGAGAAATTATAAACAATTAGACTTGTCTTGCATGTAGACGCTAATTTGCCAGCTTATATAGCACCTGTAAGCAGATAGTATGGGCGGTGTATCTTGTTGACACCTGTTTCTTTGTAATCGTTGTGACACAACATAATCTTGGTACTGGCGTTCCTTCATCTAGCTCACATCCCTATTTCAACATATTGTGTTTATACAGAAAGCTCGAGGACCGCAGAGACTAGAAAAAAAATTTATATTGAGAACTCGAGCGAAGCACTACACTCCACTGCGCCGACTGTAGAAATTTGTGGAGGATTGTGGCTTCGATAGGAGACGAGAGTATCCTCCAGGTACATGGATTCTTACCTCTGCGCAGGTAAATGTTTACAGCTACATCCTCCCAAACCTAGAATTTAGTTTTACTTAAGCTTCGTTATTGTTCTCTGTTCAATCATATTTTTCTTTACAGGGCTTGCAATAACATCTTCGTATTACACTCAATATTATTCGAGCTAGAGTAACTGTGCTTGCTATCAGGAAATTCTAGTTTATCGCCTAGAGACTTTCTTATAGCGTGAAGTTAAAATGTATAAGATGTTCCGTAAATGTTTTATAGACTATTTCTCAGGGTTTTGAGTTTGGTAGCCCTTCGAAATTTTATTCCGTCAAAAATAAAAAGAATAAAGTATGAAATTTTATCAAGATATCGAGTTTGCCAGCCGTTGGCATCCTTATGAAAATTCTACCAGGGGTTTCTCTGTTTATCCGTGAAGACACTCTATGTTGAAAAGCCCCCTATTTACCCTTATTTGCCTATCAAAACACAAGTGCAATGTTGAGCACCGTCACCACTTGGGTGCTTTCAGATGGCTTGGCAACCACAATTGGTCTTTTTAAAGCCGAGATTGCCATGCACAGTTGAGAATCGCTATATATATATATATATATATATAAATGCAGGTCTTAATGGCGCATAGCAAAACAATACATATATGAAAGCACCTATTAACGCTACATCCTAAAATATATATCTATAAATATATCCAGGTGAAACGATTAATATCACTAATTTTGGATTTCGATTAATTTCTTTACTAGATGGAATCATTCGGCACCTCTCTTCATGATTTCAGCTCCATCCCATGTGCATTGCAAGCAATTTGGTATTTTTTTTTTATCTCATATAGGTTATGGTTAATAGTTTTGAGACCTGATCTCGCATTATTTGATCTTTTATTGTGTAGTTAAGTTGTCAACCCTACAGATGAAAGTTTTTAGTTTTGAGAAGCTGTCCATTTAACTATTTAAGATTTTAACCCTCTAATACGCTATGGGCAATCTGCAATACGAATTGGTCTCGTAATAGTTGAAACACAAGTATATATTTAAGACTTCCATTAATACCATACCCCACGTACTGTGTAAAAACTGACTATAGTCAAGATGAGACTTCCATGTTTCAATAGGTTAAGCCATGAAAATTTTTATCAATCAATAGGTAACTAACTAAAGAACAGTTTAAGTGTATGATTCATTGTAACCAAACCTACCAGAAACAAGAATTGAAGTCTCAATTCCATGTTGGTATGAACCTATGCCTTTGTAATCAGCCAAGCCCCAAAGCTATGACATGGGCTTCTTCAGCCCGCGTCTAGCTTGTGTTAGAAGCTCTATTTGCTAAGACTGTGACTCGATTGTATGAGAAAAATTCATAGACCCCCAACTCGAGACCCACCAGAACAAAATCGTAGAATAAACCCTTTCACGCCCTTTGTCTTCCACAGAACTATCGCTTAGAATTTCTACCATCCACCTGTTAACGGCTCGCATATACGACAACAGGGTAGAGCCCCTTCGCACAGCCCAAGGTCATGGGAGTACAAAGGTTTGACGTTGCCACCATAACACTATTTATTAACATTTATTAAAAACTCTAGCAGCAGGGTGGTGACTCACATCCTCGGTCACATTTTACGAGTTTAAACTTTGTATTGTTATCAAGACCTTGGCTATTACCAGATGCAATGTGCATGATAAAATCAAACTATTAAAGCCTATGACGACTTACGCCACCTGTTTAACAATAATAATAAACAATAAACAACAATTAAAGAACTCATTAATAAGGCTCTAACCTGTACCAATAACTCTGTCTATTATTAATGCAAGGCATCGATATATGGAATCGACAACAATTCAATTATTACTGGTGGCCATACCATGCAAAAATTGTGAATTATCCATGTAATGCGTTGGGCCATGCAACCTTTTATGGTAACCAATATGTTTATAATTATAAATGTCTGAATATAGATAAATCAAATCATATATAGTACATTCAATGGTTTGCAGTACCCAATAGTTTACAAATTGACATTGAAAATTATCGGCAAGCCCGATTCATGTCTAATCCTTTGATTATGTAATGCGTTGATTATATACATGTGTGTGTTAGGTATTAGTATCAATATGGCACAGTTATATGGTAATAATAATAATAAGATGCCAAGTTACTATGTATGCAATCCAAATTGCTTTAACTAAGTTCCAAACCCATGGTGTGAATGCTAGGATAAGCTCGCCGACTCGCCACCCATGCGCTCAATGCATTGGGATATATTGTGGTTACACAAGCAATAAATGTATTCGCTATCAACAATAAATTTATTCGCTATCAAACAATAAAAGAAAACGATTTTCTCCATTACGAAGTCTGGAACTCCTTGCACAGAAGCCAGAAACCACCATGGCGCCAGCCCGCCGCCCCCTCTTGGGGTGGGAAAAACTAGGCTGGCGTCATTGTTTTACAACCAACGATATTTTAAAAAAATGCCATTTTAAAAAACTGCATTTAATATAGCATATTCAAACTATATCCAAACTATAGCTCTAGGGTAAATTTCTACATTCAACAGCCTAGAATAATAGGCAAATAATCAGGTTCAGAGCCTACAGAACTATTGTCAATTGGACAAGTTGGACCGCAGCTACCAACTGCTGTGGCATCCTCACAACTCAAGGGTCTTTTTCACTCTTGAGTTCATTTCTAACGAACGTAGAAAACATACAGTAAAGAGTTTGTTTCTTACCCGAGGAGCAGCACCTGCTTGTACGCAGTTTCAACACCTTGATCCAGCCTACCATCACGTACAAGACATAAGTTAAACCGCTAATTTTTATGAATCAATAGATAACTGAGTAAACAACAGTTTAAGTGTATGATTCACTGTAAGCAAACCTACCAGAAGCAAGAATCGAAGTCTCAATTCGATGTCGGTACAAAGCCCCGCCTTTGTAACCTCGATGCAACCTGCCATCGCGTACAAGACATAAGTTAAACCAGCGAAATTTTTATGAATCAATAGCTAAGCAAGTAAAGAACAGTTTAAGTCCAATATTCATAGAGGTGAAGCAGACATCATGCTTGCAGGTGCCACGGACACTGGGATTGTGCCCATAGGTATGGGTGGATTTATTGCCCTCAGTGCCCTTTCTCACAGAAATGATGACCCACAGACACCTCTCCCAACCATCCGCTCGGCATTTATATTATTTAAGAATCACCTTTCTATTATTACGTATATAATAAGACACCACTTATTATGAGCTTTCGTTTTCTAACTACTCTACACGACGACTTATTTGCACGACCCAGCAAAATAGCTTATTTGCCATATTTAAGGTTGCACCTTCCATGCGATCCAACGCGCTGTAAGGTTGGGGAATTACGTAATTGGAGTAGGTTAAGTAAGCCGGTCTATAAAGCCTGCCTTGTTAAATTGAAGGTTGTGATCTAGCAGGACTTTCCTTAGGGCTTGTGCTTTAAACAATGATATTAGCAGGAAGAGGGCTTAATCTATTTTTTATTGCAAAAATAAAGAAGCGCTACTGAACAACCTACGTTGGAGGGCATATTATTTATACGCAATATCATCCGTCGCAATCTATGCTTCCCACCTTTCGACGAAATCCTTTAAACTGATAAAATGACTTATACCTACAAGCAGGGGATAGAATGCAATAAATGCAATGGATTGGAATGCAATCAGAGTAAATATACGACCATCTGAGGGAAGGAACTAAGAATGGAGAGCATCTACTACCGTTGATAGATAGAAAATATACCAACGAACGAATGGCAGTGATCAACATCTACTACCAGGGAAGGATGATACGATTGAGACTACCACACCACTTATTATGAGCTTTCGTTTTCTAGCTACTCTACACGACGACTCATTTGCACGACCCAAACGAGCAAGCAGAAATAATCAGGTTCAGAGCCTAGAGAACTATTGTCAATTGCACAAGTTGGACCGCAGCTACCAACTGGTGTGGGATCCTCAGAACTTGAGGGTCTTTTTCACTCTTGATTTCATTTCTAACAAACGTAGAAAACCTACAGCAAACAGTTTGTTTCTTACCCGAGCAACAGCACGTGCTTCTACGCAGTTTGAACACCTCGATGCAACCTGCCATCACGTACAAGACATAGGTTAAACGACGAAATTTTTTATGAATCAATAGGTAAGCGAGTAAAGAACAGTTTAAGTGTATGATTCACTGTAACCAAACCTACCGAAAACAACAATTGAAGTCTCAATTCGATGTCGGCATGAAGCCGCGCCTTTGTAGCCTCGATGCAACCTGCCATCGCGTACAAGACATAAGTTAAACCAGCGAAATTTTTATGAATCAATAGGTAAGCAAGCAAAAATCAATTCAAGCCTATGATTCACTGTAACCAAACCTACCAAAAACGAGAATTGAAGTCTCAATTTGACGTCGATATGAAGCTGCGCCTTTGTAACCTCGATGCAACCTGCCATCACATACAACACATAAGTTAAACCAGGGAAATTTTTATCAATCAATAGATAAGTAACTAAAAAACAGTCTAAGTGTATGATTTACTGTGACCAAACCTACCAGAAACAAGAATCAAAGTCTCAGTTCGATGTCGGTATGAAGCTGTGCCTCTGCAATCAGCCAAACCCCAAAGCTATGACATGCGCTTCTTCAACACGGATCTAGCTCCTGTCAGAAGCTCTATCTGCCAACACTGTAACTCGACTGCATCACAAAAAATTGATAGACCTCCAAGCCGAGACCTTTCACGCCCTTTGTCTCCTCCACGACTATCGGCTACAATTTCTACGATTCATCTGTTAACGCCTCCCAGATAATGCAACAGGATAAAGCCTCTCCGCAGAGCCAAAGGTCATGGCAGTACAAAGATTTGACGCTGTCATCATAACACTATTTATTAACATTTATTAAGAACTCCAGCGGGAGGGTGGTGACTCACATCCTCAGTCACATTTTACGAGTTGTATTGTTATGAAGACCTTGGCTATTATTACCAAATGCTATGTGCACGATAAAATCAAATATCAAATCCCAAGACGGCTTACGTCACCTGTTTAACAATAATAATAAACAATAAAACAACAATTAAACCGCTCATTAATAAGCCTCTAGCCTGTACCGAAAACTCTGTCTACTATTAATGCAACGCATCGATATATGGAATCGACTTACTGGTGTCCATACCATGCATAGATTGTCAATAATCCATGTAATGTGTTGAGCCATGTAACCACTCTCCACCCATACGCTCAATGCATTGGGTTATAATATGGTTACACAAGCAATAAATGTATTCGCTATCAACAATAAATGTATTCGATATTCTCCAATACGAACTCTCCAACTCCTTGCACGGAAGCCAGAAACCACCATGACGCCAGCCCGCCGCCCCCTCTTGGGATGGGAAAAACTAGGCTGGCGTCATTGTTTTACAACCAATCATATTTTAAAAAAATGTCATTTTAAAAAAACTGGATTTAATATAGCATATTCAAACTATATCCAAACTATAGCTCTAGGGTAAATTTATAGGTTCGATAGCCTACAATAATAGGCACCCGACGATTCATTTATGTTCCCCTTCGGAGACATAACAATAACCAACGACAGAGAAAACGAGGAGCTTTCACAATTAGTTTACATAAATGTCCTAATATGATCACACCCCAAAGTGGCGAAACAAACTCCAAAGAGAATGAGGCCACTTAAGTGGCCATCAAATTATAGTTTTAGATCAAATCATAGTAGCATAATTAAAGTAAGAATATCGATATAAATATGATTTGATGGATAAAATATGGAAGTAGACTTTTTATATATAATACTTTTAATCAAATATATAAATAAAATTAGCATAAATGTACATTAAAAACCATTTGTTTTTATAAAAAAAAGTAATAAATTGAATATTATAAATATGTTTTATAGTTATTAAATAATTAAAATTTGGTTTTTCATTATAAGAATCTATATTGGTATCATATCTATACCGAATTCGAATTGCTCCGAATTTCCGTACGAGAAATATCAACACAATCGAATTATGCTACTATGCATCAAATAACCTTCTTATACTAGTTGAATTTTTTTTCTGAATTAAGTCAAAACTATGTTTGAAATTTAATGTCAATAGTTGGATAGGCATAATGATCATTTTAACAATTTTAAGATTCTAGGTTAATTTAAATGCTTTCAATCTACCTATATATTTAAAATTGCAATCTAAGCAATGTAAGTAAAATTGGGGTAGACATGCTCTAAATGTAAATGGACAAGCTGAAATTTTGAGATGTGAAGAGGAAATCCTAAACATTGACATTGGTATAGTTGTGAAGTTTCATGTGTAGATATAGTGAGGTTATATATATATATATATATAAAATAAAATAAACTAATTACTTGTAATTACTTGTTATTCTATGAATTAAATATTATATATATATAAAAGCATTAAATATATATAAACAATATGAGTGTAAGAGCAATGTAAAAAGATATATTCATTTGGCTCTTCATATTCTTTACACATCATACAAATACTAAAGCCAACTTTACCACTTGTTTGCAATTCATCCTAAATCAAAACTATGCCATCCCCAACCCACACCTCTAGATCCGCTTCATCCTCTAGATTATTTTATAAATAATTATAGTATATAAGCACTAGACTGTAGTAAGGGAGGGAGCACAAAGCAAAAACTAGATCCGCTTCATCCTCTAGATTATTTTATAAATAATTATAGTATATAAGCACTAGACTGTAGTAAGGGAGGGAGCACAAAGCAAAAACTCATCCTAAATCAAAACTATGCCATCCTCAACCCACACCAATGTTGGTCTCATAAACACTAATAATTACCATGATGAGGGTGATATATGTGTATTTAATGTTATATTATTTTATGGGTTTTTTTTGCTTATAAAATGGTCATTTATTTAATATATATTAAATAAAAGTTCAATTATTAGGATAAATCCACACTAATTAATTGACAAAACACTATTTGAGTGGCTTCTTTATGATATTCAAGTGAAGAGATTTTGTAGTACAAAATTTAAATAGGAAAATAATTTCCAAATATTTTATATAAATTATTTTTTATCAATGAATTAATTAATTTTTAGAATTAGAATTAATTAAAAAAACATTAATAAGTTTGAATTATAGTTGTAGTCTTTGCTGCTATTTCTCTAATTTCTACATCAAATCCCAATCTTTATTTATGAATTGGAAATACACTATTTTAGAAGTTGCGTTAATCTTTATGTAAAAGTAAATTCCATCCATTCATGGATTTAGATGCTACTCATTGGGATTAAGTTGAGGTATTCACACTTATTCTTCTTGTTATTAATATTTGTTTATTAAGTTTATCCTTGCTACTTCTATGTAGTACAAATAAATAATATCATCCTAGCACATGGATAAGAGTTTGTTTTGAATTTTCTATGAGCATCAAATCAAGTGAAGTATCTAGATTAAGAATAACAAAATGGTCATTGTTAATTAGAACCTTTGTCATTGCTTAGGAATCCAGGGATAATATGTACCAATATAAAACATCTCCATATTTTTTAATGTATAAATAAATTGTATATTTTCAATTGTATTGGCTATTTTTTATGGTTTTAAATATATTTAAATGTATAATCTTGGTTTGTATTCAAAACATCTTTCATTAAAAAAATATTTCATCAATATATAATATATAGATAGATTTTTTGTGAAATTAAAATAGAGAGGTTATTAATTTATGTGAATGTAAATTGAAAAACAATAAAATATTGGAATATCAACAATTTGTTGTGTATGAGACCAAATAAAATAATAATAAAATATATTGATAATGATTCTGTCAATGAGTCAAATATAACTAAAGCCCATGGTATTTTAGGGATCCTATAGTATTTTTCCATGGTGTTGTACACACAAAATGTATGAGCTAAAGGAGTGGAGATGAAGCTTGAACATATATGCATTTTGCTATCAAGAAGTAAAAGATACTAATCCTTCCCAGTGGGAAGAGTTTTCCACATATAATTTGTCGTATCCTTATTTATTTTCTGAAATCTTTAAATTTATTTTTGGGTTTCTTTAGTTATAGATCTCTTCAAATTTATCATTGATTGTTGTTTATTTTCTAACAAATGGCTTCACAGAAAAGTTTCTTGGATATTCTCTGTGTGTAGGGTCCATTTACTAGTAAATGAAATGGATTCAATGATAAGAATTGAAAAGCTTACTGGGACAAACTTCTCCATATGGAGATAGAAACTAGAAGATATACTAACCTTAAAATATCTACAACTACCGATTGAGGGAAAATAAAAGAAACCATCATTGATTAACTGATGGAGATTGAGAGAAGTTAGAACGGAAGACAATTACCACTATACCACAATATTTGGAAGGCAATGTATACTTCCATGTTTCACAAGAAAATACATTCAAGTCATTATGGAAAAAGATTCATGATTTATATGAACGAGACACGGCATTCAACAAATTATTTTTGATTTCAAGTTGTTATTTAATGTTAAAATGAGGGCAGGGATCCCATTGGTTGAACATTTAAACGAGTTGCAGGTAGTGTTGAACCAACTAACTTCATTTAATATTGTATTGGATGATGACATTCACTCCCTCCTACTCATGATTTCAATGCCTGATACTTGGAATAACTTGGTTGTCACCATATAAGGAATGCAACACCAAAAGGTAAATTGTCTTTTGAATATGTCTCTAATAGCTTATTGAATGAAGAAATGCATAGGAAATCTATGGAGAGGTAAAGGAAAATATGGAGGAACAAACCCTTGGTGACTCTGGAAGGAAAGCACATAGAACAAGATCATGGTGATTAAAATCTAGATGCAGTTCAAAGTCTAGGTGTTGAATAATAATCTACTATCATTGTGGAAAACATGTCCATGTCAAAAAATATTGTAGGATATTAAAACATGAGCAAATGGAATAGAAGGAGCTAAAAGAAACCAACAACAACAAGAATAATGAGGAAAATATTGTTATTGCATGAGATGGTGAGGTATTAATTAATGTTTCTTTTGAGAAAGCATGCATTTATAATTATAGTCATGATAGTGATTGGATTATAGATTCTGGAGCCTCCTACCATGCTACTCCAAGCACATAAAATTTTATTTCTTATAACTCTTGTAATACATGTAAGGTTTGCATAGGTAATAATAGTTTTTGTAGCATTAAACGAGTGGCTGATGTTCTAATAAAGAAAGAAGATGGTTGTAGTTTATTTCTTAAATAGGTTAGGCATGTAGCAGAGCTTGGAATGAATTTGGTTTCAATTGGGAAATTAGATAGTGATGGATACCATGTAGTGTTTGGAGAGGAAGATGGAAATTTGTAAAGGGTTTGTTGGTTGTTGCAAAAGGCTAGAAAATAGGCACTCTCTACACATTCAAATTGAAACTATGTAAGTCAAATATTTTTGTGGTTGTGAAGGATGGGTCTACTGGCACAAAATACTTAGGCACAAGAATGAAAGAGGACTAAAAATCCTTGCAGATAAATTTTTTTTTCTTGAATTTAAATTTTGTGAACATTGTATTATGGGTAGATAGAAAAGGGTGTCATTTATAAGGAATAGTTCTAAAAGGGATACAAAACTATTAGATTTGGTACATTTTGATGTTTGTGGCCCAATTAATGAAAAATCAGATGAAGGGGCTGGTTATTTTGTTACTTTTATTGATGATGCATCAAGAAATCAGCGTGGGATTTTCCTATTAATAGCAAGGATAAATTTTTAGAATTCGTTCAAAAATATCATATGGCTATTGAAAGCGAAACTAATAAACTACTAAGATGTAGCAGGATAGATAACGGTGGAGAGTATTTCTCTAATTCCTTCAAATATTATTGCAGTAAGTATGGAATAAAGCATGTAAAGATAGTTCCTTGCACTCCGCAACATAACTGAGAGAATGAATCAGACAATAATAGACCAGGTGAGAATTATGCTTTCAAATTCTGGTTTGCCTAAATGTTTTTGGGCAGAGGTTATCCGTACAATTTTCTATTTAATAAATCACTCTCCCACAACTTCATTGGATGGTGGCATTCCTAAGAAGGTATGGATCGGTAAGGATTTATGTAACACTCATTTGAAACTTTTTGGTTGTGAGGCATATGTGCATATTCCTAAAGAACAAAGGTCCAAGTTGGATGGAAAGTCATTGAAATTCGTTTTCTTAAGATATATTGATAATGAGTAAGGTTATGGGTTGTGGGATCCTCTAAAAAGGAGATTTAATAGAGGTAGGAATGTCATTTTTAATGAGGAAATAAATTTTAAAAATACCGACAAAGGTGTGGAGGCACATAAATTTGTTGATATTCAAGGACAACAGGAAAAAAAACAAGAAAATAATCCATCATTACAAGAAGACACTGAGGAAAAAACAAAAATCAATGGCCATTAGGAGAAATTCTACTGAAAAATTTATCAATTGGGAAGTCTACTAGGCCGCATAGGTCTTCACAAAGGTATTCTCACTCACAATATATTTTATTGACTGATCATGAAGGTGAACCTTTTTGTTTTCAGGAAGCATGTGAAGGAGAAAATAGTATCCAATGGAGAAAGGAAGTTGGGACAACCATTTTTATAACTTTTCGCCTTACATTTTGAACATTTACAGATGCAAATTGCAATTTTCAAATAAAAAATTGAATTTTCTGATTTTCCACACATTGCATTTTTTAATTTTAAATTCACAGTTTCCAAATGAAAATTGTCATTCTTTTATTTGAAATTCACCCTTTTCAAATCAAATTTTGCATTTTTTTATTTGAAATTCACACTTTTCAAATCAAAATTTACATTTTTTTATTTGAAATTCACACTTTCTAAATTGAAATTCATAGTTTTTTAACAAAAAACTGCAATTTTAAGGTTCATAGGTAGTCGAAAAACACACTTTTCAAAGACAATATTGCCACTTTCAGAACCTATTTTTGCACTTTAGAAAGGTTGATATTGACACTTTCAAAGGCTAAAGTTGCTCAACGTTTTAGATTGTCCTTGTCAGTCACTGAACGTTGGCAGCATCTTTTATTCAGATAGATGCAGGCTCGTTTGAAGGGACGGTAGTGGAGCTACCACATTTAATACTCTGCAGCTCAATGCTTAGCTTTCGTCATCTACACCTCTACCAACCATCATGACAGTACTATCAACCATCATGACAATACTATTCGGACAGATGTAGGCTGGTTTGAAGGGACGGTAGTGGAGGGTGACACAGGGTAGGGGTTAGCCAGACACCCTGTAACGTCATGCCTCCAATAAATTATGCCCTCAATCATTATGTTGATTCCGGTTTACACAATTCGTTTCTATCATTGCTTCCTTACGCATAACTGCCTCCGTGCTGAAGACAGTAATTCTGGTTGTACCATGCTGCCGAGCAAGCACTGCAAATTGATTTTCAATTGTACGAGATGGCCTTTTACATGGATTTTGAGTCATTCAATCTCTACAAAGCCATTAATGGCAATCCTCTCGTATGTGTGGGCTTCTGTGAAAATCTCTGGGAGTCAAGTCGGCTCTCTGCCCTGCTTTCCATAGAAATTCCTATAAATATTTTTAATTGAGAGCGACCTCCATTCGAGAGACCTGCAATTTAAAGCTTGGTTGAACTTCTAGGTGGATTTCTGGTGGTTCAGTTTTTTTAATTGGTATATCATGGCTGCCTGTATGAGGGCGTGTAGACATAGGGGATCCAGCAGGGGTGTAGGGTCTTCACGACCTGGGGGGGAAAGTTGCTCTCAGGGAGAAGGCTCGTCTCAAAAGCACACCATGGGGATGGAAGAGTCTGCCCTGTAGACCTTCAATTGAAGGGCTCAGTATCTAGCAGACACGCCTGCTCCGATAGAGGCGCAAATAGCACACAGCGAATTATCCCTTCTCCGGGAATACGAAGCCCGCTTGGACTGGAAATTAATCTCCAACTCGTACTAGGCGGTGAGGATCTTGTTTGCTTGTGAAATTCAAGCGAAGAACCAGCTGGCTCACGGCCTCCATAAATTCCTTTCAAATTATAAAAGGCGGCCAACAAACTCATTCGGCCGGTATTCGCTTGCTCAAGTCTGCTCTGAAAGATTACATGGATAGTACCTCGAGGGACTTCCCTCATGAAGAACAAGTTTCCCCATGGGGGGAGCACCCTGCTCCCTGATTGGTCTTCCCAGTCTATGTTCATGCCAATCTTAGTGGTCAGCGTCCGGCTTGCTGGTGGCTCGCTGCTTTTTTTGCGGATTTTTCACTGGTGGCTCACTGTTTTTACTGTGTGTTTTGCCATGTCTTTGGAAGTTCAGTCTCGATGCAGACTCCGGATGTTAGCGTGGTTTTGTTATGGGGGCTTCTCAGTCAATATTCAATTGTTAGAATCGGTCAATATGGACCATTGAATAGCATATAAATAGAAGTGAACTGTAAGCCTAAGGGCAGATTAAAAGAGAGAGAGATAGTGGAGAAATCCTCTTTTTGGTCTAATTAGGATCCGCAACATTATGTTTTGATTGTTCTTGCGACGGGTTTACCACAAAGTTTAATGAATGCATCAAGATGTCTGATTATTGTTCTAATTTTGTGTCTGTGCGGTGGTGAATGTTGCCTTATGTCTATTATGCTATGGATTGAATGATAGTGGTTCATGCGATTAAGTAGAATGGATATGTTATTGTGAATGTTTACTTTATGTTGAATCTGCGGATTGCTTACATAATATGCGAATGATTAGTAAATAGTATGCTGTCAATTTGATGATATCTGGTTAACTTTCTGTGATAAGAGATTTGTGGGTAAAGCAATTCTCAATGCCACTGCGGAAACTTAGTTCCTGCAACACCCTCCGCAGGTGTTGCTGGGAAGGGTAACTCCTTTTTGGGCCGGTGTATAAGGGATTGTTGGTGCTTGTTGACGACAGTGAGAACACCTGTCGAGAAGAGTTGAGTCAACATGGGTTTTATCTGCAGTTAGCCTGGTTGTATGCTCCTCAGTTTGATCTACTCTGGATTTTTGACCATACTCAGCATGGCACGAACTGCTAGGCACTCGTTTGTAATTGTATTCAATAATTGTGTCTTCCATTTTGATTTTGGGCGCTTGTTTGTAATTGTATTCAGTAATTAAAATTTAAGCAGGATACTGTGTTGGGAAAGGACATTCCAGAGGACAATGCAGATAGTGATGCCATTAGTTGGAATGATTCTGACTGCGATTAACTAGACAGAAACATTCTTTCTTTTTGTTTTTTTTTTAAATAGAAATAATATACTTTTGGGTCTGCTCAAAGTTCCAAATCAAATATGCCATGTGTCACAATATGATCGTTCCACGTGTCACCCTAGGATACCAGATATCAAAATTTTAACAACAAAATTTATATAATTTTTGCTTTAAAGACTTTGTTGGCAAGTGGAAATATTTTCAGATAAAGAGCGACCTCTCTTTCTCCAAGGTTTTCTATTGTTACAATTCCCTCCTAAATGAAGGGTCGGCCGACCCTTCTTATTCCCAATATTTGTTTCATAATAGTTCGACACTGCAAGAAGGGTTGGCCGATCCTTCTTGTATTCTCCGTTATGGCTATAGCTGAATTGTTGGATAAATATTTTCACAATTAACTACGAAAGAAGGGGCGACCGATCCTTCTTTTCGGAAAATGGAAGTCGGGACAAATATTTTTTATATGTTATAACTTTTCACCTTAAAACTTTGAACATTTAGAAATGGAAATTGCAATTTACAAATAAAAAATTCCCCGTATTATTTTAATAATATTTTGACACTGCAAGAAGGGTCGGTCGACCCTTCTTATTACCAATATTCTTTTCATAATATTTTGACACTGTAAGAAGGGTCGGTCGATCCTTCTTGTGTTCTCCATTATGGATATAACTGAATTGTTGGATAAAGGTTTTCACAGTTAACTACGAAAAGAAGGGGCGGCCGATCCTTCTTGTCGGAAAATGGAAGTCGGGACAAACTATTTTTATATGTTCGACCGACCTTGGTTATTCCCAGTATTGTTTTCATAATAGTTGAACACTGCAAGAAGGGTCAGTCGATCCTTCTTGTGTTCTCCATTAATATTGGGCATTGGTCATAAATGAATCCAATATCAATTTTAGCATAAGATTGGTGAATACTTAGATGTGGTAAACCAGAGCATAAACATATGAATTCTGATTTATATTACTTTCATCCGAGCATGAAGAATAACACAATGGAAAATATCTACTGGAAATAACAATTAATAGAGAAAGGAAGGAAATTTATAGACACACATAATTTACTGTAAGTAACAATTAACAAAGAAAGGAAGGAAATTTACAGACTATCATTACGGGAAATAAAAATTAGCAAAGAAAGGAAGGAAATTTATAGACTTTCATTACTGAATAGTTTTTTCATCAGTGGTACAATTATATTCAACACATTCCATGTATAATTTCAAAAACAAGCAACTCATGCATGCCTTCCCAGACACACTATTATGCTAATTACAATTTAACATTGATCGACACGACGGTTTGACATGTTCTCTAAAGTGGTCGAACGGAGGACCTAGTCGAGCGGTCGACCTAAGATCCTCCAACATCTCCCCCATGAACAATCTGTTTCTTCATCCTAAAGAAATCAGAAAATAATTGGAGTTGAATGAACAGAACGTTGATGACTATGAAAGCACGGTCCTTCTACCTTCTACTTGGCGCAGTAAGAAGAAGTTGACAGCATGGTCTGGTACTAAAACAACATTTGACGACTGCTGCAACTATTGATGACCACATGTGACGACGACTCCATCCCATCTACATCCATCTATCGCAGATCTATCTCACCGGTCACAATTTCAAGTCGAATTATTGCGCGTCATCACATGTATTGTTCCATAGTTGCATATTCTTTTTGGATTTCAGTGATTATAAGTTTTGTGGGCAAATTCAAATCCTTTGTTAGAAAATGACCGCTCCATTCCGCCCATATATCCATCAATGGAAGACCTACCAATCTCTTCCAGTCATGTTGTCAGATGGCTAACATTCCAAGATCAACATTTCTATGTACAAATGATGGTTCTTAACAGAGATGAAATGGGTTGCTTCACAACTACGTTAAGCTTTTCGTTTAATGAAGGTGTACACGAGTTTCACAAATCACTCCTAGGTGTGTTCTCTTAGCCTAGGATCCCATTCATGTGGGTTCAAATGGAGTTGACTCATTTAGAACTCCTAGTCTTACTAAGGCTCTAATATATGTTCTAATTCTATTTTCTCATATTCATTAAATCTCTTTTATTGAATATGTGCACACCCATATCTTATAGTTAACGTGAGATAAAATCAAATGATTTTTCTTTTCTTTCAGACATAAAAACTAAATGGAATTTCTATATGCTAATTCAAGTGCATACATATCTTAATTCTCATGATTGTCAAGGTGTCACTTCTATGGGTTGTTCAGATCATCATTTTATTTCCCTTCTTTGTTCAGGGAGTGTGTTGTAGGGATTTAGGAATCATTACCTAAAATATTTATTCTACAATTTATGTGAGACTAACGATGACTGAGGAATAATATTGTTCTTATTATGTGCCCTTCAACTTCCTCGTATGTGACCAAGTCATTATGGCCTACTAATATAGCACACACCACCCGAGAAAAGCTGATAGGGATTTCAAATAATGTGTGTGTTGCTATTAAGAGTCGACAGTCAGTTGCCGTGCTCTTATGCGTGTTTTCTCGTTCTCTACAACCCCTTTATTTCCACATGAGAGTCAGTCGACAAATCATTATACTTGTCGCTGCACACACTCAATGCGCACAGTAGTAGCGCTGCACAATATAATCCATAATCGTGTTTTATTCAATTTCAACATTTATTCATCTATTGCAATTCAATAAGCAACAATATTTATTCACATCCATGGAATAAGAAAAGTATCATTCATTTTCATTTCTGCATAACATAAGCATTTATCCTGCTTCATTCTCAATTCCTCAATTTATTCAACATTCTAGCATATTTATTAATTGTTATTCAGTCATAAATCTTTATTCTATGAAATATAAATGGAAAATAATTTATTCTTGTTTATTTAACTAGGTCACTTTGAAACAAGTTCCCTCAAAAGTTCATTAGTCAAACTCAATTAGAGGAGGGAAATACATAACTCTACTTCATATATTTAAAAAAATGTGATCAAATGGGACGATCAAACATGGTAAACCTTAGAGAATCAATGTAAACCACACTTAACCATGCTTCAATAAAGTCAACTATGACTAACTAAAGTAAATATGGATAACCGGAGTCAATAAATGTCAAACAATTGTCACCCATGGCTAACCATTGTCAAACTTAGTCAACCATGGCATATAGTCAACCTTCGTTGCCCATGGTCAAACAACAGTCAATTATGGTTAACCAAAGTCTAACTTTCTCAACCATGGTAAAATATAGTCAATAATGTAGAATATAGTCAACCATAATCAAACATGGTTAATGACATTGAAACATGGTCACACATAGTCAAACATGACCAACAATAGTCAACCATTTTCTACCATACTCTACCACATTTAAGCATTGTCAACCATGGTCAAACACAATGAATCATGGTCAAAAAATTGTCAACCACTGTTAACTATGGTCAAAATTAATCAACCATGGTAAACATAGTCAACATTTTTCACCCATGGTCAATCCATAGTCAACTATGGTTAACCATAGTCTAAATTTCTCAACCATGGTCAAATATATTCAACAATAGTCAACCATAACCAAACATGGTTATTAATGTTTAAACATGGTCACATATAGTCTAAAACCATGGTCATCCTTTTCCTACCATATTCTACCACTATTAACCATTGTAAAACATAGTCAATCATTTTCAAAATAAGTTCAAACATGGTTAACCATGGCCAAACCTTGTCAATGGGGATTAACCATGGTCAATATTTCCTAACCAAAAGTGAACCATGCTTCACAAATGTTAATAATTTGTAATTAAAGTCAATGGTGGTTTACAAAAGTCAACAATGGGTGTGGAAAAACTATATTAATGACAATGGTAAATTAATATGGTTAATATATTACTAATATTATTAATATTATAAATAAGCCACATCCCACAACCACAAGCCACAACCCCTTAACCATGGTTAGTATTATTAATATGGTTATTATTAATGTCATCAATAGAGTCAATGACAATGCTTTTATATATGACAATGGTCAACCATTGTTTACCATAGTCTACCATAGTTAACTATTGACTAGGGTCAATTATGGTGAAACATGGTTAGCCATGGGTAATCTTACCTAACCAATGTCAACCGTGGTCAAGTATGCTTCACAAAAGTCAACAATTGGTAACTAAACTCAACCATGGTTCACAAAAATCAATGAATGGGTGCAAAATGGTTGTATTCTTTCTCATACAAGTCAATGTAAAATCTATTATTCTAGTAGAGTATCACATAGAGCACCAACATGAGGTTCTCTAACTATTGAAAGACAATTTGTCAAAGGATTATTAGAATATATTTTAGGGCTTCATGGTTGGTATAAAATATAACAACATAACCCTTTAGAAATGTAGTAATTTGACATGACTTAACCAAGACAAATGTTGCAATGAGAGATAACTATTGAGGAACATTGTAATCCAACCAAATGCTTGAGATCCATGTCCAACCAAACTCAACCTTTGTATACCACACATCGCTTTGGCATAAGTCAACCAAGATGAATGTTGTAATGAGAAATCCATTAAAGAATTTCATAATCCAACATAGCCCTTTGGGACCATGGCCAACCAAAATAAACTGAACTAACTTTGGTTAAGCACATTGAACAATAGTCAACCATGGTGGACTATATTCATCCAAAGTGAAACATTGTCACCCATGTCAACCATAGAAAACCATGCTGAAGTAACATCAACCAAACACATTGTGACATAACTCCTATTGAGCATGACAATGTTAACAAAAATAGTACTTCTTTAAGAACATGACAAAAGTGACTATTTGACATAACCATAGAAGTATGTCACAATTTGACATAACCATTGAGGAATGCCACAATGTTACATAAAACGTAATGAACTAAGAAATCAAACATAACTATTTAGTAATGTAATAATGAACTAAGTAGTCTAAGATAACTATTTAATAATGTAATAATGTTGTGTAATGTGGTTATGCAAAATAAACTCATAGAAAAGTATATACATTATTTAATATAGTAAAAAAATATTTAAACATAATTTTTTTTCAAGCAGAAAATAACATGACTCTTGCTATTCATTATGGAATCAATGAGTACATATATCAAACTGTACACGACATCACCATAACAAGGCATATCAACAAAAACATAATTACCAATAGTCCATCTTCAAAATTTGTCTATACATAACCCATACTATACCACCAAGTCCAACAAGTAGCCAAATAACATACATAATATAGTACTAGAACCAAAACCAACATAAACAAGGAAGAAGCAGGGCTTCAAGTCCCTGCCAAGTCATTCATTAAAGATATATGGGAAAATGACAAGTCATAAAAGTCATATCAATGACAAGTCATAGAGAGAAACAATACAACATTCTATAATTTAATTTAGAATTAGGTAAGTGAATCATGACCACTTTCAAAATAGGTTGAAGAGCCATGGTCGCAAGTTCTTCACATAAGGTTTGAACAGGTGTTGTTTAGTGTATTTGATATGAATAGTATCTTAATGGTGAATGCAAATGTTCTTGTTTTTTTCTAACCATGGGAACAACAACCTCCCAAGGGTATATCCAATAGCTCGCAAGCCAGATATACCAGAAACTTGTGACTCAGCAGGGGTCGAGACGTCCCAAGACCCTTTATCCCAAGGGAGAGCCTCTATCCCAGGGGTCGCCGACCCTTCGAGCCTTGTCATAGCGGGCTAGTGAGCAACCCTACCCCCCGCTGGTTTTGAACCTGTAACCTCCAAAGGTTCTTGTTAGTTTATACCAATAGAATTAGTAATAGATCATAAGTGAATGAGTGATTTTTTTTAATCATATGTATACAAAAATTGTACCTTATTATATAAGTACAAAAAGTGTAACTTATTGTATAAATAGTTGTATAAATCTCATATATATATATATATATATCTATTTTTTTTGTTTTTTCATGTCAATCCATTTACCTACAACAATTTATAAAAAATTATAATTTAAAAGCTCATATATATCTATTCTTTTGTATTTTTATGTTGATCCATGTACCTATAACAACTTAAAAAATAATATAATTATAATCTTATTAATTTATAAGAGTAGAATCATTGATATTATTATTAGTTTATACGAGTAGAATTAGTAATAAATCATAACAACTTTAAACAAATATAATTATAGTCTTATTAATTTATAAGAGTAGAATCATTGATATTCTTGTTAGTTTATACAAGTAGAATTAGTAATAAATCATAAGTGAATGAATGATTTTTTAAAAATCATATGAATACAAAAATTATACATTATTGTATAAGCACTGCACATTAATCTCATATATATATATATATATATATATATTGTATTTTTATATGGATGTTATAAAAAATTATAATTATAAACTAATAATTTAAAAACTCATATATTCTTTTGTATTTTTATGTTTATCCATATACTATAATAATAATAAATGTAAAAAAAATATAATTATAAAATAAAAGATTATAATTATAAAACAATAATTTAAATATTAATGAATATGAATAGGACATGGTCATTGCAAATGTGAATAGGCATAGCCATCATAATTATTTATTAAATATATTTTTAATTAATATATATTTTTAATTTTTGATATAAATTAAAATAATAATTTAAAAGCTCATATATATATATATATATATTCTTTTGTATTTTTATGTTGATCTATGTACTATAACTAACTTTAAATAAAATTATAATTATCAAATAAAAAATTATAATTATAAAACAATAATTTAAATATTAATAAATATGAAGAATTATAATTATAAAATAAAAAATTATGATTATAAAACAATAATTTAAATATTAATGAATATGAATAGGACATAGTCATTGCAAGTGTCAATCAACATAGCCATCACACTTATCAATTAAATATTATTTTTTTAATTTTTTATATAAATGAAAAATGATTAAAATAGTTATATTATTTTATATAAATGATATTACAATGAGAATATATCCACTAACTCAAGAATCGGGCTTTAATAAAGTATATGAAGGTCCCTTGTTATAAGGACCTCAATCCTAATAAATTCCTAAGAGACTGTGCCATCATCATAATCATGAACACAAACCATAAGCCAAAATACCAAACGAGCTAACACATCAAGTCGTGACTTTCCAAAATATCGACTAGTGAGATTAATTAGTAAACGCCTAAAGGTTATATCATCAACATATTTTCGAAAAGCCTATTATTTAAGTTTTGCAAACTAATGATTATACATAATGCAATATGTATGCAAGCCACCATGTTAAGACACTTCATTTAAGTAGCATGGACTACAACAAACTTCCATATTAAGAAACTTTATTTTCAAGCATCGATTGTAGTAAGACATTGCAATAGGACTTCGAGAGTTTCATAAGGTGTCAACTACTTCCCAATGAAGGATACAAACAAGAATACAAATAATAATTGGTATAGGTATGGAAATTAGAATAATTTAATGTGTTCAATCTAAGGATGCAAACAAGAATACAAATAATAATTAGTATAGATATGGAAATTAGAATAATTTAATGTGCTCAATCTAATGGATATTAAAAGGATTTCTTAAAACTAGGAAAACATAACATACAATAAATTTCAACTGATCAGGACTGGATTTCTTTGAAACATTAATTTCAAGTGATTAAATATCATGTTCTTCAAATTGGATATAACTTAACAAGCTCGGGATCTTAGAGTTGGTATGACTATGAATGGTTATTAATCCACTGTGACCTACCTACTTGACCTTTTATGCAAATTTATTTGATATTTACTCTCTATCCTGGTGAGTATAAAACTACAATAGGTTTTGAAATATAGCATATATACATTGATATCGTTGTTCTACAGAGTTAAAAGTATTGCAAAAAGTAAAAGGCCCAACGCGTAATGCCTTAAAAGGATTTTAATGCAACTTGAGTTTGGTTTTGAAAAGGCTATGGTACTGAACTGTGATGCATTTCTTCATTTAGAAGAGAAGATTGTGGGTAACATGTTGATTAAAACAAAAGCATATATATATTTTTTTAAGAGGATTAACAGGGAAGTTGGGCTTGTAATTGGCATATCAAGATGGATCTGGTTGTGAAGATATGAACGAAACAAGTCCCAATTTTTGATATAGCCAGTCAACATTATATTCTATTTCCCAATTTTAAATTTTAATAAACGACTTGACCGGAAATTTTGAGAGGCGTCGGTTTTGAATGCTTCAAATCTGAATTGAAGGCACTGCTTGGAGAAGCCTAAAGAAAAAACGATGTAGAAAGGATAATTCGCACCTCACTTTCACTTTTATATGTAAATTCAACACTCCGAGGTTTTAATAATAAGAAACTGTAAGTCCGATTCCTCAACCTTTCCTGCAACCATGGACAAATGCAACATTTGGATAGCAATTAGCATGCTCTTGTGTTTATTGGTTGTTATTTATGCTCTTCTAGGTCATTCCACTTTCTAAACTCTACAAAATATTGAACCGTCTTCGATTTCTCGTTTTTATAATCTTGTTCTCATATTTCTTTGTTATTAGGCTCATCAATCTTTTAATTTTCATATTTGGTTGACAAGATATTGTTTGATTGATTATTTTATGGCGACGTAGCAGGATTTCTAAGTATAAACCGCGGAGGAAAAATAAATTACACTGGCCCAAACAATATAGAATGGGAAGTTGGGCTATCGGGCAAGTTAACTGGACTCTTTATTGTGAGTAAAACTCAAATGTATCTTCAGTATATTACACTAAGCTGTTACTCTTCTTCCTTATGACAATACAAGAGGTAATACAAGATTGTTATGAACTGACCTTGTATCTATAGTTTATAAAGATACCTTTCTTTCTAGTCTGGCTTTCTTTTAAAACCTTTATATATATATATATATATATAGGGCTCCCCTGCTTTAACTTGAACGTAGCGCCCAACATTCTGGTCTGGTACAATTTGGGAGATAACCGACCGCTTCCTCAATGAAGGCGAATGGTAAAAATGCTACTGATGCTTCTTGATGGGATCGCTAGTTGGATTGGATGGCGTATCTTTTAAGTCAGTTGGAAGGTAGGTAGTAGGTAGGTAGGTGGGCACACTAGGGGTGGGTGGGAACCTAATATAAGTAGGTAATGTTATGGGTCTAATGCTACTGGAAGACACAACATTATTCTATGGAATACTACTAAGGGAAGGTATAAGTAGGACTGGGCAGCCTAAGTTGTGGAAATGGGGGCAAAAAAAAATGAAAACTAGTCCTGGTCTTTATCGTTATAAGAAGCAGCAGTAAGATAAAGAACTGAGTGTCTATCTATGAGCCAAATATCTATCCAAATAAAATATACATCATATTCAAATGAAAGAACCCACTCTTAGGTCAATTAATTGAACAAATATGGGAAGAACCTTGGAATTGAAGAGAGCGCTTGAATACCTACCATGTGACCTTAACATTATGGAAAATTAGAGGCTAGAATAGAGGCAGTCTATTGAATCCATCCCCAGTAGGTGCCTTAGATCCCTTGTTGCAAACCTATTAATTTCGGCCGACTCTTCACTAGATTTCTTAATCGAAAAACTGGGGAGCGACAAGGAGTTCAGAGATGGAGAATTCACAAACGATCGACCGACCCATTTCTATGAATTTAAAAGAGGAAAATTGGGGGTTTTGGTGTAGTTACCTCCCTCGGAGGTCTGGGTTTCGAATCAAGATGGGGTCGCTGCTTTAGATTCCTTTGACGAAACAAATCTTGATTTCAAGATTCGATCTTTGGGAAGAAGTGTTGGATCTAGACGCAGGAATTCGGTCGGGCTTACAAATAACCTATCTGTTGTCTTCTCTGCATCTTCCCGCTAGCTTGAAATATTATTGTCAGGATTTAATATCTGTCCTCACTTCAAAATCGTAACTTGACCCATTAATAGAAGATATTTCACCGGTTATTTCTTCAAAGGTTGGTCATCAACATGGCCAGACCAGATTTCCCCTTGGATGATGGATGTTGGTGGGATTTCTTCATATAAATCAAACCATAAGATGAACATTCAGATGGTTCTGATTATGAGCCATAAAATCTAGAGCGAGAAGGAAAATAGTCCCCATTTCTATCTAGCTTCCTCTAAACTACACAAACAAATTCACAAGATCTGTGGAGGCAAAAGCTTGAAGATAAATGAGGGTGAAGAGAAAATAAAAAAATATATAGGCTATGCCAGACGGAAGCAAAACCATTGATAGCATGCTCCCAGGTGCCTTGCATGTCTCCAGGTGCCTTGTGCCTTTATATCAGGATTTAAGTCTGTCAAGCCTAAATTTGAGGCCAAATAAGGCTCTAAATAAGATGATTGACCAGAACACACTTTTTGCAAAATAACTCAGGTTAAAAAGCTTTGTAAAGTGTGTCACACTAACAGATTTGCAAGAAATCGATTCCTATAGTCCTTGCACTACCTGCAGGAAGGGACTAACAAGAAGGTTCAAATACAGTAAAAGAACCCCAAAAAAACTGCCAACAAAATATCAACAATAAACACTACAAGATCTAGGAAAGATAAATAATTGTTCGTTTGGAAGAGAATAAACCCTCTAGGTATTCCTTATAATGGATATTTAAACATAAGTTAATAATATGTTAAACATACTCAAATTTGAAGCATATTCTATATTTATTATTTTAAGATCACCTTCCTACTTGTTCTTACACCACACTCTCCATGGTGTATTATTACTATTTACTAATATTAATATCATATATATATAATATATAATATAATATTTTATTGTATTATACTAGTGATTTAGTGTATATTAATATATAATATAAAATTATAATTAATGTAAATTTATTTACTCTTTGTATTATTTTATAATATAATATTTTTAACATTTTGGAGATTCCCCTCTGCACTCATTCGTTACGAGTAACAAATATTAATATGTTTGAATATGTCGATAGGTATATATTTGGCACATTTTATAGGGAAATACATTATCAATGTGTGAAATATACTTCTATTGGTGTATTTGAACATATTAATATTATTGATATGGTTGTTGCTAATATAAATATGACATAAAGGAAACGATGACCGTACATAGTATCCCATATCTAATGGCAATGTTAGAGACAAAAACCTTCGGATAGCCTTAATAACGGCTTTGCTTCATATGTTGAATGCTTAAAGAATCTACTAGATGCTAACAATATCATCTCTATTAATCCTACAACCACACTTTCAACGTCTTATAACTATGGATTTATCGCCCCTAGTTGTATTGAGTGGCGCTTTCTACAACCCAAAGTGGATGAGATGTGTCACATTTGTCATGGTGACATGGCACATGTTGGCTCCAAAAATTAAATAAATAAATAAACACGTCTCTTCAAATCTAAATTGGCTAGATTGTAAAATACATTTATATAACATCGAATTCATGTTGAATATCAAGATACATGTTTTTTAAGGTGAAAAATATACATCAAATTTCAATTACAATTTCAATTTACTCATACTCACATTTTAAATAAATCTTTTCATAGATAGTTATGAGACAACTAAAACCTTCGTGTATTAGTTACTCTTGCCTTTTTTATCTACAAGAGAGACATATATTAAGAGCATAATCACTTCATGTGGATTAATAATAGCTATTTTACTTCATAATCAATGAATGAATGCAATTTTTGCCTATATGTAGGATTTATAGTTGGAAGTGAGTGGATGATTCTATGGAGAATATATTAATTATGTATTATTAAGTTACTAGTAGAACAATAAGATATATATTAGATTTATGATCATTGAAAATTAATAAGAATTTGGTAAATTGCAAGTATTTTACTTCACAATTAGTTAATGAATGCAACTTTTACTTATTTGTAGGATTTATGTGTTATAGTTTATAACATGAAATAGTTGGCACTTAGACAATTATATTTGGGTAAATAACTATTTTACTTTATAATTAATTAATTAATGCAATGTTTGCATATTTGTAGAATTTATGTGTTATCATTTACAACATGATACCAAATTGGATTAGAACAATTATAATGAAAATTATAATAGAAGTAAACCTTTCCTACAATTTAAAACCTAAAAATGGGTTTACACTTGAAGAGATTTGATCTTTCTAGGTGCTTGTTAGAACCATTAAAATGGATTTATGTTAGTGATATTATAAAACTCAAAGATAATGATGCTCACGCTTCTTCCTTTCCATCTTTAAATATTCTCCCAATTGTAACTATGAGACAGAACGCTTCCTTATTGGCCTTTGTCGATTAAATGTATGAGAAAGCTTCCTTCTTTGTTCGATCACGGTGTGAACCTATAAATATCTGTGAAAACTTTTTCATTTCCTATTCACAGCCATGAAAATCCAACCATCGAATGAACAAAAAATGATCTTTGGCGTTAAAAGATGAGAGCAGCATCCAACCATCAAAGAAACAAAAAACGACCTTTGGCGTCAAATGATGAGAGCAACAATGAAATAGTGGTCTTTATTGAAAACTGAGATGGAACGATAGTGGAGAGGGAATCATTAGATTTTTCATTGCACTGAGAAGCCCGTCACTTCACATATGGAAACTAACCACTTAGCACGCATTCCATACGTTGAGGAAGGGTGGTCATTATTGTGTTAATCAAATTATTATGTCCCGACAGGGGACAATATAGTAATTGCCTAGATGCATTATTATGTGTATATATGGTAGATTTTTGTGAAAGCTAAAGTTAGAGTTAGGTTTTCAAATTACATTATTTAATTAAATTTTTTTATGAACTATCTGTTTTAAATTGGATTGGTTTGTGTGTGATGATCTCAGCCTTGTAGAGTGGTGCCTAGGACGACGGCATGCTGAGATCATCTTGCATTTAAGTTCTCTTCTGACAACATGTTGTCTCAATATCTGATATCTTTGCAGTCCTTGGGTTTGCAGTGACCCTTGGAACTCATAGTATTTTTTTGATAACATGTTGTCATAACCATATTATGAGACAAAAGTTAAGCAGTGAGATGCAGAGCATTAAATGCAACGATTTAGTGTTTAAGATCAGTTGGATCTGGAACTCAATGCTTAGCTTTCGCCTCATAATATAGTTATGAGCATCCATATATCACCTTCAAAGCTTAGATCCTGGCTATCTACATACATGTGTGCATCTGCATGTCCTCTTAACTCTAGCTGTAACGCAAACAACCGATCCTTATGGGTGTGAACTTACTTGTGCCTCTTGCTATTCGAACCAACTTACAGCTGCCTTCCAAATTCTTATTTACAGCTTTATAGTAAAATTTTGCCTCTTTGGCTATGTACTCTCTGGGTCACTTGCCATGTGGCCATCATGGAAACTCCTGACTCTTCTCATTATGTTCTCACTGACCTGTTTTTGGAAGCGTGCAAGCTGAGAGAATATAACTTTCTCTTCTCTATATTTACCAAAAGCAAAGGAAGTGAAGCCCCTCCCTGAACGAGGGCTATTTGTATATATCTAAAATATAAAATAATAGGCCATATTTTGAAAATCACGAACTAGCCAGACTGCCCAATTGCCCAAACTTGTGGTTGAAAGAGGTGCATGAAGGTCGAGAAAATAAAGCCGCAAATATTTGGAAGGATATCTGGGTGGCCTTCAGTAGTTATCAAATCCAAAGGTGTGTGACTTACCACCCATTGATCCCACTACACCAGCCAACTCTTTCTAGAACATATTCAGAAAAATTGGCTCAGAGTTAAACAGTTGGATGTTGCACAATAATACTACAATGGCCTGAGCCTGAAACGCAAAGAAATGCTTAACCGTTGACCAAATGCCAAAAATCTATTTTTATCAGTTCTCGCCCAATTTTACAGAAAACTCAATTGAGAATTTCATCCCTAAATAATATTTGTACTGTAGCCCTAAGGATTGGTAGAGAATATAGCATGCTCAGCAAAGTTCTGTGAGTAAATTTAGTCCACAACAAAACAGATAATCATAGGCAAGAGAATGACTGACTACTCCTTGTGCAGCTCTCCTGAAACGCACTAAGATTTTTAGTTCGATAACCGTTGTTTTATCAAATATCTTTCTTGGTCAAAGGATAATATTTTGTAAACTTGGGATGAAAAGAAGGCATCCTATTAAATGTTCAATTCGTGTAAGAAAATAGCAGAGGTGCTAAAACATTGGGCTTGTTGACAATAATATGGGTGCAGTACAATAATCATAAATAATCTCCCATCACGGATGAAGTTTTGTTTCAATAGGGCCACGCAAATTCTTCATTCTTGACTATTAATAATACTTACATTATGGAAATGAAGTTATATGAATGTTTGAGGATGTGATAAGGCAGGTGAGTCACGGAGAGGTAATGCAGAGGCCGAGCATAACAAGAATGAAGGAATTTTCTCATTATTGTTATCATTATTCTTTGACACAAAATTGAATACAAAATTGAATGCCTACACAGTTGATGTAATGTGTTTACTTTTATAATAACAGTCAAATGAGCCAAACGCAGTCTGAAATGCAGATTGACTTTCGATTTGGCTGAACTGAATCCAACTTCAACGAATAATTTGGCCCTACGAAAATGTATCTGAAGTTTCAAACATTTTGGCCAATTCGTCTGAACCTGGTAACAATGCAAAAGGGACCATGCTCTTGTATGCTATTTTCTACTTTGGTTGGTCACTAAATCATAGAAAACATGATTCTATTTATTTGTGATTTTCACAAGGTTATTTTTTTTCCTGAAAAAAAGATGAGTATTCCCATGACTAGAAAAACACTATGAGCTTTAAATATTGTCTTGGGCAGAAATAAAGAAATCTCCTGTATCTATTTCTCTGCTTTAATGTATCTCTGTCAATCTATAGTTTTAGTGGGAAATGCCCCCACATGGTTTTCTGCTCAGAAGAAAACATGATCACATATAGTTGTTTATGTTATAAGCCTTACTTTTCACACTTATCTAGATCATGTTAGTGAATTCCGAAAGCTAAATAAGCTCTATGTTTGTATGCATTCACTTGTCCACCGTGGGCTCTCTCTAATATTATTTGCTGGATTATTTTCAACTAGTTTAAAGTTTGAAACATAAGTTAATAAAAATCAGAACGTGGATAATTGTTGCTTATGCTCTTCAGTTTCTGGTTTAGTGTTTGTCGGAAACAGTTTCATTTGCTAATGATTTATCAAATCCAATGATTTAATCATATTTTTTTTTTCAAGCATAAAATAACATGACTCTTGCTATTCATCATTATGGAATCAATGAGTACATATATCAAACTGTACACGACATCACCATAACAAGGCATATCAACAAAAGCATAGTTACCAATAGTCCATCTTCAAAAAATTTCTATACATAACCCATACTATATCACCAAGTCCAACATATAACCAAATAACATACATAATATAGTACTAGAACCAAAATCAACATAAACAACAAGGTTTAAATACAATAGAAGAACCCAAAAAAAATTGACAACAAACTATCAACACTCAACACCACAAGATCTAGGAAAGATAAAAAAATGTAAAATTTTGGAAGAGAATAAACCCTCTAGGTATTCCTTATAATGGAGATTTAAACATAAGTTAATAATATGTTAAACATACTCAAATTTGAAACATATTCTATATTTATTATTTTAATCACCTTCCTACTTGTTCTTACACCATACTCTACATGGTGTATTATTACTATTTACTAATATTAATATCATACAAATAATATATATAATATTATATTTTATTGTATTATACTAGTGATTTAATGTATATTAGAATATAATATAAAATTATAATCAATGTAAATTTATTTATTTTTTATATTATTTTATAATATAATATTCTTAACATTTTGGAGATTTCTCTCTACACTCATTGGTTACAAGTAACACATATTAATATGAACTTGAATATGTCGATAGGCATATATTTGGCACATTTTATAGGGAAATACATTATCAATATGTCAAATATATGTCGATTGGAGTATTCGAACATATTAATATTATTAATATGGTTGTTGCTAGTCTAAATATGGCAGAAAGGAAACGACGACTGTATAGTATCCCATATCTAATGGCAATGCTAGAGATAGAATCTGTCCTTCGGATAGCCCTAATAACGACTTTGCTTCATATGTTGAATGATTAAAGAATCTAAAACTAGATGCAAACAGTATCATCTCTATTAATCCCACAACCACAGTTTCAAAGTCTTATAACTATGGATTTATCGCCCCTAGTTGCGTTGAGTGGCGCTTTCTACAACCCAAAGTGGATGAGATGTGTCACATTTGTCATTGTGACATGGCACATGTACGTCCAAAAATTAAATACATAAAAAATTATAAAACCAAGCACATGTCTGTTCAAATCTAAATTGGCTAGATTGTAAAATACATTTATATAATATCGAATTCATTTTGAATATCAAGATACATGTTTTTTAAAGTGAAAAGTCTACATTGAATTTCAATTCACTCATCCTCACATTTTAAATAAATCTTTTCATAAATTGTAAAATACATTTATATAACATCGAATTCATTTTGAATATCAAGATACATGTTTTTTTAAGTGAAAAGTCTACATTGAATTTCAATTCACTCATCCTCACATTTTAAATAAATCTTTTCATAAATAGTTACAAGGCAACTAAACCTTCGTGTATTAAGTAGTCTTGCCTTGTATAGTTACAAGACAACTAAACCTTCGTGTATTAGTTAGTCTTGCCTTGATTTGATCTACAAGAGAGACATTTATTCACACCACAATCACTTCATGTGGATTAATAATAACTATTTTACTTCATAATCAAAGAATGAATGCAATTTTTTCCTATTTGTTGGAAGTGAGTGGATGATTCTATGGAGAATATATTAATTATGTATTATTAAGTTAATAGTAGAACAACAAGATATATATTAGATTTATGATCATTGAAAATTAATAATAATTTGGTAAATTGCAAGTATTTTACTTCACAATTAGTTAATGAATGCAACTTTTGCTTATTTGTAGGATTTATGTGTTATAGTTTATAACATGAAATAGTTGACACTTAGACAATTATATTTGGGTAAATAACTATTTTACTTGATAATTAATTAATTAATGCAATGTGTTATAATTGACAACATTTGCAACATGATTTAAAATTGGATTAGGACAATTATAATTGAAATTATAATGAAGGTAAACTTTCCTACAATTTAGAACCCTAAAATGGGTTTGCACTAGAAAGGATTTGATCTTTCTGGGTGATAGAGCCATTAAGATGGATCTATATTGATGGCATCATAGAACTTGAAAATAATGATACACATGCTCCTTTCATTCCACCCACAAATATTCTCCAAATTGTTGCTATGAGACAGAAAGTTTCCTTCTTCGTCTTTGTCGATTAAATGTCTGAAAAAGCTTCTTTCTTTGTTCGATCACGGTGTGAACCTATAAATATCTGTGAAAACTTTTTCATTTCTCATTCACAGCCATGAAAATCCAACCATCGAAGGAACAAAAAATGATCTTTGGCGTTAAAAGATGAGAGCAGCATCCAACCATCAAAGAAACAAAAAACGACCTTTGGCGTCAAATGATGAGAGCAACAATGAAATAGTGGTCTTTATTGAAAACTGAAAAGGAACGATAGTGGAGAGGGAATCGTTACATTTTTCATTGCACTGAGAAGCCCGTCACTTCACATATGGAAACCAACCACTTCGCATGCATTCCATACGTTGAGGAGGGTGGTCATTATTGTGTTAATCAAATTATTATGTCCCGACAGGGGACAATATAGTAATCGCCTAGATGCATTATTATGTGTACATATGGTAGATTTTTGGTAGATTGTTCATTGCACTGAGAAGCCCGTCACTTCACATATGAAAACCAACCATTTTTCATTGCACTGAGAAGCCCGTCACTTCACATATGAAAACCAACCACTTCACGGTGGGCATTATTGTGTTAATCAAATTATTATGTCCCGACAGGGGACAATATAGTAATTGGCTAGATGCATTATTATGTGTTTATATGGTAGATTTTTGTGAGAGTTAAAGTTAGAGTTAGGTTTTCAAATTACATTATTTAATTGAATTTTTTTATTAACTATCTGTCTTAAATTGGATTGGTTTGTATGTGATGATCTCAGCCTGGTAGGATGGTGTCTATAGAATGGTGCTTATGGTGCCTAGGCGACGGTATGATGAGATCATCATGCATTTAAGTTCTTCTGACAACATGCTGTCCCAACATCTGACATCTTTGCAGTCATTGAGTTTGCAGTGTAGTTTTCGGCCCTGCAGTGATGGCGAAAGCTAAGCATTGAGCTGCAGAGCATTAAATGCAGCAGCTCAATGCTTAAGGTCAATTGGATTTTGAGATTTTCCAAAACCAACGGACCCTAAGCATTGAGCTGCTGCATTTAATGCTCTGCAGCTCAATGCTTAGCTTTAGCCTGCAGTGACTCTTATTAGAGCTCAAATAGATGCACACATGCATGCACATAGCCAGGATCTGAGCTCTTAGGGTCACTGCAGGCTAAAGCTAAGCATTGAGTTGCAGAGCATTAAATGCAGCAACTCAATACTTAGGGTCCATTGAATTTGGAGTAACTTTAGCCTGCAGTAACCCTCAAAGCTCAGATCCTGGCTATGTGCATGCATGTGTGCATCTGCATGTCCTCTTAACTCTAGCGGTAACACAAACAACACATCTGCATGTCCTCTTAGCTCTAGCGGTAACACAAACAACCGATCCTTATGGGTGTGAACTTACTTGTGGCTCTTGCTATTTGAACCAACTTACAGCTGCCTTCCAAATTCTTATTTACAGCTTTATAGTAATTTTTCCATTTTGGCGATGTACTCTCTGGGTCACTTGCCATGTGGCCACCATGGAAACTCCTGACTCTTCTCATTATGTTCCCACTGACCTGTTTTTGGAAGCGTGCAAGCTGAGAGAATATAACTTTCTCCTCTCTATATTTACCAAAAGCAAAGGAAGTGAAGCCCCTCCCTGAACGAGGGCTATTGTATATATCTAAAATATAAAACAGTAGGTCATATTTTGAAAATCAAGAACTAGCCAGACTGTCCAATTGCCTAAACTCGTGGTTTAAAGAGGTGCATGAAGGTCGAGAAAATAAAGCCGCAAATATTTGGAAGGATATCTGGGTGGCCTTCAGTAGTTATCAAATCCATAGGTGTGTGACTTACCACCCATTGATCCCACTACACCGGCCAACTCTTTCTAAAACATATTCAGAAAAGTTGGCTCAGAGTTAAACAGTTGGATGATGCACAATAATACTACAATGGCCTGAGCCTGAAACGCAAAGAAATGCTTAACCGTTGCCCAAATGCCAAAAATCTATTTTTATCAGTTCTCCCCCAATTTTACAGAAAACCCAATTGAGAATTTCATCCCTAAATAATATTTGTATTGTAGCCCAAGGGATTGGTAGTGAATATAGCATGCTCAGCAAACACATTTATATTCAGGTTCTGTGAATAAATTTAGTCCACAACAAAACAGATAATCAGAGGCAAGAGAATGACTGACTACTGCTTGTGCATCTCTCCTGAAACGCGCTGAGTTTTTTTGTTCGATAACCGTTAGATCATCAAATATCTTTCTTGGTCAAAGGATAATATTTTGTAAACTTGGGATGAAACGAAGGCATCCTATTAAATGTTCAATTCATGTAAGAAAATAGCAGAGGTGCTAAAACATTGGGCTTGTTGACAATAATATGGGTGCAGTACAATAATCATAAATAATCTCCAATCCTTTTCCAATATCCAACATCAGTGAACTGTAGAACAGTCATGGATGAAGTTTTGTTTCAATATAGCCACGCAAATTCTTCATTCTTGACTATTAATAATACTTACATTATGGAAATTAAGTTATACATGAATGGTTGAGGATGTGATAGGGCAGGTGAGTCATGAGAGGTAATGCAGAGGCCGAGCATAACAAAAATGAAGGAATTTTCTCTTTATTGTTATCATTATTCTCTGACACAAAATTGAATGCCTACACAATTGATGTAATGTGTTTACTATTATGATCAGAGGGAAATGAGCCAAAAGTAGTCTGAAATGCAGATTGACTTCCGAATTGACTGAACTGAATCCAATTTCAACGAATAATTTGGCCTTACGGAAATGTATCTGTACCTGGTAACAATGCAAAAGGGACTATGCGCTTGTATGCTATTTTCTACTTTGGTTGGTCACTAAATCATAGAAAACATGATTCTATTTATTTGTGATTTTCACAAGGTTCTTTTTTTCCTGAAAAAAAGATGAGTATTCCCATGACTAGAAAAACACTACGAGCTTTAAATATTGGCTTGGGCAGAAATAAAGAAATCTCCTGTATCTATTTCTCTGCTTTAATGTATCTCTGTCAATCTATAGTTTTAGTGGGAAATGCCCCCACATGGTTTTCTGCTCAGAAGAAAACATGATCACATATAGTTGTTTATGTTATAAGCCTTACTTTTCACACTTATCTTGGTCATGTTAGTGAATTCCGAAAGCTAAATAAGCTCTATGTTTGTATGCATCCACTTGTCCACCCTGGGCTCTCTCTAATATTATTTGCTGGATTATTTTCAACTAGTTGAAAGTTTCAAACATAAGTTAATAAAAATCAGAACATGGATAATTGTTGCTTATGCTCTTTAGTTTTTGGTTTAGTGTTTGTTGGAAACAGTTTCATTTGCTAATGATTTATCAAAACCAATGATTTTATGCATTTTTGGTGTTCATTGTGTAATTCAGAGATTCATGCTGGCCTTTAGCAAGGTTTGTCCCTGTTATCTACCCAAATATTGTAGTGTTTCTTCGTATCACCTATTTATTTACTGGCAAGTCCTAATGGGCTTGCTGTGTTGGAATCTGCCTACTTGCTTGTTGTGTACCGGCTCCTAATGGGCTTGCTGTGTTAGAATCTGCCTGCTTGCTTGTTGTGTACCAGCTCCTAATGGGCTTGTTGTGCTGGAATATTCCTGCTTTCTTTTTGTGTACTGGCATTCTTATTTGATTGATCAACCAATGTCTGCTTGCTTTCTTTATTTTTCACTTGAATGCCCAAACTGATCAAAGGTCCTGAAATTGTAGGGAGCATTAACAACTGAAAATCAAGATAACATGTTTTCTTATAAAACTATCTGTCTTGAATGCTATTTATTTGCTTGTGAATGATTGTATATCCTTGCATTATTTTTGAGCCATTGACCATCAACTTGAAGTGCTTGTACTGGCCTTTATCGGTAGGCATTGGATATTATGTTATTTGTTGCTTTATCCATTCTGCTTATATGACAGGTTACAAAAAGGTTAGAGGATCTTAAACTGGCGTATTTGCGAATGAATGATTTGCAGTCACAATCTCCAAATTCTGACAACGAGGAGCAGCAGCTTTCTACACAAAAACATATTACTTTGAAGTGTTGACAATTTATATTTCTTGGAGTGCAATTTGAAAACTTAGATAATTATTTTCCTAAGGTCCAAGTTAATTTTTAGCATGACCACGATGGGAAAAATTCATGCTATGTTGGGCCTATTCAGTGGTCTGTCTCATTGACAAGCTGATCCTTGAAGTTGGGTGCTTTGCTATAAATAGATATAATAAGCAGGTAAGCAAATGATTCCAGAGAGCTTCAAAGCCGGACAGCTTGGACAGAAATAATGCAAAATGTGGTATAACAATTTATATGATATAACTTTTATCAAAGAATATTTTAGAAATGAATGAACAATGATGGTTTTTGAATTGACTTCCAATGATTGTTCACAGCTTTAAGTAAATGACTCCTCTCTATAACTTTCTGCAAATAGAGCAGGTGGAAATGTCGAGACACTGCCACTTCTGGACATTGCCACCACATGACTCTTGTTAATCAAATAGCTAATCATTGATTGATCAACACTGAACTTATTAGGATCATAAATAATTGTTAGACAATGATCAAAGATAAATCATATCCATTGATCTTAAATTGAAGATTAAATGGCAAAGGAGTTGTTATTTAGCCATACAATTTCCATGTAGGGAACTGTTGAGAGTGTGACGGGAATTTCGATGTTGGCAGATTTTGAGAAATGGAAGTCCCAAAACAACATAAATCAAACTCGTGCCTGGTGAGATCAAATCTCAATATAATTTGAAGATGTTGGAGCAATAAATGTCAACTAAACAAATTAAAACAATTCAACCGCTTTAATTCAACACAAACATAGCAGGCCCACATGGGTCGTCAACATACCAGGGTTCTTTCAATCTATGGTTAAAGGGGGATCTAAAGAGAGGACAGCTCTTCTGCTGGATATAGAGCCATTTCGTCAAACAAATTTCACCATAAACGTGACAACAATCAGTGAGCAACAGAACCACCTCAGCCATTGCAAAATCACTTAAGCAAACAACATAGACAGCGTCGTCGTTTCTAAATTCATTTCAAAAACACTTTTGTATCTCACCAAATGTTTCTAGACGAAGCACTTTGCGCTTATTCAAATGCTTTCAATCTACCCATACTTTAACTTTACTATATCAATGCCCATGTGCCCATGGGCATTGATATAGTAAAGTTTAATGTGCGGATATGAGGTTTTATATATATATATAAACTTTTATTAGACACTAATAATTACCATGATGATGATATATGTATGTGTGTTTAATGTTATACTATTTATGGTTTTTTTGGTTATAAGATGGTTACTTATTTAATATATATTAAATAAGAGTTTAATTACTAAAATAAAGCAACATTAATTACTTGACAAAACACTATTTGAGTGGTAAAAAGGAGAAATATAAACTTCAAATATTGAAGTATAGAAGCCATCAAACTTCTTTATGATATACAAGTGAAGAGATTTTGTAGTACAAAATTTAAATAAGAAAATAATTTCCAAATATTTTATATGAATTATTTTTATTAATAAATTAATTAAAAAAATTAATAGCTTTAAATTATAATTTTAATCTTTGTTGCTATTTGTCTAATTTCCACATCAAATCCCAACCTTTATTTATGAATTGGAAATACACTATTTTAGAAAGAAGCTGTGTTAATCCTTATGTAAAAGTAAATTCCATCATTCATGAATTTAGATGCCACTCATTGGGATTAAGTTGAGGTATTCACACTTATTTTTCTTGTTATTAATATTCGTTTATTGAGCTTATCCTTGCTATTGATATGTAGTACAAATAAGTAATATCATCTTAGCATATGGTAAGAGTTTGCTTTATTTTTCTTGTTATTAATATTCGTTTATTAAGCTTATCCTTGCTATTGATATGTAGTACAAATAAGTAATATCATCTTAGCATATGGTAAGAGTTTGCTTTGAATTTTCTATGGACATCAAATCAAGTGCAGTACCTAGATTAAAAATAACAAAATGGTCATTGTTAATTAGAGTTTTTGTCATTGCTTAGAAATCGAGGGATGATATGTGCTAATATAAAACATTTCCATATTTCTTAATGTATAAATAAATTGTATATTTTCAATTGTATTGGCTAATTTTTATGGTTTTAAATACATTTAAATGCATAATGTTAGTTTGTATTTAAAATATCTTTTATTCAAAAAAATATTTCATCAATATATAATATATAGCTATTTTTTATGGTTTTAAATACATTTAAATGTATAATCCTAATTTGTATTCAAAATATCTTTTATTCAAAAAAATATTTCATCAATATATAATATATAGATAATTTTTTGTGAAATTAGAATAGCTATTAATTTATGTGAATGTAAATTGAAAGACAATAAAAATAATGGAATGTCAATAATTTGTTGTGTATATGAAACTAAATAAAATAATAATAAAATATATTGATAATGATTCGCTCAATGAGTCAAATATAAATAAAGCCCATAGTATTCTAGGGATCCTATGGTATTTGTCCATGGTATTGGACACACAAAATGTATGACCTAAAGAGTGGAGATGAAGCTTGAACATATACATTTTGCTATCAAGAAGTAAAATATGCTAATCCTTCTCGGTGGTAAGAGTTTTCCACATATAATTTGTGGTATCCTTATTTATTTTTTGCAATCTTTATTTATTTTGGGGTTTCTTTAGTTATAGATCTCTTCAAATTTATCATTGATTGTTGCTTATTTTCTAACAAACAGCTTCAGAGAAAAGTTTCATGGAGATTATGTATGTGTAGGGTCCATTTACTAGTAAATGAAATGGATTAAATGATAAGAATTGAAAAGCTTAGGGGGGCAAACTTCTTTATGTGGAGATAAAAAATAGAAGATATACTAACCTTAAAATATCTACAACTATTGATTGAGGGAAAATCAAAGAAACCCTCATTGATTGACTAGTGGAGATTGGGAGAAGTTAGATCGGAATCCAATTACCACTATACGACAATATTTGGAATACATTGTCTACTTCCATGTTTCACAAGAAAATACATTCAAGTCATTATGGAAAAAGATTCATGATTTATATGAACGAGACATGACATTCACAAATTTATTTTCGGTGAAGTGGTTATTTAATGTTAAAATGAAGGAAGGGATCCCAATGGTTGAACATTTAAACGAGTTGCACATAGTTTTGAACCAACTAACTTCATTTAATATTGTATTGGATGATGACATTCAGTCCCTCCTAGTCATGAGTTCAATGCCTGATACTTGGAAGAACCTGGTTGTCACCATAAGTAATGCAACATCAAAAGGTAAATTGTCTTTTGAAGATGTCTCTAATAGCTTATTGAATGAAGAAATGCATAGGAAATCTATGGAGAGGTAAAGGAAAATATGGAGGAACTAACCCTAGGTGACTCAAGAAGGAAAGAACATAGAACAAGATCATGGTGATCAAACTCTAGAGGCAACTCAAAGTCTAGGTGTTGAATAATAATCTACTATCATTGTGGAAAACCTATCCATGTTAAAAAATATTGCAAGATATTAAAACATGAGAAAATGGAATAGAAGGAGAAAATGGAAACCAACAACAACAAGAATAATGAGGAAAATATTGTTATTGCATCAGATGGTGAGGTATTAATTAATGTTTATGTTGAGAAAGCATGCCTTTATAATTTTAGTCATCATAATGATTGGATTATAGATTATGGAGCCTCCTACCATGCTACTCCAAGCACAAAATTTTTTACTTCTTATAACTCTCATAATACGGGTAAGGTTTGCATAGGTAATGGGCTGGTGCAAGCTAATGTTGGTCACTCATGACGTGTTAGTTGCAATGGAATTTTGGAAAAATAGAAATATGAATGTCAAAAATAAATATTAGAGCTACCTACACAAATTTTTGGAATATGGCGCAAGAAGATGAAACGTAGACAATCGGATTACCTTCCAGAATATATAACTTTTATTTATGGAAATTAAATATAACTCCAAAAAAATGGGGTTCTTCTAAGGTTGGTATGTTATTTTTTTAAGAAAACATAATGAATATGTTTGCATTGGGACCTGGGTTTGGAATGCAAATGATGGGAATTTGTGAAAAAAATATATATAGAGTCGTAGATAATGGGCCGGTCTAGTGCAGTGCTATTTTTGCATATTTATTTATGTTAATTTTTTTTTAAATTAAGGAATTTAGCGAAGCCCTAAAATGACTAGGACGAGCGTTGGGCCCCGACATCATGGACTTAACATAATCAATGAACGTTCTTTTTTTTTTAAAGATGTAGGTATTTGTGTGTACTTGTGCGGGTTCTTTTCCGTTTTCAAAATAGGTGAGCCAATCAAAAGTTATAGTCGGAATAAATAACCTACCTTTTGTGTAAGATTGATGTTAGCTTAATTAAAATTAAATTACATATTTGGAATCTACACACATAGTTCTACAAGTGTGTGAAATTTCATTAGCAATGGACAAGTGTAGCATACGCAGAATCATGCTCAAAAAAGAAGAAGTTATAGAATAAGATTTATTTTATTATAAAACAGTCCAAGCCAACTGCTTTGGAAACCCGAACCTAAAACCAAAGCAACCAAGTCATCCACCATGTTGGTGGGAAAGGAATTGCCTACCAAATTTAGAAACTTAAACATCGCGTATGCGTTGTTTTAAATATTGTCATGCGTACGCACTAAAAGAGCGCACTCACTATTTAGTGCGTACGCTCTAATAATGTGTGCATGCATTTTTTTACTAATCCAAAATGTAGTTTTGATGTCATATTCATCTATCTCAAGCACCCCCCCCCCCCCCACCCCTCTCCCTAACTCTAATCCACCTCCTCTCCTTTGTATGTCCATGTCCCTCCCTAACCCTCATCCCCTCTCTCCCTCTCCCTCCCTAACCCTCCTCCCCTCCACCCCATTTCAACCCCTCTCTCTCTCTCTCTTTCTCTTGCTCTCACTCTGTCCCCCATTAATCCTCCTCTATCTCCCTCTCTACCTAAAAGTCCTCTTCTTCTCCCTCTCCCTCCTCTTTACCTAAACTTCCTCTGCTTCTCGATCTCCCTCCTATATCCATCTCCCTAACCATAACCATCGTCCTCTCCCTCTCACTCCTCCCATCTCTTCCTAAGCACCCTCTTGCCCCTCCCCCCTCTCTCACTATCTCCTTAACCATGCTCCCCTCTCCACCTAACCCTCATCCTCTCACTCTCTCTCTATCTATGTAACCCCCTCTTCTCTTCTCCCCCTATGTCCCTCTCTCTCTCATTAATATTTCTCTCTTTCTCTCACTACAAGGGAAAGACCTTATAGCGTAGGTTTCCCGCAAATTGGCCTTTTATACTGTGCCCACACCAATTCTCAAGGATTTACTGAGAAGCGTAGGGAGGTGGAGGTGTAGGGAAGAGAGAGAGAGAGACTAAGAGAGCTCGGGTTAGTAAGGGCTAGGGAGAGGAGGGGAGAGAGATAGAGAGGAGGGGGTTTAGGGATAGGGGGAGTAGGAGAGAGATAGAAAGAGTAGGAAG